>JAWDJE010000001.1:196721145-197128645 GCA_035047345.1 Bradypodion ventrale | reverse complement strand
TTTTTTTAAAAAAATAAGAAATAAATAAAAATACTGAACAAATGAAAAATGAGAAGAAAACATAATGATTGCAGCAGTCATCAGAATATGCTGGGCACTTACAGCATAACTGTCCTTATTGTGATACTAATGACATTGCACAACTTGTCATGTTCTAAAATGATTTATTTTGTGCTGAAAACCCAGGGGAGCTCCCTCCAGAATGTGAGGGGCACACAATTGGCCCTCCAGATGTTTTGGATGTTTCTACTCTCTTAAACTGTGTTAGGATTGCTTAGGTAAGAGAATGCTGGGGCTGCTGCTCCAAGCATCGAATAAAGCAAAAGTTCCCCACTTGAGCTGCAGAGGATAGCTATAGGATCTGTAGAGACTATCTTTGGCAAGGAGAGAAGGAATAAATGGGGATGTATCTGGGATTGTAAAATGATCCCAGATACACATATGAGTTCCTTTCAGTATCAGACCAGGGAAATACTTTTTGCTGTTCCATCATGCTATATAGTAAAGGAAACTACAAACTGCATCGAGGGTGTTTTTTGTGTCTCTGGTGAAAAGCTCAGAGGCATTAATGGGGCAGAATTGCACCCTCCATGGATATTTCACATTAAAACCAGCATTCACATGTCCAATTAGAAATCAGGGAAGAAAAAGAAAAACAAACAAAGCTGCTCGGCGGCAATGGAGAGGGACATGAACTTTCATTTCATTTCCCACTGAAAAATCATCAAAGTCTTGTATCCACCACACCTCTTACTACAGACCCAAAGAAAGGGTGGTGTTCGGGCACAAGAGAGAGTGTTAGTGGAAATACATTAGGAAATGCAAGTTCCCTGCACTTTCCTTTCAAGAAGGAGTTGAAGAAGACAGTGCTATTTGCTGTTTTAAATTCTCCCCCTCTCTTTCTTGTGGTTGTGTTAGGAAGCTGACTACAGTTTTCTCCTGGTGCTGGAAAAACATTTTAAAAAATATATGAGAGAATGCACAGCTGTGTAGTTTGCCACTGGCCACAATCCCTTTGGTTCTTCCATCAACATTCAGTCTATTAGAAATAGCAGTAGCTATGTCTATGTACACAGTACCCATATATGCATACCCATATCTATATGTATACCCACACTCATACCTACGCATACATATATAATTGTACACACACACACACACCTATACCCAAGCATAGAAGGCTAGAAGACTGAGACAACCTTGAGCCCATCAGATTGCCAAATTTGTTTGGCTGCAGTTAGCTTAACCACTGTGCCATGAGGGCTGTTTACATTTCCCCTTTCATTCAAGGCAACCAAAAATTACGTACAACCAACATGGCTAAGGGGCACATGGCAAAACAAGTACCTGTGTGCACTTATTAACACAGAGATCAGATACCATGATAAGAGTATATACAGTATATTTCAATTTCCCTGTGTGGTTAACAAATTGTTACTCATCTGTTTTTAAAAAACATCAGTTACCTGCATGACTTGAAACTATGTTTGATTCTTGAAGGATGGTTGATTAGAAAAATATTAATCAGAAGTCAGTCAAAGGCAGAAAAGAACAGGTGACAGATGTATTGTCTATTTACTTTAACCAGTTTTTAGAGGGGAGATTCCATTAGTAGTATATCTTTAATGCATTACAGTTTTCAGTCTTAGACTATTTTATACACATTAATCTTTCCCTCTTATACACGGGGGAATTGAGGCAAAGGAAAAAGGGTTTTGAAATCCAAAAAATATCAAAATGAAATATTTATGTAAAGACAAATTCATTGGAGACATTTGAGATTCATTTAGTAAATCATCCATCAGCACAGACTGTTTAAAGCATTGTCTAGGAATGCTTTTTTTCAAACTGAGCTTCTAGCTTTAATCTTTAAACACCTGAAGCACTTGGGGAATTTACAGTGTCTTTGCACATCCTATTGAGACTGCGTAGAATGCTTTGAAATATAGTTACTGTGTTCATTGAATATAGAGTAAATGAGTGAGTACAAACCATCAAAAGAGATTAGTAGAAATTCAATAAACTACATCAGTGGTGGCAAACCTATGGCACACGTGCCAGAGGTGGTACACGAGGCTTTTCTTTGGAAACACATGCTATCACTGGCAAACCTTGCTGTGTCCCATCCTACCCAGAGTAGGAAAATATCCTAGATGGGGAACAAAAACAAACAAAGCAAACAAAAAACCAAACAAACAAACCCAAGGAGGGAACCCACGGGGGGCATGTGCATCCGGAAGGGGGCATGCACACCCACAGGGGGACATGCCCATGTGCCCATGTAACCTTGCCTGGGGCATGCTGGTGACATCACATGGGGTTGTGGGCACGTGCAGTGCCTGCCTGCTCACCTCTTTCTTGGGCACTCGGTCTCTAAAAGGCATACCTGTCAAGCGCGGCTCTGGACAATACGGGACCTGCACAGAAGGTTTCTGCGCAGAACCCTTCTACGTATACGACCATTTTGTGCATGCGTAGAAGGGTTCAACGCATGCATAGAAAAGTTCTGTGCAGAAGGGGATGCACAGTAACTACTTTCCCCCACCGTCAAATTACGGGATGGCGGCGGGTCTGGGCGGGAAAGTAGAAAAAGTGGTGCTGAATTACGGAAAATCCTAGCCAATATGGGATACTTGACAGGTATGCTAAAAGATTCTCCAATGGATGATCACCTCTTTGGCAAGGGCCAATGGGTGGCCGTTCCAGTTGTCATTCTGACATACACTGAGGGTCTCTCAAACTTAAATCTTTGCAGTCTCTTTTCTTCATGCATTGTGCACGTCATACCAGCATTCTTCAGGTTCTATTTTTTCCATTCATTTATCTCAGTCTCTGATTATTTCAGTCTTCTGAAAACATTATCTCCTAGTGATACTGGGTCTAAGTGCCCTTCTTGTTTTCATTCTCAAATCCTGCATGCTAACCACAGATGAGCTTGGTTTCTTGTCCTGAAAGAATACACCCAAGGTCTCATCTCCAACTTTGAAAACTCTACAACCCTTCACCCAAAACCACGTAACTTTGCAAGTTTCTTCATAAGTTAGTATTTTTCCATCTTACATGGCTCAGATCTGGAACTCATGCATACATCACATATCCTCACCACATATTTTCATCACATTGCCCACCCTTACTTTAATTTATTTTTTTCCATAAAGTAACTTCTGATTTATGGTGATCCTTTCCAGGTTTTATAGGCAGATAATACACCAAAGTAGTTTACTATTCCCTTCTTCTGGGGACACTCTGGGACTGGGGACACTCTGGGACTGGGCAGCTTTGCCCATGATTAGACAAGCTGTCTCTTCTCTCAGGAGGTACAGAGGAGAACTGATCTCCCAACCTCAGACTCTACAACCAGATATCAAAACCACTGAGGTATCCAGCCAGCTCATTCTTACTCTGCAGATTATAATCTTTAAAATCACATGCACATGTATTTTTCATTCTCTGTGTTAGGTCGTTTCTCACTCTACCTCTCAAACTAGGCAAAAAAAGTTTGCTCCATCTGTCAACTGGTTTTGTGTTCAAATCTGTTTTCATCACATTGAATAGGAGAGCATAAGCAAATCTCAGTTTACTGAGAGTAGCATAAAATCAATCTAAATAAAGATGAAAGGAGTTGGCAGCTTTTGTTTTTCCTTAACACAGAGCTTGTCTAAAAATACAGGAACTGCTCCGGCCTAGGTACACATGCGGCACAACAACTTATCTGCATAAGCGCAGAACCCCTCTGCGCATGTGCAGAACTCCTCTGTGCACACACAGAACCCCTCTGCGCCTGCACAGAGCCTATTTGCAATGGGTGCACATGTGCAGTAACCCCTTTCCCCACCGTTCAAATACGGGGCAGCGGCGGAAAAGGGGAGGAACGAGCAGAGAAATATGGGAAATCCTGGCCAATCCGGGATAATTGGCAGGTATAATTTAGTATGATTCCTGCCACCCAGACACTTTGTTTTCTGAAAAGAAGAAAGGATTACCAACCAAAATGTTTAATCATAGATTGTAATGAATGTTTCTAACATATTCCTTAAATTGAATAATATTATAATTGCTTTTCAGATATCTCTCTCTCTCTGTATGTAAAGTTATTTATGTCTTTACTTATTCACAGTATTTTTATACCACTTTCCAAGTTATTTCCAATATAACAAGCCAAATGGCTGAAAATAGCAAAGCAGTAAAAGTAGAAAAACCTATTTTAAAACTAAATGCATTAAAAAGGATAACATCTCATACTAAAAGTCAGGAAAATGCCCATGTGAACAACGACAACTGTAACCAGTAATGGAAATAGGCTTACCGTAAAGGTAAAGATAAAGGTAAAGATCTCCCTTGCTGAAAAGCTAGTCATGTCCAACTCTAGGGGATGGTGCTCATCTCTGTTTACAGCCAAAGTGTCAGTGCTGTCAGTGTCTACAGATGTTTCTGTGGTCATATGGCAGGTAGGACTAGATGTCATAGTGCACAGAATGCTGCTACCTTTCATGCTGAAGTGATACTTATTTATCTACTTTCAAATTCTTGCTTTTGAACTGCTAGGTTGGCAGGAGGTGGGACAGACAATGGGCACTCGCTCACTCTGTCATGTAGCACTCAGGTCTTGAACTACTGACCTGCCAGTCTTCCAGCTGTCACGCTCAGTGTCTTAACCACCAAGACACCACAGCACTTAGGTTTTCTAGAGTTCCCTTTTGCCCGGAAGAGGCTAGCATCTCCATGTGCAATTTTCCCCACACACACTTGCCTCAAATAGAGTCATACCACTTGTTTGGACCAATCAGATTATGTTTTGTGGCAGGCAGTCATGTTGCTCATATATCACAGGGCTTTCTATCCCCCTGCCTTGAGTGTTAAGTTGGAAAATGGTGATTCTCTCGCCCTACCTTTGCAGGCGCACCCCCCAATAAAGGACTCAGACACAAATGAAAGTGGATAACGGCATTGGGCCACATTTATTGATTCATGCCCTAGTCCGAATTATAAATTTCTATTGGTAATTGACCAATCATAATTCTTAAGGCAAGCAGGCCGAAGTAACACTGGTAAGGTACCACCCAAAATTGCCAACGGCAATTGTTACAATGTATCTATTTGTATCAATTTGTTTGTTGACAACAAACAAATTGTTGACCATAGTCAATATCTAACTAATGACCCCACCCTCTGACGTGTATCCGTAAAATCAGGGGGTGATGCATGCTGTCTAGCTGTAGCCATCACCCCATCGCCTGGTTCGTCGTTGACCGGACAACGTTTAAACAACTTATGCCTATCTAGTGTTGTCCAGTCAATTGCGAACCTGCCGGATACCTGTGGGTCATAAATGTTTACCTTACCAGTGCTACCCGCCACACGGGGAGGCTTCCCAAAAGGCTCACCGCCCCCCCCCCCCCAGACCGTCAGCTCGGTCAACAGGCCTGCTCGCCAGCCTACTAACAAGAGGTCCATACCTCCCTGTGACAGATGGGCCCCATCCCTTCAATAAAGCTCATAATTTTGCAGACTGATGGTGGGGAGGCGAATGACGCGTCCCCAACCCTTGTCAAAAAGGAACCGGGCAATAGCCCTGGAGCGTCGAGCTCGGTCAAGAGCCTGGAGGCCGAACGCTCCCCTGTAAGCGTACTGCGGTATCATGTCTGACCAAATGAGAGGTGTGGCAGGCCACACATAATGTGAGTAGGCCAGGTGACTGCAAATCGCAAGCTTCCGCGATAGGCCAGTGACCTGTCCGAAACCATTGCCCCCAAGGTGAATAACCAGGACATCAGGCGAGTCAGCATCCCTGATGTAGAAAAGGAATGGCAACAGTTCCCGCCATAACATGCCACGCTTACCACACCACCTGAGACGTGCGGGTGCACCCAGTCCCAGTCGGGGTTCCCACTCTGTCGCCGGAGCGTAACGCGCTGCCCTGTGCAGCATAACGCGCTGCCCTGTGCAGCGTAACACGCTGCCCTGTGCACGTGGCAACGGCCCACCAGGCATACTGTCACCGGTGTAAAACGACACCCAGGGTCTGTCAAGGAAAAAAAGGGGGGGAGAAACACTGCAGTGACTAAACTGGTACTCACGGTTGAAGAGGGTGAACACAAAACTGAAAACAATGTGATCCCCACCTTCCCATGCGGCGCATTTCAGCCCCAGAGTACCCAAAAGCAGCTGCAGTAGAAACCGCCCCTGTCCTGAAGGAATGGACGCCGAAACAAGCCCCAGGGAGGCCCCCACTGGCTAGGGCTTTCCCATACACCTTCCAAAACTGAAATTTAGTGAGGGGAGACCCATCCTGGTGACAGAAAAACGGGCCATGGTGCGTGCCACACAGTGCAAGAAACTCCTGTAGGGCACCAACCGGACAGATGTCTGCCAAGGAACATCGTAGCAGTATTACTCCACTGCCTATGCCGTGCTGATCTGTTTTAGAGGAGCGTATCCTCAACTGAGCCCAATCATTGCAAACAGAGACATCTTCGAGTTCCAGTGCCCTACAACCTGCATCCGCCTTAGACAGCATCACAAGCTCGCTGATGCGGAGTGCTCCAAAAAGGGCCACCGTTGTAGCCGCACGAAACAGGGCTGCCTCATACCTATCAAACATAGGTCATGCCAGCCCCGTGCCAGTTGGGTAAGTACCCCAGGGGAAATTGGGTGACGGTCGTCCGGGCTACGCCCATGTTCCCGCACCCACCCCTCCAAAACGTGTCTCACACGGAAATCAGCGGTACTGTCCGCATGACCTCCCACCTTGGCCATAAAAGCCAACGCTGACAGCCTGGATGCTATGGTGCGGGGTGCTAAGCCCTGTGCATGCAGGTAAACCATGAAACGGAGGATGTGGGCCACCGGGATTGGCCAGGTATCTGGCAGTCGAAATTGGGTACAAAATGGCTGAAAGGAAACGAATGCATGGTGATACGCCTTACGCGTGCGTGGTGCCAGCGACATGCCGATCGCCCAGTTCACCTCTCATTGCCAAGGGTCCATATCTCCTCCGGGAGTGGCGAGGGAAATTCCTCCGCATCAGGGGCCAAGGCGCGGAACCGGGAGATCTGCAGGCGGGACAAAGCATCAGCAATATCGTTAGTGACCCCTGGGACATGCCTGGCCTGGAACAGTGCATTGAGGCGCAGGCTGCGCAATACAAACTGGCGCACCAGGTCCATGACCCTGGGCGATTTAGAAGTCTGTGAGTTGACAATGTGGACAACGGCCACATTGTCACACCAGAAATGCACCACTGAGTTGGCCCACTCCTCACCCCATAGCATCAAATCCCCCAGAATGGGAAAAAATTCCAAATATGTGAGATCTCTCAGGCAACCCGTGCCTGACCAGGCTGGTGGCCACCCACCATAGGCCCACTTCCCATTGAAGTACATCCCATAACCCAGGGATCCGGAGGCATCAGACTGTATCTGAAAACGGGGTGAATCCAGGAGGTCAGACCTCCAAAAAGAGACCCCATTGAACTCCCGCAGGAACTGGAGCCATATGTGCTTGTCTGCCCTGATGCCCCGTGTCAGTCTCACCCTATGGTGGGGCCTGGACAAGCCTGTCATGGCGTCGCACAAGCGCCGAGCAAATGCCCTGCCATGTGCGATCACCCTGCAAGCGAAATTAAGGTGACCATGCACCTGCAGTTCCCGAAGGGATGCCTTGTGCTTAGCCAGCAAGTCCGATATAAGGGCCACTATCCTTGACACCTTGTCCCCCCGGCAACCTGGACGCCTGCGCTACCGTGTCAATCTCCACCCCCAGGAATACTAGCTTAGTTGATGGGCCTTCGGTCTTTTCGGGCGCTAAAGGGACACCGAGTTCCTCCATTAGCGTCTGAAATGTGTTGAGGAGACCTGTGCACGTGTCCCAGCCCCGTTCACCCCCGAACAAAAATTATCCAGGTAATGGGCTACAGACCGAGACCCTGACCTGCGGACAAAGGCCCACTGTAGGAAGGTACTGAAACGCTCGAAGGCTGAGCATGATATGGAACAGCCAAAAGGCATGGCTTTATCAAAATAATATGCACCCCGGAATTTGAAGCCCAGCAACTCAAAGTCACCCGGGTGCACCGGCAGGAGACGAAAGGCCGACTTAATGTCGCACTTAGCTAAGGTGCACCCGGGCCACATGAGCGCACCATGCGCAATGCCTGGTCAAAGGATGTATACCCGACTGAGCAAAGGTCATCAGGGATAGCATCGTTGACCATTCGGCCGGCTGGATAGGACAAGTGATGGATCAGGCGGAACTCGCCTGGCTACTTCTTGGGCACTAATCCCAATGGGGAGACTTTAAGGTTGGGAAACGGGGATGCAGGGAAAGGGGCAGCGACTCTGCCCGCATCAACCTCCTTAGTAATGCTGGCAGCTGCCACCTCCTCCCTTCCCCTAAGTGACAAAAGGTTGGGCGCGTCTTGAGGGGACCTATCCCCCGTGAAAGGAATACGAAACCCCAGTTGAAAACCATGAAGTAGGTAAACTGCATCTGCCCTCCTCGGGTACAATGCGAGCCAACGCTCCAGCATGTCCACATTAATTGGGGAGGGGGCCTTTTGATGGACCTGTTCCCTCAGCTGCAGTCCTGCCAGCCCCTTGTCCCCCCCTACCCCTGCCCCACATTCCTCCCGGCCTGGAACAGGCGGAGGCCGCATGGGGGCCAGAACAAGAGGGACACTCATGCCTGTACTTGCAATTTCTCCTGTTGCAGGAACCATTGGACGAGAAGGTCCAGCACAGCTGGCGGGCTGGAACCCCCTGCCCCGCCACCTGGCGGGGTGCCTGCACTGGGGCCGCCCGTTGGACCGCATGTCCATAATGGTATCTCTCCCCGGGCGCAGGGCGCATGGGGGTCATGTACAGAAGCCACAGCTCCTGGCAGGGCTCATCCCACCTCATCTCAGGGTGGAGGGGAATCCGCATACAGAATTCCTCGTCATAAGCCAGCCACGACGGGCCAGGGAAGTCAACTATTGCCCAATAGATGTTGTCCAAATACTGGACCATCGGGATGGCCAGATCCGGCCTGGCCCTGAGGTAAACCGCCCTATATATGAGGTACGCTGGCAACCAGTTAGCCCACGTACGCGGCGGCTTACGACGACGTGCCTGTTCCTTATCCTTCTCATCCTGCCCCTCACTCTCTTCCTTGGTGGGCTCTCTGTTAAGAAGGGAGAAGATGTCCACATACTCGCCCCGCCAGATCTCTTCCTTGGTAGACTGGGCCGGATGGTCCCCTAGGGGGAAGGAATACCCCGCTGTCGGCAACGCCGACACCGGCACGGAGGGAACTGCGGGCAAAGTAAAGGGGGCCTGTACCATCCCGGACACCCCTAGCACATTACCTACTGCATAGGAGGCACCATCCCAAACCGGGCCTTGTGTCAGGGATAAAGTCGCCGGGTGGGCCAGTGGCGGCTGCACCGCCGCGCCGCCCGTGCGAGGCCATGGCCACTGAAATGCCCCCCCCAGGGAAGTCAGGTGTGTGGGTGCACTAGCTTGAACTGCATACTCACCTGATGCACCCCCACGAGCCGCCTCCACCGGGGGTTCCGGCCCGCTGGGGGCGTCGGAGCTCACGACCGAAACTGAGCTCATCGACGGGGCCAGATCAGCACAAGTCTGCTGCACCTGTTGAGTGGGGAGCTGCGAGGCAGTGGCCGCCGCCGGCCCGCGTGCCTCAGGCAGCTAAACCCGACCCGTCGCCTGCCACTGCCCGGCAGGCAAAGGATGCCTCGAGGGCCGCTACGCGGGCCAGCAGGGCCTCGACGTTAACATAGCCCCCCGTACCGAGAGGGGGCAAAGGGCCAGACGGCCCGCAAGTCACAGGCGCCGGTCCAGGTCCCTGGACCCCAGAGGCCGCATACGGCCAAGAGCCCAGGCCCGGCCCTTGAGAGGCCGGGGGCATGCCCTGCCAAGGGAGGGAACCCAACCACCCCCCGTGGCTGAACCCCCCGCAGGAAGCTGCGAACCCAAGGAGGAAGGCCCCGCAGCGTGGACCATGCCAGGGGCAGTGGCCATCACTTGCGGGCCAAGGGCCATGGCCCCTGCCGGGCCTGCCTGCGGATGCCCCGCCTCAGGCCAAGGGGCCGCTGATCCCATCCCACCGGTCCCGGTGGGCTCTGGCAAAGGCGGCTGCTGGGGAGGCACAGTCGCGGTCTTCTGACCCGGTTGGCACCTCAGCGCAGAACGAGCCACGTTCGCAGCTGCCTTCTCCTCGGAGAGCATAGCTGGTCTAGCTGGGAAGCCGAAAAGAGAAAAGCTGCACCGAAGAGGCTTCCAGGGAAGAACACGAGCGACGGAGGTAAGAGAAAAACTTCTCCGCTCCGTCGCTTCGCAAAATGGCAGCTCGGCTGCCTCGTGGCCAGCCCTTTTATTAGGGTGCTGGCCACGCCCCTAACTACCCAGATGCCTTCGTCTGGTGGGGGGGGGGGCCGCAAAGAGCGCGGCGGCCATTTTGGCGCCACGCTTGCATATGCTAAATACGAGAAAAGCTGGTAGCTTCAGTGCCAGACAGGGTGTTTTTTTTTTTTTGCCCTTGTGGTGATTGGCTGGCTGCATGGTCTTTTTCACTTGTACTGTACTTTTGGCTGGGGTTTTGGTGCAATTGGTCTGGGAGGGAACTTTTGTTATGTCACCTTTGGTCAGGTAGTGCTGGTTGAATGGCTCCTTGGCTCCTTGGTGACTTCAGGGTAGTGTTTTGGCTCCCAGCTGAGTTCAACCTGGAGCTATGGGTGATGGTTTTGAAACAATTGGATTCCAGCAGATCCATACTATGCCATGGATGGAGGAAACTTCAAACTTTATGATGACTGTGCAGGGGTGGTAGCTGGAAGGTGCCATTCCTCAGGGCCTTGGACTCACAAGACCCAGGTGAGAAGGGGTCTCATCTGATCCATCTATTGCCCACACTACATCAGGCCCTTCCAAAAAATTTGTAGAAATAATTTTTGCCCAGTTTGGTTTCACAGGTTGCACATTTGTTTCAATAAAGGTGGCCCTAGTAAATCCCAGTTTGTTATCTGGCTCTTTATTTGGGGTGGGAGGATCCAAGGTTTTTAGAGGCATGGGGTAAGGTGATAAGTTATTAATAGTCAAAAATCAGTGCCAGATTTCTTCCACTAGGAGTGGAAGTCCTGGTGGAGGGAGCCTCAGAACCTGAAGGGTGGAGGGAAAAAAACTTTCATCTGCTTTATTTTTAAAAAATAAATTTTAACAGAAATAATACAAAGCCCAAAATACATCAATGGCATTTAAACCATCAGGTACTAGAGCAGGTCCTTCATTACAGCTACTTAGGAGTGATATTCCAGGCTAATGGGTGCAGGAAGTTACATACAATGTATTTAGCTTCTAAAGCAAAAAAAGTGTGGTCGCTATACAAAACTTCCTTCGCAGGAAAGGTGGGCATAATGTAGTTGCAGCCCTTAGACTTTTTTCAGTGAAGTCGCTTGCCCAAATGTTGTATGGATCCCCTCTGTATTTTGACTCAAGCATAAATCTGCTCGAGGTCACACAATCAAAGTTTCTGAGGACAATTATGCAGTCCCCTTGTAGTATTTCCAATGCGGCTTTGAAATTAGAAATGGGAATGTATACAGTGCGAGCGATACTGTTAGTAAATGTGGCCAATTATTGGATAAGAATTCTTTTTGCCGCATCAGGCTTACTCAAACTGGTGATGTCTGACCCTTGGATGCCACCATGGATTGGCTCTCTTGAAAGGACACTAAACATTTATAGCATTTCAAAACCTTATGTTCTTTCCTTAGGATCTATTCATGCTAGAGAGTTAATAAAACAAAGAATTCTCGATATACATCGCCAAAATGATTTAAGTAAACTAGTTTCCCCATTATTTGATAGATCAACTTTCAATGTTGCTAGGCCCTTAGCATACTTGTCTTTAATAAGAAATCCAGATCATAGACGTTCCTTCACAATTATTCGGTATAACATGCTTCCCTCCTCCTACAGAGAGGATTTCTTTAAGAAAGTCCCAGTGCTCGAGCGTTTATGCCCATGTCAGTTAAATATGATAGAAACCTCTGAGCATGTTCTGCTAGAGTGTCCCCTATATAATAAACCCAGGAGTGACCTTTTTAGTGTTTTCCTGAATTTGAAGTCTAACAATAAAGTCAGAACACAATATTCTTTTATCGGGTGAAGGGCAAGATATGGCGATAGCGGTTGCTAGATTCACATGGTATGTAACTTGTATTCACAAAGGCAAGATAAAATCAAAGGAATAAGGAAAGTGCTTTCAGATTACAACTTGACTGTCATAGAATATGTTTGCAGGACATAGAAATAACAAACCTTGAAGAAATTCTGGTTGCATGTTGCTATTGTATAAATAATCTAGTGTTCGTGATTTTGTGATAGTTTTATTAGGTTGCCTCACTTGTGTGAAGCAGCTTGATTTTGTGATATTGTAACACTGGCCTTGGGCTGTAATAAAGAATTTGTTTGTTTGTTTGTACAAAGTATATAAACAAACATACAAACAGTTTAATGATCCCATTACCCAAGAGTAGAACCTTAGTCTACATTTAGGTGGGACTGCATCTGAATCCAGGGTTTTAAGCTTGTCTTTTCACATGTCTTGACCTAAGTCCCAGTTGTAAGTAAGGTAGTGCATAGGAAATTAAATGACTCTAGTCATCTTCTTGTCTTTTAAAAGTATATATATATATATTGTAGCAAAAGTAGGTTACAGATTAATTAAGCAAATGAAACAATTTTAGTTCAGAAAGCACATTAAAATAATGAAACCTGACTAAACTTTGAATCCCTAAAGGGCACCACCCTCTAGTTTAGATAACTACATGATTGCTTGGTTAAAAGCACTCCCAGAGAATTACACAATGTGGAGGTCCAAACCAAGAGAGTGTTTTGCCCCCTCCAATACCAACACACACACACACACACACGTGTGTGTGTGTGTGTGTGTGTGTGTGTGTGTGTAATTTTATATTATAGTCTCAACCCCCATTTTAAAAGTCATGCTACCCTAACCATTTTAGGTCAGCTCACTTTACTTTCTAGTCCATTGTTATCATTAATCTTTCTGCTTTCAATAAAATTGAAATCAATTATTTCATTGTCAAAACCCATTGCTTAGTCTCATATTTCCGCGGCTCCAGAAAATACTGAAATAGGAGTGAAAGAATTAAGGTATAAATTCTAATATTAATTCTGGTTTGAAAGTAAAAAATATTTTCTTAGTACTCTGTAAAGTTAAACAGATCAGATTGACCTATCAAATAGAACATAATGACGAGGCTAAAGTAAACAGAAGGCCTTGTGTCCACAAGTTCAGCACAGTTTGTACAGCTGACAAGGATCTCTCTTAGACTCAGAAAAGCATAATGCTGAATAATATTTGTGTGACATGACATGAACAAATATTCTGAATGTTCTAACTTGAACTGCATGACAATGTCAGAAGATTAATTAATGATTTTGGCTTATCCCATAGTGATGAAATGTGTAGAAATTTCCAAATTTTATGCTATAAAAAGATGGCTCTGAAAATGTATGTTCATTCAGGGATTATCAGCTTGGTAAAGCGTTCCTGAATCTTTTGGGCCAAAAAATGATAATAAAACTCCAAAATCTGTCTTAGCATGTGGAATGTGATTTTGTCTAGTTCAATATTCCATAACATTTTTGGAGAACTCCACCGGAGACTGACTTGACAAACAGCAGGTGCCATTGTCACTCCAGATGGCTGTTCCTGATGGGATAAAATAGCGCCTCTCCAGGGATAACCTAAATGCCGGCATAGTAGACCTTTGATCTACTCTAGGAAATCAGTGAAGAGGTGGAGAGTAACTATCAGAGAAACAGACCAGTCAAGGATCCGGAAGGCTAAGACAGACAGAGAACACTCCTAGGAGCAGGATTTTCAATGCCTGCAGGCAAGTATGAAACTGTAGAAGTATACTTATGTGTGCCCACTCATTTGAGGAGTGGAAGTGGAGCCTGATCACCTTCAAGAGGATGGGATGGCGATTCCTAAGTCCTTAATGAACCACAGGCGGTAACCCAGTGTTCCTGGAAAAGTCAGGGCAGCAAACCTGATTTTTGTGTGTGAGATTTTATTTATATTGTGTGTGGGTGGTTAAACCATCGCGTTCCCTGATGGTAGCCCTTGATTTTCGGGTGCCCCAATTCGGTGGTAGTGTTTTGTTTAGAATGGGTGGTGGTGGTAGCGTTCCAAGAATGCCACTATGGTGTTTCCTAGACAACTTTGAGGTATTTTCACCAGAGACACATAACCCCCTTTAACAAAATTTGAGTTAAGAAAGTTTTGTGAATATGAATGGTCCAGTTTTCAAGTAGGGTGGCCTCCAGAAGACTCCTTAGATTTGGGTCTTATAAATAGAGTGTTTCAAGGGATAACACAGAATAAACAATGGGATCAGTATCCCCACATATCAGCATGGCAAGCTGTAATGCATAAAGCCGTGACACCCACCCCCCTTGGCTAAGGAAATGCCAGGCTGAATGTGTGAAAGCATATTTAATGAAAGAAAAGAAGTCCAAAGATGAGAAATCTAAATTAGGAAGGAAAGTGGTCAAAACGCCCAATACCCCAAAAGTAGAGTGGCAGACAGAACTAAGATTGAAAATTTTAAGCAGAAATGAAAAAGATGAAATTCTGTTTCAAAGACCTCCACCTTATCTCATGCCAAAATCCATGCCACGAGATGGCCAAGTTCCACATAGTTATCCAGATCTTGCATTAGCAAATGCAGGAAGATTTCAGACCCCAGATAGAGGTGAGGCTTCTCTGACCACAGAAAAACTGAAAAGGGTAACTGAAATCTTGAAGGATGTAAAAGAACAGGGAGAAGAAGAATTCAAAAGGTACAGCCAACCTTCTCCCTATAACAATAAAATGGGTAGAGAACCTCCTCCAAACACAGCAGCAACAGCATATTTCTCCCCAGTAACCAAAGGAGGAAAGGAGATGATGGCCCCACTGAGGGAGATGATAACCAGCCATATGAGGGAAGATGATGAGCCAGTAAATCAGTTAATCTCCCAATATGTACCATTTACCACAACAGACTTGTTAAATTGGCTGTCAAGGTGTGTTAAGATTAACTAGATAGATAGATAATAATTTATGCGGTGATATATGTTAAGGAGGTTCACAGAGAGCATTGGATGTGCAGTATATAGATAAATAAAAATACAATAGTAAGAATTTGCAACTGGTTATAGAAAGAAAATTGAATAATCTTGATAATTATAGTAACTAAAGAAAAAAAGAAGGAAAAAAGGGGGGATAATTTTTGGATCAAAATTTAAATAGAAATGATTCGAAGGAAAGGTAATAAAATGAGCAATGGTATGACAACCATTAGCATGAGGGAGAGAGAAACAGCTGCTTTGCTATGGACAATAAAATTCATTTAACGTCTTAAATATCAGTAAGAACCAGCTCTAGTTCCGGGCTCCCTCCCCTTCTTCGGCACTTCAGAGGTGGTCCTTCAACAGAAGGATAAGGGGAGTGAAGAAGACAGAAGAAGGTGAAGGGTTGGGTGAGGGTGATTAGAGAAGTCTATGTATGTTTCATATGTTATATGTTATTGTGGGTTATAGGGGGCGAAGAGTGGGTGAGGGTGAATTTATTCAATGTATATCTGTTCATTTGTACTTTTTTATCGTATTGTATTGTAATGTAATGTTATAAATGTTTTTTTTGTTTTTTCATGTTAAAATAAAATAATAATAAAAAAGACTTGTTAAATTGGAAACAGCATTATGGACCTTTTAGTACCAAGCCGAATGAGGTGATTGAACTAATTGGAACCATAGTCCAAACACATAATCCCACATGGAGTGATATGCAGCAAATAATAAATATGCTCCTTAATATGGAAGATAAGCAAAAATTAAAACTGGCAAAAGACAAGATACTCCGTAGAAATTTCCCAGACGCAGATCAGACTGTAGTGCGTATGGCAGCAGCTGCTGAACAAAATCCAAATTGGAATCCTAATGATCCAACACACAGGAGAAGCCTTCAACAGTATAGATATTTGCTTTTTGAAAGCTTAAAGGAAGCAACAAAAGGTCCTGTCAATTTTAGCAAACCTGCTAATATAATTCAAGAGAAAGAAGAATCCCCTGAAAGTTTTTTAGCCAGATTAATAGAGGCATATAAAGTAAACACAGGGATAAATATGGAAGATCCTGAAAACCGCCAGATGTTAAATAAGAGATTCATTACTCAGAGTGCGCCAGATGTAAGAAAGAAATTACAAAAGCTGGAAGGAGCATTGGGAAAGAATACTAGCAAACTGATAGAAATTGCCAAGAAGATCTATCTAAACAGGGAGGAGGAGGAAGAGAAGAAGGAGAAAATAAGAGAATATAAGAAAGCTGAGATGATCGCCCTTGCTTTGGGAAGAGGCAAAGAAACACTTGATTACAATCAGTGTGCTTACTGCAAGCAAGAGGGCCATTGGCAGAGGAATTGCCCTGAGAGAGGAATGGGAAAAATACACCCATTTGGCAGAGGAAGTTATGGATACAGACAAGAAGAATGTGATGAATTGGCTGAGATGGAATGGGATGATTGAAGAAACCAGAGGAATTTGGGAAATCCCAGAAGAAAACCACCCTTTCAGGTTTGTCCCAACTTTTCAGGCAGTATGTGAAAGTATGCAGAAATAAAAGTGTAAATGTCAGAGGCTAGTTGCCTAACTCCAAAGGAACTTGAAGGCCCTGCACAAGAAGAGAGTTTACTTTTTCTGCAGACATACAAGTACATACTGGCCATGCCCTCCAGCTGATTTGGAAAATAAGGGACATTTATGGATTAACAATCAGAGACTGATTAAAGCTGCCCAGATGCCTAAAAATTCCCTGCAATCGTCCAATCTTCTGAATCAGCAAGCAGAAGGACAGAAGCAAAACAAGCAGCTATGTTTGAACAAGCCAAAACAAATACAGGAAAGAATTTGAGGACTTAAAAGTACAACACATCTTAAGTACACAAAAACAGAAGAAGAAAAAGTCAGTCAACAAAAATAAATACTTACTGAAAAGTAGGGAGGCTTAGTGGAATCATCCTTGTTCATTTAATCCACAGATAGGAAGAGGTTGAGAAAGCAAGTGGGATTGTTGAAAGCATTGCGGAATTGTATGAAAGTAAATCAATAAGTCCAGGTTTTAGCCAATGACAATGCATGATATGAGAACTCCCCTCTGTACAAAGTATCCTATTTCCCCATTTGAATTTCTGTTTAAACACATAGAGATGGCCAGATCTGGCCCACATAGAAGGTAAATGGAAGTTAGGAAATTATTATTCAGTCACTGCAGTAGAAATCAATATGTGAATCAAAGTACAGCAAGTTTGGTCTATAGTTAAACATTGATAAGATGGATTATTGCAAAACCAAAAAGAACTATATACTGTTGGTAGTATTTCTTCTCTTGCAGTTTAAAACCCTGGAAGGATTGAAATGCATAGGTTTTGCTTAAATAATCAACGTAAGAAAGAAGACGACAACTTGTTAAAGACCCAAACTGGAGGTGGTCTTTTCTACGTCCAGCTGAAGCTTGAGGAATCTGCAATCAACATGATAGAAATGTTTATTTATTGCAATAAAGTGTGAAAAGTTATTAAAACTTTAATAATTTTCAAGAAATCAGGAGGGAATGAAACAGGAGTGAAAGAATTAAGATATTAATTCTAATATTAATTCTGGTTTAAAAGTAAAAATTATTTTCTCAGTACTCTGTAAAGTTAAACAGATCAGATTGACATATCAAATAGAACATAATGACGAGGCTAAAGTAAACAGAAGGCCTTGTGTCCACAAGTTTAGCACAGTTTGTACAGCTGACAAGGATCTCTCTTAGACTCAGAAAAGCATAATGCTGAATAATATTTGTGTGACATGACATGAACAAATATTCTGAATGTTCTAACTTGAACTGCATGACAATGTCAGAAGATTAATTAATGATTTTGGCTTATCCCATAGTGATGAAATGTGTAGAAATTTCCAAATTTTATGCTATAAAAAGATGGCTCTGAAAATGTATATTCATTCAGGGATTATTATCTTGGTAAAGCGTTCCTTAATCTGTTTGGCCAAATAATGATAATAAAACTCCAAAATCTGTCTTAGCATGTGGAATGTGATTTTGTCTAGTTCAGTATTCCATAACAATACGGAACGTGCATAGAACCCTTCTGCACACGCATGCACAGTAACTACTTTCCCCACCGGTCAAATTATGGGATGGCAGCGAGAAAGTGGAGGAAGTGGCGTGGAAATATGGGAAATCCTGGCCAATCCGGGATACTTGACAGAAATGTAATAACTATCTCAAAAAAATTCACATTAGATGAACATTCTCACTAGATATGAAATCAGGTACCAAAATCCTGATAACATCTCCAGAATAAATTAAAATAGTTACACTCAATAAAATTCAGTTTCTCCAGTATTAAATACCACCTCCAAACTAATTTATATTTTGCCCCTTTATTCTTACAAACGTTGATTTTACTCATCTCTCATTTTCTTAAAAATCTCAGTCTGTATTTCTCCTCCCAAATCTGAATCCCATAATGCTTTTAGAGGGTCCTGTTGATCTTCAGCTTTTAACAATATCTCTTAATGTCTACTTATTAGCCCTCTCATTGTCTTATTTTTATCATAATTTTCTTTTTGTATCACCACTTTGTACAATCAAATTTTGTAAGAGCCCTATATTTACTGTTCCTTTTTACTCATTCTTTAGTCCATTGTTCCAATTGAATTAAATTGCTCCAAGAAATCCTTTCCTCTTCTAATGCTACTCCTGTTTACTCCCTACTATCCATCTCCCCTAAGCAATCTTTACTCAAATAACATATTTCTTCCTCAGTGAAGCTCTCTTACAGGTTTCCTGAGAATTTTTCTAATTCTACTACCATGTGCAAAGGGGAAGTTATTGAGATAAATATTGAGAAAACATTTCATCTGTTTAAGTTAAATATTACAGGTGCTGGATGATAATGTCATTGAAAGAGAAGGCACCTTAAAGACTAAATCCTTGTTGTTGTTGTCATTGTTGTTGTTGCTGCTGCTGCTGCTTTGTTTTGCTTATTCTCTGATATCTAAGATTCCATTTCCATTTATTAGCCATCCATCCAGTACAGTACTCTAATTCAAAAGCCATTGGAAAACCTCCTTAATGTATTTATTTTTTATTTATCATTTTAGCATGTATATACCACCTGACTTAGTGCTAGCAGTTTACAGTATAATAATAAACAAACAATGGACATCAGCATAAAATATGTACGATAGTAATGAATAACAAATTACAAGTGACAAATAGTAATACCTCTACTAACCAGCAACAGCAATTGGTCACAAATCTATATATCCAGTGGTGGGCATCAGCAGGTTCACACCAGTTCACCAGAACCGGTAGCAGAAATTCTGACTGGCCCCGCCCATCCAAGTTTTTAAATAAAGTAGTCCTAATTAGGGTGCAACACAGGGCTTTCCCCTGGCCATGCCCACCATACCAGACCCACAGTGTGGTAGTAAATGTTTTTTGATCCCACCACTGTATATATCCCAAAGAAGTTTTTAAAAAAACTCGGAAAAATACCCTGAAAAGGGAGGCTTGGGATGATCTTGGGGTTACCACCCCCAAAAAGGAAGCTTGAGAGGATCTCACACTCTGTGTAGAATTTCTGTAAGAAAATTCTATATAGCTCCACCAGGCTCATCTTTGCTTTTCTTGTGCCTGTTTGCATGTTCAAAGTGTTATATGAAAAACACAGAGGTGAATGGCCACAATGAAAGTAGAGCAGGCTTATCAACGCTTTCAGTTATTTCGTCTTATACTCCTGCAAACTTTGTCACTGATATATCTGCAGTAAAAATTATACTCTGGGCATTTAATCTGGTAAATTGTACCCAATACAACTCTACAAAGCAGGGTTAGTAACATGTCTGACCTAACAACATGTAACACATACAACATTATCCCTTTGCCATAAGGAAAAAAAATAGACTGAGAAGAAGTTGAATTTTGTGAAATAAATTTATTTGGCTGTTATTCTGAACTGAAAATAACAGGAGGCTTTTTAGATCAGAGTTATTTCATTCTTTGTTCCTGGCTGAAGCATTTTGGGGTCAAAAATGCTAATTACATTGTGAGCTGCCCAAAGTGTGCCCTGAGAGCTATGGGGTGGCATATAAGGGTAATTGCTGTTGGTATTGTTTTGCCTCTTCAGAAATCAGCTGGGAAATGTGATTAAAAACACAATTTACTTTGGGGTCCCCCTTTCTTTTATTTTCATAAAATGTATGCTATTTGAGGGAAAGAAAAATGTTTCCTTAGGGTCCTATGCTGTATTCAGATTATCTCCCTGTCCCTCTTCAGCTGGTTTCCAGAAATATGCAGCTGTCAGGTAATATAAATTACCTATTTTCTTTGCCACCATTCTGCCATCTTCCTACGTCTGGCATTTTACAAGGGGAATCCTAACTTTCTCTTCCTTTGCAAGACTTGTCACTGCAGAGAAGCTGATGTGATTCATTATCATTGTGTCATTTTCAGGGCAAGGATATGATGAGATGAAATGAGAAAATACTTCTTCTTGTCAGAAATGAAAATGATAAACACTTGTTTCTAGAAAGGGACTGTTTCTCCATGTTATTCTACACACACACACACACACACACACACACACACACACACACACACACACACACACACACACACACACACACACACACACACACACACGAAATATAAATATGTGCTACTTGTGGCTGAAGTACTTGGAACCTCTAGGACAAGTTTTCCATTCCTGAATATTTTTTTAGGACTTCTGTATGAGTAGGTTTGGATATCAGCAAAAATTTACATGATACATTTATTTGAAAGTAATACATTGCCATAGCAGCAATAGTTACAACAACAGAATCCTACCCAAGAGAAAACATTTAAGGGTATGTTTCTGTACCTGTTTTTCCCGCCTCCAAGTCTGTTCCCTGCCAATTTTATTTGCATTTTTAAAAGAGAAAACAATATTTTTTTGTATAAATGGACAAACTAATGAAACCTCCTTTTGACTAAAATGTGTCTAACCACAGTTTATAAATGTACTCAGCGTTTTCTGCTACTTTTTTTACCTGTTTATACTGTCATTTCTTTCTTTTTTGAAATTCATCACAAGCTTAGAAATTTATGGATTTCTAGCAGCATTTTGAGTCACTTCCTGTGTTTGCTTTAGAAGATGGAGATCACATAAATTCAAACTGGAAGGACCCTTGGCAGCTTTGGCAGCTGCAAAGCTCAATTGTAGTCCATTTGTAGAAATTGCATGCCCTAGAAATGGACTAAACTACAGAGCACCTATCCACACCAAAAAAGTAGAAACTGCTGATGGGGAGAAATGATCTGCTCCAGCAGTTATGTTGTGTAGTTACCAGAAGAAGAAGTAAAGAGCAGAGCAATCCACCCCTTCAGTGCAGGAAACAACAGGGCAAATGTCCATCTGGATACACTCATGGTTGACTACACGGGAAATCAATGCAAACATTTAAGAGTTATGTTGGATCGGGGCCGCAGAGCGGCCGTGGGGTCCCGGAGGAGACTGGTCAAGATGGAGCGAAGACCAGTGGTTTATTGAGGGAAAATCATCATCATATATAGGAATTCAAGGCAGCGTGTGATAGAATCGTCATCTGACAGAAAATCACATCACATGTTTACCCGGGTTAATTGGGAATCTCTCTTGGGGAAGTTAATTAACTAAGGCAAATACTGACAGGGGAAATCCATTGTTCATGGCTTGCACAAGAGTAAATATGGCCACTATTTGCGCTAGGGCTTGGGGTAATCTGCAGGTGCGGAATTACCTATTTCCTAACTGCTAGTTAGACATTCAATTTCCTCCTGCCGGACTGCCTGTCAGGTTAGATATGGGTGAATCAATCTTATGACTATTAATCCGCTCCCCAATTTCTGTCCCCGCAGAACCCAGAGGCCAGGAGCTTTCTCACCGGTGTAGCTTCTGTCAGGGACAGTTATGCCAATTATGCTCGCAGATCCCGCAGAGTTAAGCATCCAAACAAAGCAATCTTCCTGTTCTGTTCCACTCACAGCTTATTTTTACTCTCAAAGTTCTTTCCATTCCAAATATGAAGAAATTTACTATTTCTAGGGAATGGTATAAAAATGATCTGAAACTACATTCTATTCAATCCCCACCTCTGGCAGATAATTAAGATTCTGTTCATATTGACATAGAAGTATATTTCTCATTTCAAAATATCCCTGAAAGGGTAATCATTTATCTCTCTTCTCCCCTCCCTCCCCCCACCATCAACACCCTTTAGGAACTGGTGGTTGTTTCTATTTAGTAATTCATACTAACTTTTCAAGATAATTCTGATCTTCCTCTGCATGAATGCAAGGAAGAGTGTAGTTGCTGTCATTTCATCTTCTTATAAAAAAGTAGAATCAGAAGAATATGAACTCCCACATGGCATAAATGTTTCCTTTTCCCTTCTGTCAAATAGACTCACCTAGCTTTTACCCCTCGTCTCTCTTCTGTTGCTAATCTTTCAATGTGAATTCAGTGGTTGCTCCTGACAACCCTGATAGTCAGATGCTGCATAGGTACAGTGTGAAAAGGAGAACCTCTGATTGATGTAACTTTGACTGCATTTTGAAAAATGAAAGGGTGATATATCCACCAACAATATCTTTAGCAGAAATTCTTTGCCATGTGTCTTAACCTATCTGACTCCACAATTTCATTCCATGCTTCATGTTTTACAAGAACTTTAATTTGCCATGAAACAGGCCTACATTGCTTAAATGTATACTGCAGAGTAAATGTTAACATATAAATGAAAATCCAAGCTCAAAGCTATCTGAAGAGGCAATGCTCACTCTGTCACAAGGCAGAGAGAACCAGTTCCCTCAAGCAGAAGATTTTGGGGTAAAAGGACATCAAATCGCTTTATAATCTATTGTTATTGTAATTTTGTCATTGCTGTTTCATGTGAGGGATGGAGAGAGAGAGAGAGGTACTTCTGGGATTTTTCCTGCTTCATATGTGTTAAAAAGTATCTAGCCTTGAGAGTATTGTACTGTATCTTCATTTTGAGTGTGAGAAAGGTTCCTTTTATAATTCTACATTGGAGGGCAAAATGTCAAAAAATTCAAATGATGAGTCAAAAATTGAATAGGCTTCAGTAACATTCATTCAGTCCCATTTGCTGAAAACAGGAAGAGCTTATGCTCGAGGACTAGATAAGAAAGTTCCGGGGTTTTATTACAACCTCTTATGATGCCTGTAGTTGGAGTGACAGGCACTGTAGTGACTTTCTGAGCTCAAGTGACTGCTCATCTATCCAGGAATAACCAATCATTCATCCCCCCCCCCCGCCTCCTCTGAATTCAAAGTTAGGTGGGCTTCTCTCTGCTCTGTTTTTCCTTCTTTGTCAGTTGATGTTACTCATTTTGTTGGGGTAGGTATATAGAAAGAGCAATCCTTGTAGATGGTGGTATCGCACCATAATCAGGCGTACCCTGGAAACAGAAACCTTGTTTTGTCAACCAATCTTTCTCACAGGTGAAGGGAACTGCAGAATGAACTCACCAAAGGGTGCCCTCATTTTGGCAGATTGACACAGAAGTCATTTTGTTACTGTTGTTCAGTCCAGTTGGTTCAAAGCATGCATACATAAAACACACAACATGCATCGGTCTGCAATTCCAAGTAACTGCTGGTAAATTATTATTTTTTAATCTTTGTTCTCTAAAGTGTCAGAATGAGTTACTGAAACTTTAAGCACCGATTAGTTAGAAAGGAAGGATGTGCTTTAGGTTTCTGTGTGTCTGGGGAGAGGAGCAAAAGAAATATCTACACCTTCTGGAAACTTTTGGAAAGACAGATAAAGACACAGACAGTGCTGAGCTGGAGCTCTGCAAACTGAATGTGTTGGATGATGCAGGTAAACCTCTTTCTAGGACTCTGATCTCAAAGGGGTAGATTTGCCCCTAGGAACATTAAGAAGTGTTCTCACTTATGCTCATGAGTACCTGAATTTTTCTTTAGTTGATAAGAACTTTCCAAAATCCATAGATATCTTCATTTGAGTGTGGGGAGGGGAGGAATGTAAGACTGTTTAAAAACACAAATTTGGGAGAAAGCAAAACTGAACAATTTCCTTTTCCAGGAAGCCCAGTTCTTAGGTGTCTGTATGTTCTGGCATATCTCTATTTTATTTTATTTTATATTCACATTTATATGCCACCCCTCGATTGCTTGACTCTGGTGTTTCTTTCCCCCCAAAAAAGCTCATCACCTCTGATAAGCACATGGCAGGATGATACAATGAAATTCTCTCCATGCTTAGAATACCTGTATGCAGTGGTGGGATTTAAATAATTTAATGACCGTTTTAAGTATAAAGAAGATATACCAAAAGGTAGTTTATTATTTCATGCAGATAATACTTATATATAAACAATAATGTGTACGACAAACCTGTTTGTCATGGGAAATTTGTGATAAAAACATCTTAATCACCACATACACACTAGCATAAGGATTCCAACATGGAAGAACATTCTTCCATTGCTTCCAAAATGGGTAATAAGATAACCCTTGAAAACTATATTTCTATTGATTCATTTGTCCTAGGTTCCTAGTGGTTTTACCAATCAGGGAACACCAGGGCACTCATAATATCTCATGGGAATTTTGGGCATGAAAGACCATTACTATTGATACTTAGAATATGCTGTTGTGCATATGAACATTAAAAAAGTGTACGGAATGTAAAATTGTGATTTCCACATTGGCGGGAACCTAGGTGCCCACCTTAGAGAGAACCCTGATTACAAGTGCCATTTTAAGAACCAGTTCATCAAACTCATCAACAAATAAGGTATCGTTTCTGTCAAACTGGTGCAAATCGGCTGAATCCCACCACTGGCTATATGTATTGAATTTGTGCAATGGAGATGAGGGAGAATATTGTTTTCATTCATTTTTGGGAATAATTTGACAACGTTTGGTGAAAAAAGAACTTGATAAAAAAAACCACCTAGAATATGGGGGAAGTTCCATTGATTGGTCTGGATGGCTGGATTCACATTTCTATCCGTCAAAGAAACCCAAATACTAACAAACATTTTAAATATTTCATCATTTTTCATTTCAAGGTAAAATTCCTGAATCAATTGGTCCTGGAATATCCACATTATTCGAGATAATAGGGAGTGCCTGATGGTATGATTTAAAATTCATCTGGCACAAGTATTTTTCTTAATATCATTCTAGCTTGCCTTAGGCCAAATATACTATCACTCCTTTAAAAGAGGTCCTCCCCACTTCCTCGTTTCATGTTAAATATGGGGCAGACATCAAATATGTCTTCTTCAAATCATCAACCACATGCTAGTTTATAACGTTATGTGCACATTAGGTTCATCAAGACATTCTCAAATTAAAATTTCATACACATCATGGTATAGATAAAAGCGTGCAAATGAAGGGCCTAAATTATTCAAAATCTGACTTTGTTTAAAGTTGCTTTAATAACATTTCAATTAAAAGTTAAATAAGGGCTGGCTTTTATTAAGGGCTGCAAATTGCTCAATTAATTTATATCCTATGCTGTGAAATGTTCCACAAGACAGAGGATAGGCTTGTAATATATAAAACAGTAGTTAAAGCCTTACTAAGTAATGCACTCAAACAACAGTCTTTTGACATGTTTAACTGGCTGGAATAAAAATGTAAATAGCATTGACACTTCCATCATGGACCATTGTCTTAGATGGATAGGGCATGTCTGCTGTATGGTTTCCTCACCAAATTCTTTATGGGAAATTTCTGTGGTACAAGAGGTCATGGAGATCCTTTGAAGCATTATAAGGACCAGCTGAAACAAACCATGAAGGTGTCAGCTATAAACCCACAAACCTGGAAGAGGTGGCCATAGATCGTCCACTTGGGTGCCAAACCATCTCTGCTGCTACTGATCACTTTGAAGGACAATGTTGCAGACATTAAGAGGCTAAGCGCCAAACACGGAAGCTTAGTCAAACTCAGTTACACCCTCCACCATGTGTATTGTGTGTGGTTGCATGTTTCATGCCAGGATCAGTTTATTGAGTCACCAGAGACACATCCATCAACTGTGAAAATGACTTCCAGGAAAAATGTATGCTTGGATATGAGTAGCAGATGACGGCAATGATGGGCTGGAGGTGGCCAAGTAATACTTCCGGAAATAATTCTAGTTATGTTGTGTCCCCTCTGGCATTATAACCACTTGAGTTTTTCTATACTTGGGAATGGTGTTTCTCTCAGGCATTTGGTAATATAGAAATACAGACATGAAGTATTCCCCAAAGAGTAGAGGACAAATTAGGTCTCGTTCTGTATGTTTTTATTAAGACATAGACCAAATCAGGGGCCAGTGGCCAGATCTAGTAAATCCACCTTAAGCAACGCACAATCACAGTAGCCTAAGTACTTTAATAAATGTACAGTATACAGTATTTGCTGTATGGCAGACAAGTAATATCTAACATCCAGAATGGTCTTCATCAGGTGCCAATTTGCCCAAATGAACAACAAACATGTATGTTACCTACAGACCATTCAAGTGGACAAAAAAAAAATTAAGCTGCAGAACCTTCACCTTTCTAGGTGGTACACAACAGCAAGCCACCTGTCTGAAATGCCAACTCTTCCAGGAAAGGAAACATGTTCTATTAAAGATAATGCTGGTATCTAGAACCCTTTATGAAATATAAAGATACAGCTCTCTTTTGCACTGTGGACTTTTACTTGTGTATATTTTTTTTAAAGGAGATAGAAGGAAAAGAACTTGTTACTTTTTTTTCTAGCCACAGGAAACCAGAAGTTATCCAAACAATTTTGCTAATAGCTTCTCAGACCACAAATTGCATACATTTGTAGTTTATTTTGTTGTTGTTGTTAATACACATTTATTTTCCATCTTGTCATGAAATAAGAAAAGAAATGTTGTCATGAAATGTAGCAGAATGTATTTTCATATAGTTTGCATTTTAAGCTGTCACATCTTGCTCTCCCTCAATCTCTTCTTCCTGCCCCCAATTCTCTCTTTATTCTCATCTACCAGTTGAAAAAAAATGCAAAACAAAATAAAATAATACACCATGGCAAAAAGCTGTAAGTGGGTGAAGGAAGGTCAGCCCTAATTAGCTAATAAGACATAGAGAAGGATTTACCATCAACAAGAAAAAAGACATTAAAAACCATCCCTGACCTGCATGAATCACTCTGCAACGGCCCTATTCCAATTTCACAACTGGTAGGGATTTGTGTTTTAAGTCAGTTCTGTTTAAATGTACATAGGTAAAAATTGTTATTTTAATATTTCACAACACTCTCCTTATTAAGATGTAGACCGAGTATTTTTAAAAAGCTGCAAAATATTGGACTTTTTTTTTTGCTGTTTGCATTAAATAAACAAAATCCAGTAGCTGTGCAATCAGATTGCCCTAGTCACAGAAATACATAAAACTTGTGAATGTACTCACAGGGCATCCTTATGACTGATCTAGGGTCACCTTGATCATGCCTAGAGGAAGTAATCAATGGTGGGCTCCCAATCTCATTGTCCCCAATCTCGTTCTGTACAGGACAATGACAATAAAGATTTATCTATCTAAAAAAATCTAAACATTTACTACCATACTGTGGGCATTGTATGGTGGTCGTGGCCAGGGGGAAAACCTTGTGTTGCACCCAAATTAGGACTACTTTATTTCAAAACTTGGATGGGCGGGGCCAGCCAGAATTTCTGCTACCAGTTCAGGTGAAGTGGTTCGAACCTGCTGATGCCCACCACTGGAAGTAATGATGTTGGTGATGAAAAACAAACACAAGAATCTTGTTCTTCCCCTGAGAAAGCTCTTGGGAAGATCTTGCTGCCTCCAGTTTACCCTCATTCTTGTGGAAAAGGTAAAGATATATCTGGACAGTTCTACTGCAAGAGGTGATTAACATCACTGGAAGTGCTTCTTTGTCAGAAAGACCATGCCTACATCTAGAAAGGGGCTGTGATGGCTTAGTAGTTAAGACACTGAGCTTAACAACTGGAAAATTACCAGGTCAGCAGTTTGAGAAATGACTGCTTGCATGATGGAGTGAGTGCCTTTCATCTGTCCCAGATCCTGCCAACCTAGCAGTTTGAAAGCAAGGGATTGCAAATAGATAAAGAGGTACTACTTTGGTTGGAAAGTACACTTCAGCATCTAGTTGTGCCTGCCACTTGACCATGGAAATGTCTGCAGACACAGACAATGCTGGCTCTTTGGCTGTAGATGAGGATGAGCACTGCTTCCTACTGTCAGACACGACTGGGATTTGAGCAAGGGAGACCTTTACACCTAGAAAGCTAGCATGTTGGACAACGTGTAATGTAGAATTATCTTCTCCTGACATCAGGCTGACTCTCGATAGTCAAAACAAGGAAGTTTACATCTTACTATACTATATCTCCAAATTGCATCTGTGCCTCAACACTGTACAGATTATTTGTCTTACTACCAGGGAACAGCTCAGGTTAACTATATTAACTCAGCTATTTTTACCTTTTCCTTGGCTGCTTAGGCTTGAGATTTGGAGTAAATTCACAAAGATTACATAGGCAAGCAATCTGTCAAAGGTCAATTTTTTTCTGTATACATCTCAATCTTTCAAAGTTGTCTTCCAAGGATATTAAGAAGAGTAGCTTGGTTACTCAGTAGGGGAATGCCAATCCTGCATAACATTTGAGAGCACTCCTTCCTTCGCGCTGCAATCATAAGCTGCTTATAGATATTAGGTTCATTTCCCTGCCATGTTTTGTCATTGTGACAGGTTTATCACTATTTCCTAGACAAGAAGTTATTTATAAGTAAAACAGTAATTTCTCTTTCTTTATGAAACAATGTCACTTAATAAGATGATTTATAGTAATGCAGAATGTGTGTGAGATAAAAGGTAACAGAAAGAATGTATAAATAGAAATATTCCAGAATAAGAATTTAAGCATAAAA
The DNA here is from genome assembly GCA_035047345.1 of Bradypodion ventrale. Classification (NCBI taxonomy): domain Eukaryota; kingdom Metazoa; phylum Chordata; class Lepidosauria; order Squamata; family Chamaeleonidae; genus Bradypodion; species Bradypodion ventrale. Next base: position 197,099,546 of record JAWDJE010000001.1, on the reverse strand, counting down.
CTTTACAGTGGCTGAAATCTTCTTGTCTAATTTTACATCATAAAAATAGGATGATGTCATCATCCTGTAATGGTAATATTTAATTTAAATTAAATGAAAGCTTCCTACCATTCCCCCATTGCAGTATCCAAGGCCCACCCTAGTATTTTCCTTTTGACCTGAGGAAGACTTTGGGAACCTCTGAATGGGGAGAAAGGACAGGTTTAATATCCAAAAATTGCCATTGGATCATTCCCACTGGGAGCAAGACCACTGCCAGCAACGTAGAGATGATTTCTGGATAATAAAGTTCTCCCCTGGCCTCATTCAAAGGCTTCTAAATTCTTCCCCAAGTCTACAGGAACCTGAATGAGGAGGAATGTAGCTTTCAGTTGAACTGAATTAAATATTACTGTTGTGGAATGATATTATCTTACTTCTGTAGCCTGAAGTTACATCAAGAGGATTTCAGCCAATCTGAGCTACACTATAATAGTATATGTAGCCCCATAAATTGGAAGACAGGAAGACAGACATACTTATATTTTACAACTTCCCATAGAGGTTATTCCCTAGGACCTGCCACCATCAGAGACACATTTGGTGGTAAAATGACTGAAAGACTTCTCACTAGCTTAGTCACATTGTTTTGTTCTTCAGTAGATTTTTTTATTTATTCCAGCAGGTCTTTCCCAGGTAGTTTAATCTATTGTTCAAAGGAAGCTTACTGGTTGAGACTTGTTTATCTCATATTGCTATGTTTTAATTCAGGGGTGCCCAAACTATGGTCTGTGGGCTGGATCCGGCCCCCGACACCACTTCATTCTTCCCACGATGCCCTCATCGCTCCTGGAAGTGAAAGCAAAATGTGCCCATACACGTGACCGGCCTGTGGCCCAAAATGTTTGAGCATCCATGTTTTAAATTGTGCTTTGAGTGAGTTCAGTTTTTTTATGTTTTCTTTTAAGTAAATTTCTGTTTTCACACTGCCTTTTTTCCGCTATCAGACTAAAACTGATCTTGTATGATAGTCACAATCCAACTCCAGACCCTGCCCCTTCTCTTATGGTTCCAATCTATTTTTATCCAGCTGGCTCTTCTGCTCATAACAGTAGCCCAACATGGAAATATTAATTGAGCAAATGACCATTTCTGTCATTCATCTTCATGCTGGGGAAAAAGCTAGACTTGCTTTATTCCTCTGTGTCAAAGAACTATATAAGGCACAGAAGCAAGGATGGCAACCATAAAAGCAACTAGTTCTGATTCTGAGGCTGGTTTCCATAGATCAGTTATCATTCTTACTTTCCCTGTATGCAGAGGAAAGTAGACTGTGTGCAATGGGGAAGAGAAGATGGGACAAAGAAAGGGCACAGATTAATTTCTGAGTTATTATCAAGGAAGGGGGATCTGTTAATTTTTTAAAAAAACTGTTCTTTTTTCTGTCTATTATTCTATCATTATGGGACTGTGGTGGCTAAGTGGCTAAGACACTGAGCTTGAAGACCAGATGGTTGGCAGGTCAGCAGTTTGAGACCCAAGTGCTGCATGATAGTATAAGCTCTCGTCACCTGTTTCAGCTCCTGGCAACCTAGCAGTTCAAAAACAAGAAAATGCAAGTAAATAAATACAGTACATACCACTTCAGCATGAAAAGTAACAGCGTTCTGTGCACTGCAGTGTGCAATGGACCTGTTACTCCCGAGTAGACCCTTGGGCCTACAAGAAATTGGGACTGCACCTGAATTGATGCCCAATAGCTAAGCAATCTAGGATATTAGCTTGCTTTCTCATATGTCAGGCTGTTAGAAAGGTAGCAAACAGAAAAATAAACACCTCCAGTCATCTTCATCTCTTTTAAAAGTATATTGTACCAAAAATAGGTGACAGAAACAAAGTTTCAGGAAGCAAAACAATTCTAGGTAAATGAAGCAAATGCACGTGCGCCCCCGCCCATGTGTGGGGTGCACGATTTCTCCGGGCCCTCCCCAGGAGATGGGAGCGTGCCTATTCTTTCCCGCTGGTCAGGCAGGGAGGAGCCCACACCCCTTTAAAAGGGGTGGCTCGTCCCTGCCTCACAATTCTTTTTCTTACATGAAAAGCTTCCCTTCTCCTCCTCCTGCTATTCGGCGTGGAACCACTTTCGGTTTCATTTTACCTCTCATGTCTCCGGTCACTCAAGCTTCCGTGGGTGGGTGCCGTACTGTCCGGTGCGCCCCACCCCATGCTCCCCTGTCATGCCGAGGCCCCTGTTCTGTGGTGCATTGCTCTCTGGTGTTATACCATGGGCCCCATCCTTCTTCTTTCCCCTCCTCCCTGCTTCAGGGCTGCCTGCGCTCCTCACAGCTTTGGCTGAGGTGGATGGGGGGGGTCACAGCCTCCCTCCTCCAGATGGTCGCTGCCTTGGAAGCTTCTTCTCCTCCTTCCGAGCCTTCCCTGGTGGCCTCCCTGGTGCCTCCTGATGCCCTTCAGCCTCCTCCTCTGACTTTCCACCCGGGCCCCGCCCCTCTGTGGGCAAGGGCTCTGGGTGCTGGTGAGTACTGGTCTCAAGCTAGCACATTGGACCTGGCACATTCCCCTGGACCCCTTCTACCTCCTGCCTTTGGGTGGCCATGCCCGTGGGCTGCACATTGTTCCCCCTCCTTCTCAGGTGGGCATTGGCCTTACTGTCTTCTGCCCTTTCCTGCCGGTCAGTCTGGCTTTTCTCTGTCGCCTTCTACTTCTGCCGGTCCGTGTTCTGGCCCTGTCAGGCCGGACTGCAGCGAGGTTTTCCTGGCTTCTCTCCCACCCAGAGAGAAGTTCTTGCCTCTTGGGGACCAACTCCTCCTGTCTACTAGGGACAAGATTATTTGGGGGGGAGTATGTGGACCTTTTTGGTCTCCTTAACCATTAGGTTCCCAAGATTGATTTTGATAAAGTGGATGACTCTGATAAGGAGCTGGCCAGGTGTAAAAAGCTGCCACACATGTGGGCCAACTGGCTGCCAGCTTTCATTATTTTTGTGGGGGTTTACATCAGGGCCCACCCTTCCCTCGCTCTACCACTTATTAAGTACTTAGATCTTGTATATCGTGTCTACATGGACTTCCCTGGTTACGCTTGGAGAGCTTATGATGAAAACTTCCGCATGCATGTGACCCTCCACCCTGATATGCGGTGGGATGAGCCCAATTCCCAGCTCTGGCTCCAATACATGACACCGTCATGCTCGGCTCCTGGCGACCGGTATGACTGTGGTCACCTTGTCCAGCTGCCACTGCAGCTGCCCCACAACTACTTCAAGCTGAGGCCCCTGCTTCCCAGCCATGTACATTCTGCTGGGAGTTCGCTGCCTAGGGCTACTGCATTAAGAGGCAATCTTTACCTATAAGAAGGGGCGTTAACCATTGGGATCTGGCGTGCACAACTGCAACCGTCCCTACTATCCCGTACCAAGCCACCCAAACTTACCTTAACACTGTCCGAGCATCGCCACAAGGGTCCACCAGCTGCGAGTGGGGTGACCACCCCACGAATGCAAACAAAAAAGAAAAACTACATGGCCCAGAATCCTCCACACTGCACCACCTCTCAGCCAATGAGGCTGAAGGGCGCGAGTGCGGAGGAGGCGGGGCAGCCAGCGTGCTGGCTTTTAAAAAAACACACTGGGGGAAAGAATCAGCTGGCAAAAGGTAAGTGTGGTGGGGGTTAGGGAGTGTGGGGAAGCACGGCCTTGGTAACCACACCACCCACCCACCCCACCACATTGCCCCCCACTTCCTAACCCCCACCACACTTACCTTTTGCCGGCTGGCCCTTTCCTCCCAGCACTGCCTTCTAGGAGTCATTGCCAAGGATTGGGGGGAGGGAGATCCACTCCCCCAACTTCAGCAAGTGTGTGTGTGTGTGTGTGTGTGTGTGTGTGTGTGTGTGTGTGTGTGTGTGGTCACCGAGGCTTCCGGGGGGGAGGAGGAGCCCCTCCTCTCCCTGTGGAGCTGCTGCATGTATGTGTGCATTGTGTGTGTGTGATTGTGTTGTGTGTGTGGTTGTGTTGTGTGAGTGTGTGTGTGTAATGAGTGTGTGTTTGGTTGCGTTGTGTGTGCAGTGTGTGTGTGTATTGTGTGTGTGCATGGTTGTGTGTGTGGTTGTGTTGTGTGTCTGAGTATTGAGTGTGTGTGTGTGTATTGTGTACTTCTGTTGTGTGTGTGTGTAACCCCTACCACCAAAAATACACAAAAAAGCCCGGCAATGTCGGGCAAAATATGCTAGTGCCACTATAAGCATGAGTGCCCCATCTATTCTGGGACACATGCGGCTTCCTCTTGCTCCCTTCTGGCTTCCACCTGCCCTGGGAGGGAGGGGAAAACCCCTTCCACCTGCACTGGCCAGGGTAACCGTGGTGCAGCTGTTTGCCCCACCATTCCCCCGGCCTCAGCCCCTCTCGCTGGGGTCCCCCCTCCACTGCTTGAGCCCCGATTGTTGTGCTCCATTGTTAACTTTCTCTCTCTCCTGATTTCTTCTTGCAGGTTTACAACCGTGTTTTGCTGCATCCGGTTGTGGCCCGCTGCATTTGGTATACTTCTTGGTGTTTTGTCTCTCCCTGGGGGGTGGGGGGTGGTAACATCTTTCTTCTTACTGCAATGGGGTCTCCAGTCCGATAGGTCGGGCTGAGGTGGGTCGGAGTTCTGTTCCTTCCCTCCATGTGGCGGTTAGTGCGGGTGTTTTTCACCTTTATTCCTGTATTGCCAGTGGGTATGGGCTGGGGAGTTGGTCTAGGGGTTTGGGTGTGTGCCCACACCTTGGGTTGTGCCCTACTGCTCCAGGATTAACCTTTCAATTGGTTTGGCTTATAGGTAAGCTTTTACCATCTCCAGCACTTGGTGTAGGCACCACTGTGCACTGGTCACACTGGCCCATTGATCTTTCTTCCATGGTGAATTTGGTTCTTGTGGCTTGGCTGGCACCTGCACTACTTTGTCCCCAGTGCAGTCTTTCTTCTCCATCACCGCCGGAGGGAGAGAAGGAGGACTGGAGCACAGCTGAGCCTTGTCGGTGCAGTCAAAGCTGCTCCCACCTCCCCCCCCCCACTTGCCCAGGAGGGATAAAAGGTGGTGAGTGCTCCCACCCACTTACCTCTGGCCCCATCACCGCCGGAGGGAGAGAAGGAGGACCGGACCCAGCTGAGCCTCGTTGGGGCTGTCGCTGACCCTTTTGTATCTTGCTATTATTGTACTTTATTTTTGTATTGTATTATTTTGTTTTGATATTGTATACTGATTTTTGTTACATTGTAATTTTTGTGTCTTGTATATTGCTATATTTTCTATTATTATTGTTATGTTTTTTACTATGTTGTAGCCGCCCTGAGAGATGCTTGCATCAGGAGGGCAGGGTATAAATAAACTATCATCATCATCATCATCATCATCATCATCATCATCATCATCATCATCATCAACAACAACAACAACAACAACAACAACAACAACAACAACAACAACAACAACAACAATAATAATAATAATAATAATAATAATAATAATAATAATAATAATAATAATAATAATAATAATAATAATAATAATAATAATAATAATAATAATAATTTGTTCTAATAAAGTGGCCATTGTTTAAATCCACTCACTGTGTAATCTCTTCTTTGGGGGGTGCACAGGCAATGCACACGGGCTTCCGCCCACGTGCGGGGCATGCACTTTTCCCGGGCCCTCCCCAGGAGATGGGAGTGCACCTATTCTTTCCTGCTGGTTGGGCAGGGAGGAGCTACACCCCTTTATAAGGGGTGGCTTGTCCCTGCCTCACCATTCTTTTTCTTACAGGAGAAACTTTCCATCCCTCCCTCCCTGGCAGCAGTGTGATTTTCTGGTCGCTCCGGGTCCGGGTGGGAATTTTTGCCCTGGCACCTGATTGAGCCTGGTGTTTTGTTTTGTTTTTTGCCCACCCCACTCTGCTGTTCTTGGTTGAGTATTTTGGAGGTGTTATCAGTCACTTTGGTGGTTAGTGTGGGTGTTTCTCACCTTTATTCCTGTATTGCCAGTGGGTGTGGGCTGGGGGGTTGGTCTAGGGGCTGGAAGGGCTTCACCTAGGGATGTGCTCTACTGCTCCAGAATAAACCTTTCAATTGGTTCGGCTTATAGGTAAACCTTTAACATCTCCGGCACTTAGTGTAGGCACCACTATGCAATGGTCACACTGGCCCATTGATCTTTCTCCCATGGTGAATTTGGTTCTTGCGTCTTGGCTGGCACTCACATTACTTTGCCCCCAGTGCCTGCCACATGACCAGGGAAACACAACACTGGTTCTTCAGCTGTCAATGGATATGAGCATTGCCCCTAGAGTCAGATACAACTAGTTTTCGAGCAAGGCAGATCTTTACCTTTCTTTACGTAGATGTGTTACGTCTTATGGTCTTGGGGCATCCCCCAGGAGCCATAAAATTGCAGCCATAAACTTGACAAAGGAAAAATCTATTTAACAAGCACAAAAACCCATGACCTCAGTACTATCTAAACTTTATTTATTGAGAAAATGCATCCATTGCCCTTCCATTTCACTAACAATGCTGAAAGCAATGCCATGTATTTTCATTTGCCTTGTATATACCCAAGGTATCTGGCAGGAATTTGTCTTTTCCCCCAAATATCAAAAGCAAAATATGTCAAGGAGACAGAAGATGGGGCATATCTACTGTAGCAAGAGGCATAACAGCAATTTGTGTTTGTTTTAGAATGAGGGAGAAACTTTCCTCAGAGCTTAGATAAAATTTGGGGCTGAAAAATATTTTTCTCCCAAGGCTTAGGAAAGTCAATGTACTTGTCCTTCAATTTTCAATGCCTTGAGAATCCCCTTGGGGTTTTGCTTAGTTGTTGCTGGATATTTTCCCCTGTTCTTTGTGAATATCAACAGGAGCTGAAAGAAAAATAATAATGGGTTTAACCAGAAATTGTTTACAATGTTTCTTCTGTCCCCTTGGATTCTTAACCTCAGTTTGACTTCTGTGGTTAAGAACACAGGGCATAGGAAACTCTATACTGTATGCTGAGTCTGACCCTCAATTCAACTACTTTGGCACTGTCTGCTTATACAAAATCATTTGTATTTTGCATAGATATAATGCACAATTTTAGCACAACATACATGCTTTTGTGCAAAGAGCACTTCTGCAAATTTAACCCTGAAATTCCCAAAAAACAACAACAAACAAATCCACCAACAAACACACACCCCTCCATGTTTTAATCTCATGCAGTGGGAAGAAAACTCTTGAACATTTTTTTTATTGTTGACTGTTGCGATGGCTCCCAGGTGTGGGAGTGGCTGGCTGCAAGGAAGACACGCAAGACAATCGTGCAGTGAAGTCCAGCCCCGATCTCAGTCAGGTGGTACATATTTATTACCCTGCCTTGGGGTGATGCACGCGTAGGATGTGCATGACCCCCTAATACAGAAAGCTTGCATACGTGGCATTTTCCGGTGGTCAAGACAATATCTGCTCTTGGACATTGCCCTGTGGTTAATAGACAACCCACAACTAATTAAGGTCAGGGCTGGCGAAACCCATTGTTCCTGCCCTATCTCGGAGCCTTATGTGTATTGACTCTGGGTGCCTAGCTTGTTCTGCTGTTTGGTGTGGCTTATTTGCCCAACCTAATCTACAGCCAGAAGTGGAGGATTGCGTATTTCCATTAGAGTCATCATCTTTGGGTTTTGCCCTGTTTCTATCATGGCTCCTTATGGTTAGTGACTGGCACTGTGAACGTGAACCTTTCCCTGACCCTAGGGTCTAAAGGGTTGGTGTAAAAGCAGTCCTTTAAGTCTATGATCAGGATCTCCCACCCTTCAGGGATCATTTTGAGATTGGAGGTACCGCATTGAAGTGGTCCCATGGGCTGAATGCACTTATTGATTTCCCTTAAATCGTGAAGAAGTCGCCACTTTCCGGACTTCTTTTTTATGACAAAAATTGGTGAATTCCAGAGACTGGTGGATGGTTCTATGTGTCCAGCATCTAGCTGCTCTTTAACAACCTGCTTTAAAGCCTCAAATTTTCCCCAACTATCAGCCAATGTTCCACCCATACCAGCTCATCGGTTAACCATTTGAGCGGCAGGGCCATTACCCAAAAGTTAGGGTGGTGCGATACTGTTGCAGAATGTCTCTCCCCCAGAGGTTGATGGGCACGTTTAAGACGTGCGGGCATATTACCGCTGTGCCATCTGCACCAGGGATAGTGACTTCCACCCAGTCTCGACTCCTGTATGCTTCTTGAACTCCTCCTACCCCCCCCCCCACACACACATCTGAAACTGCCTCGATTGCCCACTCATTGGGCCACAATTTCCTGCTAATTACGGTGACATCTGCTCCGGTGTCTAACAGACCATCAAAAGGTCTTTTATTCAAAAATACCTTAATGACAGGTTGCTGTTTCCACTCTATGCACTGTTCCACTGTCGCTATGATCTGGTATCCTTCTATTGCCCCTTCCACTCTCTGGTGGTCTGTCGACCCAAATCCTGAATCTCCTCTGATCACTTCCTTGCTCCCACCTGGCAGATGATACGGAACCATGATCAATTGTGCTATTGAATCCCCTTTGCTGATTGTCTGGGGTATGTGTGTCCACAGCTGGACTTTGATGATGCCTGTGTAATCGGAGTCTATGACTCCCGGGATCACGAAGATCCCTTTCTTTCCTGCACTGCTTCAAGGCAAGACTCACCCTACTGTGCCTTGGGGCAGGGGACCTATGTACTGGGTGATAACTAAGTTGATTGTGCCTGGCAGGTCACAAATAACGTCCTCCTGGCATTCTAGGTCTAACCCTGTGCTGCCCTATTTGTATGTTCAGAGTGCTACAATCATCTCACAGTGTCTTTTATTTCTTGCCTCACTTATATTAATCCAGATGTGGTTTTTTTGTAATCCCACTGGTGTGTCTTTGCTTTGCTGTGCTGAGCATCTCCTCCCATGGGGTCTCCTCCCATGAGGTCTTTTTGCGTGCTGCCTGCCAGACTCCTCTTCAAAAATCTGAAAGTGGTTTTGCAGCTCCACTGGTGAAGAGACACTTCTTCATCTTTTGCTCCTAATGGTGATGCTTCCTCCACTGTGTTTGTTCTCTCTTCACAGCCTTCCATCCTTCCGAGTTCAGTAAAATGAATACTCAGCATGTTGGAAGCAAAATGCTAATTGCCTTGTCAACTGCCCAGAGAGTTTACTAAGTGCTATGGGGTGGCATATACAGTAGACCCTTGCATAATGATGTTTCTTGGTTCCCCAAGTAGCATCATTATGCAGAAAACGTCATTTTGCGGGTTTCTATGGAGTTTCCCGCGTAAAGATGCTTTTTGCGTCATTATCCGGAAAACGATGGTTATTTGTATCATAGTTATCCGGATGACGATGCTAAAACGTCATCAAGCGGGGGAATGCGTGGTGCATAATGACATGTCATTAAGTGAAAATGATGCTATCCAAACTCGTCGTTAAGTGAGGGTTCACTGTAAGTGTAATTGCTATTGCTGAGAAAATGAAAGTGTGGCGCCAAAATGGCCACCACGCTCTTTGCGCCCCCCCACCTGGACTCAGACATCCAGGTGAGTTAGGGGGCGTGGCCACCCCTCTATAAAAGGGGTGGCCACGAGGCAACCGAGCTGCCATTTTAAAATAGCAACGGAGAGGAGAAGTATTCTCCGTCGCAGTTCCTTTGATTCTTCGGCTCTTTAGCCCTTACTCTTTCCCGGCTGGGAAGGAAGGATCTTGCACAGAGCCTTTGGCTTGCTGGCTGCTCTGTGTTTTTGGCATTAGGTTGATCCCTGGAAAGGGATCCTGCTCTTTCTTTAGATATGCCTCCCCAACGGAAGGCCCCGGCGACGAAACCGCGGCCAGAGGGGAGGACTTTTGCGGGCCCTGCGCAGGGCGGGGGGCAGCCCTCAGGTCGGAGGACCAGGGCTGCGCCCCCGCGGCAGGACACTACCCCAGCTTTACCCACCGATACCGGTGGGGCGATGCAGGCTTGTGCTTGGCCCTCGGCTGGCCAGCCTCCGGCCGGCCCTTCAGGGGCTTCGGCCCTCGGCCCGCAGTTGCCGGCCATGCGTCAGGACAGTGGGGGAGGGCCTGGTGCGAGTGCACAGCACGTTTCCCCTCCGGCCCCTCATGGGCCGGAGTTTTGGGCATGGCCCTATTCGGGCCCAGGCTCTCACTTTGGGGTTCCTGGTCAAGCGCCTAGTGGGCCGTCCAGCCCACCCGGCCCACTTTATACTGGGGGAATCTGTGGCAGTAGATGCGTTGCTAACGCGTTTAGCTGTGCTGGAGGCATCCTTGGGGATTGCACACAACCCCATGGGGGGGGTTCCTTCCCTCTCTGCTGGGGGCCCTTCGTGTCCACCGGCTACCTCGACGGCTGCCACACTGCAACAGGCGGCCAGCCGGGTTGAGCTGCTTGAGACGCTCTGGCCTGCGCCTGCCGGTGTCTCGCAGCTCCCTGTTCGTCCAGAGCTACAGCCGGGGAGTGGTCAGGTGTGGCTCCAGAGCTCGATTCCGGTCGCGAGCTCCGACGCCCACTGTGGGCCGGAACCCCCAGTGGGGGAGGCTCACGGGGGTGCACCTAGTGAGTATCAGGTTCAAGTTAATGCACCCACATCACAGTCCACTTCCAGTGGTGGAGTTCAGTGGCCATGGCCTCGTCAAGTAGAGGCGAGTGGGCATCAGTTGCCAGCCTATCCCAGTGCCCCTTGGTTTCTTACTGGCACGACAGGGGGGGTTTCTGCCCCCGGGGCAGTGCCGGGCATTGCAGGGGCTGTCCAGGTTCCGCTGCGTATGCCCCGTCTGCCTAATGTGCTGGTGACGGCCTTGCCGACGGCTGTTTATTCATTGCCCCTTGGTGATCATTTGTCCCAGGTCACGAGGGAAAAGATTTGGCGGGGGGAGTATGTGGATCTATTCTCCCTATTGAACCGTGAGCCCACTAAGGAGGAGAGAGAGGGACAGGACGACAGAGACAAAGAACTGTCCCGCTGTCGTAAGCCACCACGCACCTGGGCCAACTGGCTGCCCGCATATCTTATTTATATGGCGGTGTACCTTAGGGCCGGGCTTGACCTGGCCATTCCTATGGTCCAATATTTGGACAATATTTACAGGGCGATGGTGGATTTTCCTGGCCCATCGTGGTTGGCTTACGATGAGGAATTTAGAATGAGGGTGCCCTTGCACCCAGAGATGAGATGGGACAAGCCCTGTCAGAAATTGTGGCTTTTGTACATGACCCCCACGCGTCCGGCGCCTGGGGATAGGTACCATTGTGGCCATGCCGTGCAGCGAGCTGCTCCAACACATGCTCCCCACCAGCCGGCGGGGCAGGGGGTTCCAGCCCGCTTGCTGTGTTGGAGCTTCTCGGCTAATGGTGTGTGCAATAAGCGGCAGTGCCGATACAAACACGAGTGTCCCTCTTGCGCTGGCCCCCACGCCACCGCCGCGTGCCCGCTGGCCGGTGGGTCACGGGGCAGAGGTAGAGGTGGACAGGGAGCGGGCAGAGCTTCTGCTGAGGGAGCTAGCCAGACAAAAGGCCCCCTCCCCAGTTAATGTGTATATGTTGGAGCGATGGCTCTCAACTTATCCAAGGAGAGAGGATGCGAGGTACCTCCTGGAGGGTTTTCAGTGGGGCTTCCGTATCCCATTCAAAGGAGTGCGGGGACCCCAAGATGCACCCAATTTGCTGTCCCTGAAGGGTAGGGAGGAGGTGGCTGCCCTGAGTATTGCCAAAGAGGTAGAGGCCAAGAGGGTAGCTGTACCACCCTTTCCCAACCTGAAGGTCTCCCCTCTGGGGTTGGTACCCAAAAAGGCCCCGGGGGAATTTCGTTTAATTCACCATTTATCGTACCCGGCGGGTTATTCTGTCAATGATGCTATTCCTGATGACCTTTGTTCAGTCAGGTATACGTCTTTTGATCAAGCCCTGCTAATGGTGCACTCTTGTGGTCCTGGTGCCCTCCTGGCAAAATGTGACATTAAATCGGCATTCCGATTGTTGCCAGTGCACCCAGGGGACTTTGAGCTATTGGGTTTTAGATTCCAAGGGAAGTTTTACGTAGATAAGGCCATGCCTTTTGGCTGCTCTATATCCTGTTCAGCATTTGAACGCTTTAGCACTTTCCTTCAGTGGGCCTTTGTTCGCAGGTCCGGGTCTCAGTCTGTAGCCCATTACCTCGATGACTTTTTGTTCAGGGGTGAACGGGTCTTGGACAGATGCTAATGCAGGAACTGGGTGTCCCTTTAGCGCCTGAAAAGACCGAGGGCCCATCAACTATGCTCACATTTCTGGGTATTGAAATTGACACGGTCGCACAGGCATCCTGGTTACCCATCGATAAGGTCACCCGGATCTCCGCGATGGTTTTGGCCTTGCTGGCCAAACGTAAAGTGTCACTTCGTGAGCTTCAGGTTCTACATGGCCATCTTAACTTTGCCTGCAGGGTGGTCACGCCTGGCAGAGCATTTGCTCGCCGCCTATGTGATGCCATGTCTGGCATGTCAAGGCGCCATCATAGGGTCCGACTGAAAAGGGGCATGAGGGCTGACCTTTTGGTTTGGCTCACATTCCTGCGGGACTTCAACGGGGTCTCCTTCTGGAGATCCGACCTTTTAGTTTCCCCTAGGTTTCAAGTACAGTCGGATGCCTCCGGCTCCCTGGGATATGGGATTTACTTTGAGGGGAGGTGGACTTATGGCCGATGGCCTCCAGCTTGGCGGGGCACGGATCACCTCCGCGATCTTACATTCCTTGAGTTCTTTCCAATGCTATGGGGCGAGGAGTGGGCCAACTCAGTGGTCCGCTTTTGGTGTGACAATGCTGCGGTAGTGCACATTGTTCATGCTCAGACGTCAAAATCACCCAGGGTGATGGCTTTAGTCCGCCAGTTTGTGTTACGTAGCCTACGCCTGAATGTGCTTTTTAGGGCCAGACATGTACCAGGCATTAATAATGATATTGCTGATGCTTTATCCCGCCTGCAGATCCCCCGGTTCCGCGCCTTGGCTCCGGATGCAGAGGAATTCCCCTCGCCACTTCCGACTGAGATTTGGACATTTGGCAAGGAGAGGTGAACCGGGCAATCGGCATGTCCTTGGCGCCCCGCACGCGTAAGGCGTATCATCATGCTTTCGTTCAATTTATAAATTTTTGCGTGCAACGTCAGTTGCCCGAAGTGTGGCCCATGCCAGTGGAACAAGTTTTACACTTTATGGTTTATCTGCACAGTCTGGGCCTCGCTCCCCGCACTATAGCATCCAGGCTGTCAGCGCTGGCATTTATGGCCAAGGTGAGGGGTTTTGCTGACAGCATGAACGATTTCCGCATACGACATGTTTTGGAGGGGTGGACACGGGAGCGTGGCCGCCTCCCGGACACTCGCCACCCAATTTCCCCAGGAGTGCTTACCCACCTTGCACGAGGCTGGCATAACCTGTGTTTTGACAGGTATGAGGCGGCTTTTTTTCATCCGGCTACCACGGTGGCCTTCTTTGGAGCGCTCTGCATCAGTGAGTTGGTACTACTGTCTAAGGCGGATGCGACTCGTAGGACACTGGAACTCGACGATGTCTATGTTTCTAATGAGTGGGCTCAATTGAGGATACGGTCCTCAAAAGTTGATCAGCATGGCGTAGGCAGTGGACTTAGACTGCTACGATGTTCCATTGCAGACATCTGTCTGGTTGGTGCCCTACAGGAGTTCTTGGCAGTGCATGGCACACACCCTGGCCCGTTTTTCTGCCACCAAGATGGGTCTCCCCTTACTAAATTTCAATTTTGGAAGGTGACCGGTATGGCACTATCCAGTGTTGGCCTCCCTGGGGCTTGTTACGGCACCCATTCGTTTAGGATAGGTGCTGCTTCAACTGCGGCTGCATTTGGGTACTCTGAGGCTGATATACGCCGTATGGGAAGATGGGGATCTATGCGTTTTGCATTATATGTTCGCCCTCTTTAGGTATGAGTACCAGTTAAGTCACTGTTCTCTCTTTTTTCTCTTACAGAGCCTGTGTGTCCCCGCACACCGGTGGCAGTATGGCTGGTGGGCCACAGTTACGTGCACTGGGCAGCGCAGTATGCTGCGGCGACAGAGTGGCGACCCCAGCTTGGACTGCGTGCATCCGCATGCATACGTTGGTACGGTAAGCGTGGAATGAGATGGCGGGAACTATTGCCATTCCTTTTTTCCATCAGGGATGCTTAACCGCCTGATGTCCTTGTACTGTACCTCGGGGGCAATGACCTCGCCCAGGTCACTGGCCTTTCTTTAAAATTCACAATTTGCAGTGACCTAGCTTATTTGCATTATGTGTGGCCGTCCACAAGGCTGCTATGGTCGGATATCATACCACATCACGCTTACAGGGGAGGTATTGACCTCCGTGCCCTTGACCGCGCTCGCCGCTCGGTGAACAGGGCGGTTGCCCGGTTCTTGGCAGACAAGGGTTTGGGGATGGTCATCCGACACCCCACCATTAGCTTACAAAATTATGATCTTTATGCAGGGGATGGGGTCCACTTGTCGGATAGAGGTATGAACCTCTTTTTGGAAGATTTGCAAGCAGGCCTGTTGACCGAGCTGACGGTCTGGGGGGGGGGGGCGGTGAGTCTTCATTGAAGCCTCCCCGTGTGGCGGGTAGCACTGGTAAGGTAAAGATTTATGACCCATAGGTATCCGGCAGGTTCGCAATTGACTGGCCAACACTTAGACAGGTACAGGTGTAATAACGTTGACCGGTCAACGACGAACCAGGCAAGGGGTGATGGCAGGAGCTTTCAGCATGCATCACCCCGTGATTTGACGGATACACATCAGAGGGTGGGGTCAGTAGATAGTTTATTGACTATGGTCAACAATTTGTTTGTGTCAACAAACAAATGGATACAAATGGATACATTGTAGCCAATTGCCATTGGCAATTTTGGGAGGAACCTTACCAGTGTTACTGCGGCCTGCTTGCCTTAAAGAATTATAATTGGATGAGTACCAATTGAAAGTTATAATTCGGACTAGGGCATTATTCAATAAAAGTCGCCCAATGCCTTTATCCATATACCGGTGTCTGAGTCTTTCTTTGGGGGGTGCGCCTGCAATGCAGACTGGATTAAATGATTTGCAACAAAACCAGGAAAATATTTTAACATCTCTAACTGTCAGGGGAAATGAAGCAAATGAGTAATAAATACAAATGAATGATAGATGACATTCGGAATTCATTTCTGACATTCATTTCTTTGATTAACTACAACAACAACAACAACAACAATAATAAATTTCATGTTAGAAATTATTCTGGGTTGAAAGGATTCTTGTGAAAGAAACTCTGCTGAGGGAATGCCCAAATGAGGCTATTTTCATGTCCCCAAGAGCTGGGACAGAGACGGGCACTCAATCTGTCATGCAGTACCCGGGTCTCAAATTGCTGACTTACCAACCTTCCAGCTAACAAGGTGAGCTTCTTCACCACTAATTCATTGTGACACAAATGTAGGTGCCTAGTGCAATAAATACTCTTGTACCCTGAGGCTAAAGAAAAGGTTTAGATGGATCAGCTACTACTGGTGTGATAACCAGATGCAACTTCATCCTAACACCTGTATAAGTTATGTTGACTGTTAACTGTTGAATTATGTGAGTTGTAGTTTTTAAATGTTTTTTAAAACCAAGTCATAATTTTGAAGTGGTTTTTTTAAAAAAAATTGAGGGGGGATAAAGGATGCTGGAGGCACAGTGGTGCTAAACACATGGCTTATAGACCCATGGTAGCCCATTGGTGACTTATAATTTAGAGCCACATACTCTTTTCCTCATCTTGTTACAACATGTAATGAAATTGGGGTGTTATATGGAAATCTGGGTGATAGAAATGTTGAACATTGTATAGAAATCAGGGTGTTAGAAATGTTGAACAGCAACATAGAGGGAATCTACCATTTTAACCAATATCCTCATTTTTTGTAAGATGCAGTTTTACTCTGAGTAAGAGATTCATTTGAGAACTTTTTTGATGAGCAGGATGATTGCTTCTCCTCTTTTCCTCTGACAGCATATCAAGAAACTCCAATAATGCAAACCATTACAGCTATCCACAGATAAAAAGGATTGGACTGTAATCCACCATCTTCTATATGAGGACAATTCTCGGTATGGATCACTGTGGAATTCGAGAACTCAGTCCAGATCTCCCAAATGTCATATCTGTGCTCCTTCCAGTGACGCTAGACTTTTAAAAATACTGTTAGTGAGAAAGGTTGACAACAGCATTCTTCTTTTAAAGAAGTGTTTTGGGGTGCTAAAACATTTCTCATCTGAGTTGTATTTTCTTCTAATACATGTCTAGTTGCAGAAAGTTTAAATCATTTTTACAATTAGTTTTAATCTTTAAAATGGGAATTGGGACAATGTCTTTCCATCTTGGAAAAATTGCAAGGGAGCCAGAGAGGGGGAGATGGGTAGGCATGGGAAGAGAGGAGGAAACTGTAAGCTGTGCTAGAAATTGCACATTTGGTTTTTCTTTTCTGGACACTGGCATTTTGAGTAAGCCACACAAAAACTTGATATTGATTTCTTTCACTTATCTATAATTGTTCTTTTCCTCCAATATAATTCTGCACTCTGGGTCTTAGCCATCAAGGCATAGAGCAAGGCTGATTTTTCTTCTAGATTTCCTCTCAAATAGCTTTTCTCCCCCTTAGGATTCTGGCGGTTAGTAGCATAAAAATAGGAACACACAGTTGACCTCTGAATCGTTCAAGTCAAGATCCATAACAAGAAATCAATCTAGGTTATCAGGTCATCATGGTAGTATAAAGTTACCTGTCACCAAAGAGGCAAAAGGAAAGATAACAGCAGTAAAGCTACCCAGACACAACTTTTTTCTAATGAAGAAACTTTATTGGTCCTTTAAGAATTTTGCAGCCTAGCCCTCTGTAAATCCAATGAGACATAGCTGAGCCTGGATAGTCACAAATGTTTGTTGTCACAACAGTTTCTGATATCATGGCCATTAAGCAGGGCCCTTTGAACCTGAAGTGACCTGTATGTGTCCTGCAGGTTCAGCCATAAAGAAACCTTAAAGTCTTCTTGTTCAGAGCATTAATTCCTGGGCATGGACATCACTGATTGATCTCCTACATATGATTATTAGAGCTGTGTAAAAAATGACCTTCCAAAATTGTCTCTTCTTTTTATGAGAATAGAAACTAAAGGAATTATTTTACCAGATTATTCCAGGGGAAGGAAGACTTCTCCAACAATTGCTTACCAATGCCAGTGGTGGTTGTATAGTTTTGTTTCCCCTTGCCCACTTTTTCATTTGTATTATTGTTCCAAATGAAAACAATGGCAACTGTGTCAGTAGCTATTTTGCTTCTTCTACAACACACATCACCTAATGTCATTCTACAGCATTATGATGGTGGTGCAAGTAATTAGGCACTCCCACAATTCCTTTCCCCAGTGCTGTAGAAATTCTGGAAACATTTCTTTTTCAAATTGTCCTTTAATTTCTAGAAGACTAATGTAAAGAAAATCTAAGAGCTTGGCTAGAGAGACAATGGATGTGCGGCGGTGGGGAATCTTGCCACCGCGCACTTTGCCAGCCCCACCCCTTAGAGTCGGGCACTTCGGCCGAGCGGGGGTGGAGCTGAGAAGCCTTTAAAAGGTGGCTCCGCTTGCTCCCACTGGCCTTCTTAGATCGGCTGGGCCAGGGCGCATTTCGCTCCTCTTGCCCAGCTGATTCCCCCGCTCTAGCCACTCTGGCTCTTTAGTGCTGTGGCTTTTCATGGCAGTTTGGGGCAACAGACTGCCAGCCCCACTAAGCACCTCAGCCGAGCAGAGGGCTGAGCTGAGCAGCCTTTGGAGGGCGGCTCTGCTCGCTCCTGCCGGCCTTCTTGGATCGGCTGGGCCAGGGTGCATTTCGTTCCTCTTGCCCAGCCGATTCCCCCGCTCTAGCCGCTCCAGCTCTTTAGAGCTGTGGCTTTTCATGGCAGTTTGGGGCAATGGACTGCCGGCCCCGCCAGGTACCTCAGCCGGGCAGAGAGGCGGAGCTGGGCAGCCTTTGGGGGAGGGCTCCGCTTGCTCCCGCCGGCCTTCTTAGATCAGTTGGGCCAGGGCGCGTTTTCTCCTCTTGCCCAGCCGATTCCCCCACTCTAGCCACTCCGGCTCTTTGGAGCTGTGGCTTTTCGCAGCGGCTCTGCGAGCCTCGTATTTTTGGGCCCTGGCTTCCCTGTCTGTGCCCTGCTGCATTGGAAATTGGCAGTTTGGGGCAACAGATTGCCGGCCCCATGGGTGGCCTGCCCCATGCTTCTTTGGGGCTTTGGGCTGATCTGGGTGCTCGTGCAGGGGTTTCAGCGGCACACAACTGCCACCCGAGTTCAGGCCCTCCGCTTGAACTAGTACTGCCATGGCACTTTGCTACAGCTCATTGAATTGCCCCGTGACCTTGTTGAGTTGGCGGCCGAGACTGTAATGGCCAGCCGGGGGGGGGGGGTGTGTTCCCCTGCGCAGGCAGGGTTCTAGTATTGCGCCAGAATGGCACCAAAAAAGAGGGCCTGCCATGCTATTAGCAGGCCCTGAAGGGATCACCGCACGAGGTCTTTTAGGCCTGCGGCATCAGGCAGCAGAGCCTCTTCTGGGCCTAGGACTGCTCATGGCCTTGCACAACCGGCAGGGCCTTTGATGAGCATGGCTCCTGCTGGGCACAGGTGGACTCTTGCCCCCACCCCTTATGGTGGCAGGTCCTCATGGGCATGGGTCCCAACCCAATCAGGAGCCCTTGCCCCTTGACCACAGAGCTTTGGTGGCCCGCGTGGCAACACTTGAGTGCGCTGCGGGTCAGAGGCTGCACCAGCTACACACCGTTCAGCCACGCAGTCGGCCCGACAAGTGGCTGATTCATCGGTTAACGTTAGGCCCCAGCTGACCTTCCTCCTCATTCAGAAGGTAGAACAACTTGACACTGCTCAGCCACCTTCGGTGAGGTGGTGGGGGCCATGCTGACTGGCATGTTGGCCTTCTCTCCGGCAGACTGCTCTGAACGAGTTCGGTCATTGCCACTTTTTCTGGCCCAATGGGCTCTACTTCGATCGTGAGCCACAATGCTTTGTGGCAGCTGGAACTCCCAGTGGGGGCAGTTGCTGCGAGTGCATCTGGTGAGTATGGTGGTCAAACAAGCTTACGATGCACAGGTTTTTGGCCCCTGGCCCCTGCGGCCCAATGGCCCTGGCCGCATCAGTCAGCTCCTGCTCTTGGCCCAATGCTTTTGGCCATGCATGTAGCTTCATGGTGGGTGCCTTGTCTCCCTGTACCGCCCAGCGCTGCTCCTGCAGGGCCCAATGTTCTGTATCCTATCTGGCCATATGGCCCTCCGGTGAATCCAGCCTACCATTCCATTTCTAGTGTGGACATTCCTACCGCTGGTCTTTCATTGCCATTGGGGGATCACCTCCTCCCAGCCACCAGAGATAAGATCTGGCGATGTGAATGTATCGATTTATTTAGCCTTTTAAATCGGGAGATGACCAGGGAGGACAAGGAGAAGGGGGATGACTGGGATAAGGAATTGGCCTGCCACCGCAAGACCCTGCACACTTGGGCCAACTGGCTGCTGGCCTACTTGATTTATGCTGCAGTTTCCATCAGAGCCCACCCGGATCTAGCGTTCCCGATGATTCAGTATTTGGACATCATATATAAGGCATATGTTGATTTCCCGGGTCAATCTTGGCTTGCTTATGATGAAGAATTTCGTATGCAGGCTGCCCTCCACCCCGAGATGCCTTGGGATGAGCCCAACCAGTTGCTTTGGTTGCTGTATATGACACCGTCCCGCCCTGCCACCGGTGACCACTACAATTGTGGCCATGTGGTACAGCGAACCGGTCTAGTGCAGTTTCCATACCAGGCCGTGGGGCAGGGGGTTCCAGCCCACCTGCTGTGCTGGGATTTCTCATCCATGGGCTGTTGTGGCTGGGAGCAGTGCAAGTTCAAGCACGAGTGCTTTATTTGCGCTGGACCTCATTCTGCCACCACTTGCTTCTGGCCAGGTGGGCCACACTGTTGGGGCCGTGACCAGCAGGGTCCTAGTCGTGCACCCCCAGATGCAGCTACAACTGCAAAAGTGCACCCCCCCCCCCAAATTTGAAATGAGGTGCTGGAACGTGGTCTCAGAATTTATCTTTTTGGCTTTTCTGTATAATGTTCAGCTTTTGAATGCTTTAGTTCTTTCCTTCACTGTGCAATTATTCATAGGTCCGGGGCACACACAGTGTTGCCCATTATTTGGACAATTTTTGTTTGTGGGTGGCATGGCTCTGGTACATGTTAACAACTGTTGGTTTCATTCCAGGAGCTTGTGGGTGAGCCATTGGCTCCTGAGAAGACTGAGGGCCCGGCTAATTTTGGGGATAGAAATTAATACCTTAGCATAGACTTCAAGGCTGCACATGGACAGGGTTGTCCGCATATCGGATGCGATCTTGTCCATGTTGGCCAAGCGCAGGGTTTCACTACATGACTTGCAGGCCCTTCATGGATACATTCAAGGCTGCAGCTTTTGAGCTGTTGCTCAATATTTTTCCAAGCATGGTTTGGAAACAGTGGTGGAGCACCCCACGATATGGATCGAGGATACCAGCTTGTTTCACAGAGATGGGTGCACCTCTCTGCTTGGGGCATTGGCCTCTTTTTGACTTCCTTGCAAGTGGGCCTGGTGACCGAGCTGGTGGTCAAGGAGGGGTGGTGAGTCATAAAAGACTCCTCCCCATGTGATGGTTAGCACCGGTAAGGACAAAGCGGATGACCCCTAGGAACCCGGCAGGTATGCAGTTGGTTGGCCACCAGAAGCACAAGGTAGAGGGAAAGTTGGGCTGGCCAATCAAATGGGGACCATGAACAAGGTAATGCGAAGTCCGGAAACTTGCGAAACCTTTGAGAGTTCACTAAATGTCTGTCAGAAGCTGGAGTTAACAAGTATCACTTCTGACTGGGGTCAACAATTTGTTTATTGAAGTAAACAAATTGACACAATGTAGCAAATTAAGATCAGGAAATAACAACTAGTCCTCAGCAGTGCTATTCGGGCCCGTTTGCCTTAACATGGTTAAGTAAAGTGGCAAGTTAATAAAGTGGCCCAATTTTAAATCCAACACAGGTATCCGTCTCTTTATTGGGGGTGGTGGGGGTGGGTCTGGCAATGGACATGTGGCAGTGGGGAATCTCACCGCCGCGCACTTTGCCGGCCCCGGCCCTTACAGCCGGGCACCTTGGCCGAGCAGGGGGGCAGAGCCAAGCAGCCAGTAAATGGTGGCTCTGCTCGCTCCCACCGGCCTTCTTAGATCGGCTGGGCCAGGGCGCGTTTGCCCTCCACCCCCTCCCTAGGTGACAGTGTGATTATTTTTAGTCGCTCCAGGGCCGGATGGGAATTTTTGCTTGAACCTGCATTGGCCCTTGGCTCTTGTAGTTTTCACCCATCCCATACTGTTGCTGATGGTTGAGTTATGGGGTTTTTGTTGTGATTTCTTCTTACATGTCACTTTGGCGGTTAGCACTGGTAAGGACAAAGTGGATGACCCCTAGGAACCCGGCAGGTACGCAGTTGGTTGGCCACCAGAAGCACAAGGTAGAGGGAAAGTTGGGCTGGCCTATCAAATGCCGACCATGAACAAGGTAATGTGAAGTCCAGAAACTTGCAAAACCTTTGAGTGTTCACCGGATGTCTGTCAGAAGCTGGAGTTAACAAGTATCACTTCTGACTGGGGTCAACAATTTGTTTAATGAAGTAAACAAATTGACACAAAGTAGCAAATTAAGATCAGGAAATAACAACTAGCCCTCACCAATGCTTTTCCGGCCCGTTTGCCTTTTAAATCCAACACAGGTGTCCGTCTCTTTATTGTGGGGTGGGTCTGGCAATGAGTAATCTCCATAAGGTCCTGTTCTTAGTAGGAACAGGCTTTGTTGTTGTTCAGTCATACAGTCGAGTCTGACCCTTTGCGACCCCATGGACCACAGCATGTCAGCCTCCTCTGTCACCTGCCATCATCCGCTGTATGCCCAGATCTATGTCCACTGCATCAATGATGCCATGTAGCCATCCCATCTTCTGCTGCCCCTTTCTGATTTTGCCTTTGATCTTTCCCAGCATCAGTGCCTTCTCCAGTGAGTCCTCTCTTCTGATTTGGTGGCCAAAATACTTGAGCTTCAGTTTCAGTATTTGTCCTTCCAAGGAGCAATCAGGGATGATTTCCTTTAGGATTGACTGATTTTATTTCCTTGAAGTCCAGGGGTCTCTCAAGAGTCTTCTCCAGCACCACAGTTGAAAGGTGTCTATTCTTCTGTGCTCAGCCTTCCTTATGGTCCAGCTCTCACAACCATACATTACTACTGGGAAGACCATTGCTTTAATTATGCAGACTTTTGTTGGCAGGGTGTTGTCTCTACTTATTATTATGCTGCTAAGATTTGCCATAGCTTGCCTCCCAAGAAGTAAGTGCCTTTTTATTTCATAACTGCAGTCACCATCTGCAGTGATCTTAGATCCCAAGAAGGTAAAGTCTGCCACTGTTTCCATTTCCTCCCCCTCTCTTTGCAAGGGAATGATGGGGCCATATGCTATGATCTTGGTCTTTTTGATGTTGAGTTTCAGGGCAGCTTTTGCACTCTCTTCTTTCACCCTCATCAAAAGGCTCTTTAGATCTTCTTCACTTTCTACCATAAGAGTAGTGTCATCTGCATATCTCAGGTTGCTGATAATTCTCCCAGCAATCTTAATCCCAGCCTGTACTTCTTCCAGCTCTACATTATGCATGATGTACTCTGCATCAGTGAAATAAGCAGGGTGACAATATACAGCCTTGTTGTACTCCTTTTCCTATTCTAAACTAATCAGTTCCATATCCTGTCCTAATTGTTGCTTCTTGACCCACATACAGATTTCTCAAAAGACAGATGGACTGGTACTCCCATCTCTTTAAGGGCTTTCCACAGTTTATTGTGGTCCACAAAATCAAAGGCTTTGGTGTGTAGTAAATGAAACAAATGTAGACATTTTTCTGGTACTCCATTGCTTTCTCCATGATCCAGCAAATGTTGGCAATTTGGTCTCTAGTTCCCTTGCCTCTTTGGAACCTAGCTTGTACTTCTGGAAGTTCTTGATACATGTACTGCTGGGCCTAGCTGGTAAGATCTTGAGCATGACCTTGCTAACATGTGATATGAGCACAATTATATGATAATTTGAACATTTCTTTGGCATTGCCCTTCTTTGGAATTGAAACATAGACAGACCTTTTCCAATCCTGTTGCCACTGCTGCATTTTCCAAGTCTTGACATCAGGGATGGAAAATTTTCTCAAGTACTCTACTATTTCTGTTGTAGATATATTTTCTCTCTACTGCAGATGTTTACAATGCAGTTCATTCCCTTTGGGCCCCATAGTGGTTGTGAGAAGGGCACTGTCTTCAAGAATAAATTTTGAGCTAGTGCAGTAGCCTAAAATGTGCACTCCAATTTCCTAAAACCTTTTTTGTCACCACAAAAGAGGCTTTTATTTTTCTTCCCTCATGCCCAGGACCTGTCAGATTTTTTATATAATATTCTTAAAGATGCTAGATTCATTTTCTTTGCTTTCTGTTACACGTTTCATCATATCAGACAATAAATAGCAAAAAAGAAAGGCAAAAAGAAAGACAAAACCATAGCTCCTGAAAGACTAACTTCTATATCTTAATGTTAGATTTCATGGATCAAGTCCTCTTCTTCAGACAGAAGAGTAAGACTTCATGGCAACAATTTATAAATGGGCCCTTGACCAAGTGGTGATACAGAAGTACACAGTGGGTGGTGAGTATATTAGATACAATTGCTCATCTCTGTGGCTTTTTACACTTGGAAATGGCTGAAGATCCCTGCTCGATATTTAAATTTATTTCTGTGAAGCTTTGATCTGTGAAATGAAGTACTGGATACCCATCTAACTGGTCTGAATATTAGATAAGAGTTTTTGGGATATTACTAACATTTGAAATGCCATGGGACATTACTAACATTTGAAATGCCATGACTATTAGGTTGTTATATGATGTAATTTCCCATATCACCTTTACAGAACAAATATAAGAAGTATGGTCATTGATTCTTATGCACAACACATGTGAATCCATAGCTCTAAGCTAACTCCCAGAACAATAAAAACACTTGCAGTCTAGGACAATCCACACCTTTGTCTGTAAATTCCAAATGCAAGGTTTGAAAGGTAAACTCATTATGAATTGTGTAATGCCACAATGATTATTTTGCATTTTTCTACTAACTATTTATAGGGTTGCAGTGGCTCAAGTGGATAAGATGCTGACTGGGAGGTGTAAGGTCAGCAGTTCGATTCCCGAGTACTGCAGAACGGAATGAGCTCCTGTCTTTGTCCCAGCTCCTGCCAACCTAGCTGTTCGAAAGCAAGAAATTGCAAGCAGATAAATAAGGACCACTTTGGTGGGAAGCTAAACAGCATTCCGTGCACTCTCGTGTCTAGTCATGCCTGCCACATGACAACAGAAACTTCTGCAGAAGCAGACAGTGCTGGCTCTTCAGCTATGAAACAGAGACGAGTATTGAGCTCTAGAGTTGGATACAACTGTCTTTCGAGCAAGGGTGACCTTTACCTTACTAACCATTTACCAAATGAAGCTGATATATCTGCTTGTCACTAATGTGGCTGGCAGGAGACATGTGCCTGAATTGCCCCCCAGCAGGATTTGTGGAGAAGAAAAAGAGTCTTCAATGGAAATGATACAGTGCCTTGGAATGGAAAAGGTTTAAAAAAAAAAAACCAACAAAACAGAATTGGGTCCATTTGATTCCTGCTCTGTTGCTTTTTATAACCACAGTGAAGACACATCTGTAAAGAGTGAAAGGCAGGCAATGTACAGCACAAAGGCTAATATCTGCCTTTAGATGAAGCTTCTTCTTCAGTATGTAGGCCATGCGTAAAACTACCAGAATGAAGGCACCTTTTGGTGAGTTCATTGCTGGACCCACTCCCCGAATGATGACACTTTATTTGGATGAAAAATTGGGCCACTTTATTAACTTTATTCAACTTTACTTGGCTACTGCCAATAACCAAACGGGCCGTAACAGCACTAGTAAGTATTACTCTAATTATGAACCCAACTTAAAATGCACATCACAATTTGTTACCACTGTAACAAATTGCGTTCCCCAGTCCACACCTGCTTCCACTGAAACACGTTGTGGACTATAGTCAGGCTGCTACTATTTAGCTCCTGATATTATAATGCCTCCTGTACATATTGGAGGTGTTGCTTGATGTTTAAGCATAGCAACAATTTTATTTAAAGCTGGTTGGCCATTCACACTTTTTGTTTGTACCTTGTCTTCCCTATGGCCAACCAACTGTGTATACCAAATTGAATGGGTCAGTCCTTTTTTTATTCCTTACCAGTGCTATTTGCCAAAGTGACCATCAAGAAACATATCTGAACCCCAAATCTCAACCATCAGCAACAGTGTGGGATGGGCAAAAACGCCAGGAACCAAGGTGCCAATGCTGGTTCAAGCAAAAATTCCCATCCGGCCCTGGAGCGACCAAAATAATCACACTATTACCTAGGGAGGGGGTGGTGGCCAAACGCGCCCTGGCCCAGCCCTATCTCAGGGAAAATGCCGGGTAACGCTGCTGCTGCCACCCATTTTATAGGGCTGGCTAGACACGCCCCGGCTTCCCCGGGGCAGTGTCTGTGCCTCGGTGCGGGCCAGCAAAGCCGCGGCAGCTAAATGGCTGTCGCACATGCCTTGCTGGACCCACTCCCTGAATGATGACACGGACACTTTATTTGGATGAAAAATTGGGCCACTTTATTAAACTTTATTCAACTTTACTTGGCTACTGCCATTTATGAAATGGGTCGTAATAGCACTGGTAAGTATTACTCTAATTATGAACCCAACTTAAAATGCACATCACAATTTGTTACCACTGTAACAAATCGCGTTCCCCTGTCCACAACCTGCTTCCACTGAAACACGTTGTGGACCATAGTCAGGCTGCTACTATTTAGCACCTGATATTATAATGCCTCCTGTACATATTGGAGGTGTTGCTTGATGTTTAAGCATAGCAACAATTTTATTTAAAGCTGGTTGGCCATTCACACTTTTTGTTTGTACCTTGTCTTCCCTATGGCCAACCAACTGTGTATACCAAATTGAATGGGTCAGTCCTTTTTTATTCCTTACCAGTGCTTTTCGCCACACGGGGAGGAGTTCCTCGACTCCCTGCCCCCCCCCTTTGACCGTATCCATGGTCAACAGACCTGTTTGGGTAGCTGCCAGGAAGAGGTCCATACCCCTAGCTGGAAAATACACCTGATCCTTATCAGGAGATGCGGGACCACTGTCCCCAAACTGATATTATCTATACAGTGAGCTACTGCCCATTCTGTAGATCTTCATGTTCAGCCCAAAACAAGTGGACTATCCCAATACGTCCGGTGCCGCCAAGTGTGCTCATTTAGGCAGGATCTGAAATAAAAGAAATAAAATCAAACCAGTAGGATGCTACAGTAACAATGGACATACATAAGAGCAGAAGCGACCTGACCCCCACCTGCCCATTGTTCTAATTTCCCCATCCGAGTAGCCGCAGGCAGCAGCCATTGACACTGCGCCAATGCGAAAAGAATGTGTTCGGAAGCCTACCCCCTGTAGTCCGAGCTTGGACAAGGCCGCCACAACAACCTTCCAAAACTGGTAACGGGTTAAGGGCCTAGCATCCTTGTGACAAAATAAGGGACCCGGCGCCAAACCACGCATGGTCAGGAAGATGCCCATAGCAAGCACCAGGCAAACAGTAGCATTGCCACACTTATTCAGCGTAAGGCTGGTGCTCTTTCCACGCTGGTCTATTTTAGAAAAATGCACTGTTAAGTGAATACAGGCGTTCGAAATGGATACATCCGAGACCTCCAACACCCTGCGGGATTTATCATTTCGAGAGGATGCCACCAATTTGCTGATCCTCAGAGCCCCGAAGAATGCCAGTGATGTAGCAGCATGGAAAAGTGTCATCTCATAAACATCGGTGCAAACTACTGGCCATATGGCAGCCATGCATGATAGCAGATTCGGAGATATTGGCTGTTGTGCATCAGGGCAAGGGCCACGTTCCCGTGCCCATCCCTCCAAAACTCTGCGAACCCTAAAGTCCGACGTAGTGTCAGCAAAACCGTTAATTTTTGAATGGAAAGCTAAAGCCGACAATCGGCCACCAATGGTTCGGTCGGCAAGCCCCCTTGCATGTAGTTGCACCATGTATCGTAGTAGATGCTCTACAGGAATGGGCCACAGACCTGCAAGTGAATTCTCATTTTGAAAATCCTCAAAAGGTTGATATGTGCGGGCGTACACCTTATGCGTGCTGCCAGACAGCGATAATTCAATGGCCCTTCTCACTTCTCCACACCAAACTGCCATATCTTGGGCGGAAGTGTCAAAGGCTGATTGTCGGCCTCCGGTGCCAATGCCCTGAACCGCTCTATCTGTAATTGGGATAAAGCGTCAGCAATGTCATTTTTGATTCCTGGTACATGTTTAGCCTTGAAAAGTATGTTTAAGCGCAATGCAAGTGACACAAAGTTCCGAACCAGGGCGATTACTCTTGGGGACCGCGATGTCTGGGTATTGATTATTTGAACAACAGCCGCATTGTCACACCAAAAGCGTACCACAGAGTTCGCCACGCTTCCCCCCACAGCAGCAAGGCTCCCAAAATTGGGGAAAATTCTAAGAAAGTAAGATCACGGATCAAGGCAGTGGACCGCCAAACTTCCAGCCACCTTCCATATGACCAGTGCCCATTGAAATAAATGCCGTAGCCAAACGCTCCGGAAGCATCCGATTGAACTTGAAACATGGGTTGATCCAATCCCTGCAAAATGAGACGCCATTGAATTGTGCCAGAAAGTCCAGCCACACCCTCAGGTCATCCCTGATACCCCGTGTTATTCATACCCTGTGATGTTTCCGTGACAAACCAATCATGGCATCACATAAGCGCCTAGCAAAGGCCCTGCCAGGCATAACAACCCTGCATGCAAAATTGAGATACCCATGTAGAACTTGCAGTTTGCGCAGTGTAACCTTGCACTTATTTAAGATGGCCCGAATAGCATCCGAAATGTGTGTTACCTTCTCCATTGGCAACCTAGATGTTTGAGCCACTGTATCAATCTCAATTCCCAGGAATACTAGTCTAGTTGCAGGCCCCTCCATCTTTTCCGGTGCTAACGGTACCTCTAATTCGGCCATCAGGCTCTGAAAAGTTGTAAGCATGTGTGCACATGCTCCAGAATCCCTGGCGGCCCCAAATAAGAAATCATCCAGGTAGTGTACCACCTTGTGCACTCCTGTGTGGTGTTCAAAAGCCCAATGTAGGAATGTACTGAAATGCTCAAAAGCCGAGCATGATACAGAACACCGAAAAGTCATGGCCTTGTCAACATAGTATTGTCCTTGAAACTGAAAACCTAAAAGTTCAAAGTCATCCGGGTGGACAGGCAGTAGGCGAAATGCAGATTTAATGTCACACTTAGCCATAAGCGCTCCCTGACCACACGCACGAACCATCCGAACCGCCTGGTCAAATGATGCATACCGTACCAAACACAGTTTGTCCGGCATGGCGTCATTAACTGACTCACCTGCCGGGTACGATAAATGGTGTATTAACCAAAAGTCACCTGGGACCTTTTTGAGTCCCAGTCCCAGTGGGGAAACCTTCAAGTGAGTAAAAGGCTGTCTTGCAAATGGTCCCGCAACCCTCCCCTCCTTTCTTTCTTTGAATATCTTATCTTTGTCCAAATCCTCCTTTCCTCTTAACGATAATAAATTAGGAGAATCCTGCGGTGCTCTCACGCCCACAAAAGGAATGTGAAATCCCACAAGAAATCCCTGTAAAAGATACTTCGCATCCTCCCTTTTTGGGTAGGCAACCAGCCACCGTTCAAGCACCTTAGTTTTGATTGGGCTGGGTGCCTTTTGAAGACTGCCCTGAATTTATGCTTGTGCGTCCTGCCCCCTGCTGACCTCGCCCCTTCCACCTTGCCCCTCCCGTTCTAGGACAGACTGTGGCCAAATGCGGCCCCAAGCAAATCGTACATTCGTGCTTGTATTTGCACTGCTTACGGTTACAGCCGGCAGCAGAAGAGAAATTCCAACACAACAGGCGGGCTGGAACCCCCTGCCCCACCACTTGGCGGGGTGATTGTGCCGGGCCGGGCCGTTGCACGGCGTGACCACAGTGATATCTGTCCCCTGAGGCTGGCCGGGATGGCGTCATATATAATAACCAAAGCAGTTGGTTGGGCTCATCCCAACGCATTTCCGGGTGAAGCGCCACCCGCATATGAAATTCTTCATCATACACAAGCCACGCCTGACCCGAAAAATCCACGTAAACCCGATAGATTATGTCAAGATACTGAATTAGGGGAAGTGCCAATTCGGGACGAGCCCGGATCGACACAGCTGCATAAATAAAATAGGCTGGCAGCCAATTGGCCCAAGTACAATGAGGCTTGCGCTGGCGGGACATCTTCTTGTCCTTGTCATCCTCCTTTTCCTTCTCTTACTTTGTCGGTTCTCTATTTAATAAACCAAATAAATCCACATATTCCCTGCACCAAATCTTTTCCCTGGTGGCAGGCAGCAAATGGCCACCCAGGGGCAGTGATACGCCTGCAGTAGGCAAGGCAGAAATGGGTACTGTTTGATAGGCATTATGGTTGGATGGGCAATTAGGCCACATAGGATGAGGCAAAATCATATTAGCAGCAGGCACCCCATTAGCTAGTGACGGAAATGGTGCCCTCCAGACCCCTGGTTGGGTGGGTTCCTTAACGGACTGTTGCATGAACGGATTAGTAACCTGATGAGTTGGCCATGGCCAGATAGAGGATACTGACTGGGTCACATTAGGCAGCGTTGGTGTGGCCACCTGTCCACTGGCCTCACCTGTTGTTCTGCTTCCCGCTGCACTCACCGCTGAGGTGATACCTACAGCATTGTTTACTCGTCCCATCTCTGGCAATTCATGAAGAACCGTATCCGCACCAGGCTCTTGCTGAAGGTAAATTGTGTTGGGCCCTCCAAGACCTTGTGCGTGGGTTGAAAGAAGGGCTGCCTCAAGGCGAGCCATTCTCCAATCCAAAGACACATTAGGCTGGGCCGAATCATTCTCCTCAATTGGTTGGCCAGCTAACTCCTGGTACACTGTCTGAGTATGTATACCCATGCACATTCCAAGACCGCAAAGCAGTCCTCAAGGGTTACTGAGCCATCGGGGCACTCAGCCACTGGTGCGGTTTGTTCCTGTGCAGCCTGAGTGTTCAAAGTTTTTTGCTGAGAGGCAGCAGAATGCCCCCTAGCTGCACCGCGCAACCGTACCGTGCCCGCCGTGCAGCTTTCCTGTCCAGGTATCAATGAAGTTGAACCAACCCGAGCTCTCTGTCCAGCTTTTGATCTGGAGGCAGGGGTTGCCGTGGGCCGAGAACTTTGGCTGGGCTTTAGCTGTGCCACTGGCCTCAAGTGCTTTCCAGCATTTGAAGCACAAGTGTCTACCTTCTTTTTGGTGCCATAATTATTATTCCCTATGTCTACTACTGGGTTGTTGTTTTTTTGCCCTTGTAATGGACACCAAATGGTAATGGTGTGCCCTGAACCGTGCAAAATAGACTCCTGGTAGCCACTAAATGGTGCTGGTGGCCGCCATAATGATGATTAGACTGGTCAGTATCCACCAAATGGTGGTGATTATCTCTGTGCTGCTGAAGCTGTATGGTATGTAGTCACCAAATGGTGGGTTATGGTTCTGTATTGCACCACCAAATGGTGCCTATGTTTGGCTGATGTATAATATTTCACTATTGATGGCACCAAACAGATGTGAGACCAACAACGGTAGAAAAGCACTACACAAGGTTGTGGGTACACAGGGCAGCCCCCTCCCTCATGAGATAGCCAGCCGGTAATGTCCAATGTGCAAATGGTCGATAGGATGATTCCTGAAGTAACAGCTGGTCATCCACCCTACCAGCTGGTCCTCAGTTCCAAACAGAACAGAAAGGAAAGATCGATATCAGGCAGGCAAAGGCAACTCAATCTCCACTTCAGCTGTGTAGAAGGAGCGCAAACGTGCCCTGGGGCAGCCTGTTCTCGGGGAAACTGTGACTTGTTCCCGAAGCACCAGCTGGTCCTCCCCCCTACCAGCTGGTCCCCAGTACCAAACAGAATGAGAAGATCGCGATCAGGCAGCCAAAGGCAGCCCTATAAGAGCCACCCGATCTCTGCTTCAGCTGGGTAGGAGGAGCGCAAACGCGCCCTGAGCCAGCCTGGTTGTGTGGAAACTATTGGCTTGCTCCTGCAGCACCAGCTGGTCCTCCCCCCTACCAGCTGGTCCTCCGTTCCAAACGGAACGGAAAGTTTGGTTTCACTTACCAGTGATAACTTTCGTTCATCGAGTGTATAGTTTGTGAATACACACTATTGGGTTATGCGCCTGCGCAGAACGCCAATCGGAGGCTTGAAAAGCTATTGGTCAAAAGTTTTGGCGGTAAGACCGCCCACCGTACCGCCCACCCTGAGGCGCCCTCGCGCCATTTTACCTCAGTTCCATACTTAAGCCAAGCACAGGATAAACCAATCGATCTCATCCGTGCAGCTCAAGAGGGGAGGCAGGGTGGGTAGTGTGTATTCACAAACTATACACTCGAAGAACGAAAGTTATCACTGGTAAGTGAAACCGAACTTTCTCCTTCATATAGTTTGTGAATCCCCACTATTGGGAGATTAGCAAGCTCACACTTACTTGGTCGGTGGGCAGTCGGATGAGATGATCCCACGATGAAGGTCCAGTAGATTGATCTGTCAAGGGCGTTGAGTCCGTAGCCCCCTGGTGAGGACGACACGGCCAAGCCTGGTGTCCGCAGTGGCTCTGGTGTCCACCCTGTAGTGTTGGACAAATGTGGAAGGTCTGGACCATGTGGCAGCCTTACATATGTCCTCCAGCGGTGTGCCCTCCAGGAAAGCAGTGGATGTGGCAACCGCCCTGGTGGAATGCGCCCTGACATGCGGTGGAGGTGGCAGCGAGGCTGACTCGTAGGCCAGGTAGATGGTAGATGTGATCCATTTGGAGAACCTTTGGGCAGAGATGGGTTCACCCTTGGACTTTCCTCCATAAGCCACAAAAAGGCGTTGAGATTTCCTGAACTCCCTTGTCCTGCTGGTGTAAAACAATAAAGCTCGTTTCACATCCAGCGTGTGCCAAGTCCTTTCTTGGGCGTTAGTGGGGTTCTGGAAGAAAGTTGGCAAGGAGATAGTTTGTGCCATATGAAACTGGGAGACTACCTTGGGCAGGAAGGTGATATCCGCTTGGAGAACCACGCGGTCATTGAAGAACTGAAGGAACGGTGCGTCTGCTCGCAAAGCAACCAGTTCGCCAGCTCGTCGAGCAGACGTGATAGCCACTAGGAACGCCGTCTTCCACGTGAGGAGGCGTACATCAGCGGTGGCCATGGGTTCGAAGGGAGTCCTGGTGAGCACGTTGAGAACGGCAAACAGTGACCATTGTGCCGTCGGAATTCTGACCGGAGGGAAGGCGTTCCGTAGTCTCTTTAGGAAACGCTTCACCGTTTGGTCGCGAAAGGCACCAGAAGCAGGCGAACCAGCCGGAGAGTGAGCCACCACCGCTGCGAGGTGGACTCGGATGGAGGTGATGCTAAGGCCAGACTCCGCCAGATGGAGGAGGTAGGTCAAGACGTCCTGTAGTCCCACCTGTGGAGGGGACGTCTGCTGGGATGCCAGAAAAGCACAAAAGCCTCTGTATTTGGAAGCGTAGGACTTCCTTGTGGAAGGGCACCTTGCTAGTTCCAGGATCCTGGACAGTCTGGGGTTATCCTCCACGCGGTGAGGTGGAGGCTGGGTAGGTCCGCATGGTGAAGCTGGCCGTGCTCCATTTGGAGAAGCGTCGGTGACTCCGGCAGCGTGCGATACTGTGACAACATGCGTAACAGGAGCGGAAACCAGGGCTGGCGAGGCCATGCTGGAGCCACAAGGATTGCGCTGGTCCTGTGTTGGTACATTCTGGTGAGGACCTTCTGGACCAGAGGAAACGGAGGAAAGGCGTAGAAATAGTCCTGATCCCACCGTTTCATGAAGGCATCGCCCTCGGAGTTCATTCCGATGCCTGCCCTGGAGCAGTACCTGTGGCATTTCTTGTTGGACTCCGATGCAAAGAGGTCGATGCTCGGCGTCCCCCAGGCCGCGCAAAGCGACTGAAATATCTCGTCGTCCAGTTCCCATTCGTGGGTCGTCGAGGTGAGGCGGCTGAGATGGTCGGCCAAGACATTCAGCTTGCCCTGAATGTGCACTCCAATCGGGAAAATGTGCCTTTCCAGGCACCATTCCCAGAGCTGCACAGCGAGGTAAAGAAGGGTGGTGGACCGCGTTCCTCCCTGCTTGTTCAGATATGCCACCGTCGTGGTATTGTCCGAGGCTACTTGGACCGCCTTGCCGGTGAGTAGGATCTCGAAGGAACGTAGGGCCTTCCAAACGGCCAGAAGTTCCAAGTAGTTGATATGGTGCACCATCTCCTGAGGTGACCAAGGGTTGTTGACTGTGAGAGTCCCGCAGGCAGCCCCCCAGCTGAGGTTGCTTGCATCGGTCAATATTTGCAACGAGGGTTGCGGGGGGTAAAAGCTCTTCCCCGTTGCCACGTTGAGTGGTGTCGTCCACCACAGCAGTTGGTCCCTCAGCTCTGGAGATGGAGTCAACCGTTTGGACTGGCTCTCCCGGAGCGCGTCGAATTCGTGAAGGAGCCACGACTGCAGGGACCGGAACTTCAACTTGGCGTGAGGGATCACCGCCGTCGTTGAGGCCATAAGGCCTAGAAGTCTCTGAGCCTTTTTCGCCCGGATGCACGGTTTGTTGCGAAGGTCGCTCACCCCTTGCGCAATGTCCTGCAAGCGTTTCTGGGGTGCGAAGGCTCTGGTGGCAAGCGAGTAGAGTACCGCTCCAATGTACTCGACGCGTTGAGAGGGAATCAACTTCGATTTGGTGAAGTTGATCCTGAGGCCGAGACTCTCCATGAGGTGGACCGTGAATTGTGTGTCCCGAATGGCCGACGAGCTGGTGGGGGATACAATCAGCCAGTCGTTGATGTACGGGAAGACCCTGATTCCCCACTGACGAAGGAAGGCAGCCACTGGAGCCATGCACTTGGTGAAGACCCGTGGTGCCGTGGCCAGACTGAACGGTAGACACTGGTACTGGTACACGGAATCGTCGATGCGGAACCAGAGGAATTTTTGGTGCTCCTCGAGGATGGAAACATGGAAGTAAGTGTCCTTGAGGTCTATGACTGTGAACCAGTCCCCTTTGTTGATGAGGGGGAGGACGGTCTGCAGGGTCACCATCCGGAACTTCCTGGTGTGGATGCACTTGTTGAGGCGACGTAGGTCCAGAATTGGGCGAAGTCCTCCGTCCTTCTTCTGAACCATGAAGTACCTCGAGTAGAAGCCATTGTCCCAGTCGGGCGGCGTTACCTGCTCGATGGCTCCCTTGGACAGAAGAGTCGATATTTCCTCTTCCAAATGGGGGGACGAGGTGGTGAAACGATGTCTTCCTACCCGAGGCACCCGCACAAACTCGATGGCGTAGCCAGAGGACAAGATCTTTAAGACCCACTGGTCGTCCGTGATGCCCGACCACACCTGGAGGAAATTCCGGAGGGGAAGGTACGGGATGTGGAGTGAGAGAGTCTCGGCCGTCGCAGCTTCAAACACGAGACTTGGACTTCGCGTCGGAACGCTTGCCCTGCCCGTAGGGCTGGTAATGGGGCTTGTGTTGGCGCCGTTGCTTGTAGTGACCAGACCTGGGCTGTTCCGTAGGGCCGCCCTGTTGTTGCGGGTTTCCTTGATACCGCCGTGTGAAAGGTTGGAATCTCGGCCTAGCAGGCGGAGCCGGCGTGGTAAGTCCCAGGAACTTGGCCGTGGAGTTTGTTTGCCGCATTTCGTTCAGGACCTTATCGGTGTCCTGCCCGAATAGGCCCTGTCCGTCAAAAGGGAACTCCTCGATGAGCTTTTTCATCGCATCATCGAGGGAGGTGCCCCTGAGCCAGGCATGACGACGGAGCAGATTTGCGGAAGCCATGTCCTTTGCCGCATAATCATTGATGTGCCTGGCCGTCCTCATTTGCTGCTCCGACAGAAAGTCCCCTTCGGATGCCAGCGCGTCGATCCGTTTCTGGGCGTTGGTGGGCAACGTAGCCGCCACGACCTTCACCTGCTCCCAGAGGTGGGACTGATAGAGGCCCATGGCAGCCGAGTAGTTGGCGGCACGGAGGAAGAGGGAACCGGTGGCGTAGAACTTTCGGCCCACCGCGTCCAGCTTCTTCCCTTCCGGAGTCGAAGGTACCGGAAAACCGCTGGTGGCCGTCCTATGCTGGAAGGCCTTGACCACCAATGAGTTGGGCAAGGGATGATCTTGCAAGAACTCCACGTTCTCGTCCAGGACTCTGTACATGCCGTCGAGCCTGGACGAAACGGAGTGAGCTGACACTGGTTTCTTCCATGTCGCCTTCGCTGACGTCAACATGGACGGAAGCATGGTAATGTGGACCGGCCGAATCGCTCGTCTGTCCAGCTTGGCGGTCATTTGGTCCTCGCCCTCCAATGGTGGCTGGTCCACCTTCAGGTTCAGGGCGGTCCCCAAGCGTGTCAGCATAGCCGTGAGCGAGCGTTGATCCTCACCACACGGTGGGTCAACCCCGCTGATGGCTTGGTCTGGCGTCTTTTCGGCATCGACGTCTCCCTCGTCCTCCTCCGACGACGCGCTGGAGTCCTCGGAAGATGAGGGGTGAACCCTGGTATCCACGTCGGGACCGCGCCAGTACGGCCTGGGCAGGTCGACGGGATGGGAATCCACTGCATCGACATCTGGACCACACCAAGACGATATGGGTGGGCCAGCGGAGCGGACACTCGACCCTCGTGAGGTCGGTGGGGCCACAGTAGGACCAACATCCCTGGGGCTTGCAGTGGTCGGCACCGGAGCCGCAGAGGCCGCAGGCATGGAGGTCTTAAACTGCTGGGCAAACGACTTTGCCATGGCTTCGAACATCCCCTTGAAAAACTCCATCTGGGATGCATCCACCGCCAATGTTTCGGATGAAACGGTGGCCGACGAAACGGTGGCCGATTGCTCCGGTTCTGCACTGCAAGGCAGGTAAATTTCTTGCAGTGAGGGCAAGACTGGCTCTGGTGAGACTCCCCCAGGCAGAAAAGGCAAAGGCTATGCCCGTCGGAAGCAGGGAACTTCTTGAGGCAAGCAGAACACTGCTTGAAGGCTGCAGCCATCAAAGAAAAAATTCTTCCAGTGGAAGGTTCCAGAAGGCAGGTACCCCGAAGGGCAGGCCAGCCGCCACCCCCTTGAGGGGGGGAAACGGTGACCGGAGTGAGTAGGCAACTGAGTCCACCAGAAGGAAGAAACAGCGCCGGGGTGGCAATCCTGCCCGGAGGACAAGATCGCCGCAAAAATTGTTTGAAATTGCCAAAGACTTTCCCTCAGAAGGACGAGAAAAATTGAGAAGCTCTCAACGATCGTCCTGCTGCTACGGCGGAAAGAAGAGAACTGAGGTAAAATGGCGCTAGGGCGCCTCAGGGTGGGCGGTACGGTGGGCGGTCTTACCGCCAAAACTTTTGACCAATAGCTTTTCAAGCCTCCGATCGGCGTTCTGCGCAGGCGCATAACCCAATAGTGGGGATTCACAAACTATACGAAGGAGAACAGGAAGATTGAGATCGGGCTGCCAAAGGCAGCCCTACAAGAGCCACCCGATCTCCACTCTCCCTACCAGCTGGTCATCTGTTCAAAATGGAATGGAACAGGACAATTGAGATCAGGCAGCCAAAAGCAGCCCTACAAGAGCCACCCGATCTCCACTTCAGCTGGGCAGAAGGAGCGCAAACGCGCCCTGGCCCAGCCTGATCTCGGGGGAAATGCCGGGTAACGCTGCTGTTGCCACCCCTTTTATAGGGGCTGGCTAGCCACGCCCCGGCTTCCCCGAGCCAGTGTCCGTGCCTCGGCCCGGGCCAGCAAAGCGCGCGGCAGCTAAACGGCTGCCGCGCGTGCCTTCTGCAGTTCCTTTCACCTGACCTAGTGTGAGAAAGATTAGCCAGCAACAAAAGGTTTCCATTACAGGGTACACCGGATTGTGGTTCAAAAATACCACAATTTTGAGGAGGCTCTTTCTGTGTACCCCTTTAGATGAAGTAAAAAACAGGGAAGGAATATATGCAATTACCCTATGTCTTCAACTTCTATCTTTGCGAATGATAAAATAAGGATATGTTATGTTACACCTATTGAGTTGAAATACTGTACAATGAAATAGCTTGTTTTCCTTACAAAAATAAAAATCAACACCCATTGTGAAATTCAGGGCATTTCTTGTGTAAAATCTCAGTGTTGACTAGAATTGTTGTTGTTGTTCAGTCGCACAGTTGACTCCGACCCTTTGCGACCCTATGGACCATTTTCCTCCAGGCGCTTCTGTCCTCCACCATCCCCCTCAGCCCTCCCATCCCTGTACCCACTGTGTCTACAATACCATCCAGCCATCTCATCTTTGGTTTCCCCCTTCTTCTTTTGCCCTCCACCTTTCCCAGCATCAAGGCCTTCTCAAGTGAATCCTCCCTTCTCATTTGATGTCCAAAGTACTTTACCTTCATCTTTACTATTTGACCTTCCAATGAGCAGTCAGGGTTGATTTCTTCTAAGATTGACCTATTTGTTCGCCTCGCTGTCCAGGAGACTCTCAAAACTCTCCTCCAACACCACATTTCAAATGCATCTATTCTTCTGCGTTCAGCCTTCCTAATTGTCTGGCTCTCGCATCCATACATTACTACTGGGAAAACCATTGCTTTGACTATTCTAATTTTTGTTTTCAAGGTGATGTCTCTGCTTTTCACTATGTTCCCCAGGTTTCTCATCGCTTGTCTCCCAAGGATCAGTCGCCTTTTTATTTTGTGGCTACAATCCCCATCTGCAGTGATCTTTGATCCTAGGAAAGTAAAATCTGTCACTGCTTCTACTTCTTCCCCATCTATTTTCCAGTGACTGATATGGCCTGTTGCCATTATCTTGGTTTTCTTGATATTGAGCCTCAGGCCAGCTTTTGCACTCTCCTCCTTTAGCCCAATCAGGAGATTCTTTAGGTCTTCCTCACTTTCTGCCATTACGGTGGTATCGTCTGCATATCTCAGATTGTTGATGTTTCTCCCAGCAATTTTGATCCCATATTTTGATTCCTCCACCCCTGCATTGTGCATTATGTGCTCTGTGTATAAATTGAATAAGCAGGGTGACAAAATGCAACCTTGTCTTACTCCTTTTCCAAACCACTGTGTCATTCCGTGTTCTGTCTTAACTGTTGCTTCTTGTTTCATGTACAGATTTCTCAGGAGGCATATGGGGTGCTCTGGTATTCCCATCTCTTTAATTACTTGCCACATCTTGTTGTGGTCCACACAGTCAAATGCCTTAGTGTAGTCAATAAAGCAAAAGTAAACTTGTTTCTGGTATTCCTTTGTTTTCTCCATGATCCAACGTATGTTGGCAATGTGGTCTCTAGTCCCCCTGCCTCTTCTGAAACCAGCCTGCACCTCTGGTAATTCTCTCTCCACATGTTGCTGATAATTTGAACATTCTTTGGCATTGCCCTTTTTTGGGATTGGAACGTCTACTGATCTTTTCCAGTCCTGTGGCCACTGTTTTGTTTTCCAAATCTGCTGGCATATTGAATGCAGTAGTTTTATTCCATCATCTTTTAGAGCTTTGAAAAATTCAACTGGGATACCATCATCTCCATTAGCTTTGTTGTTTGCAGTGCTCTTTAGGGCCTTTATGACTTTGCTCTCCAGGATGTCTGGCTCATGTTCAATTTCTTCATCATTGTGATTATCAGGAGTGTTGAGGTCCTTTTTGTAGAGCTCCTCTGTGTACTCTTTCAATCTTTTCTTAATCTCTTCTTCATCAGCTAGCTCCTTTCCGTCTTTGTCCCTTATCATGGTCATTTTTGATTTAAATGTTCCCTTGATTTCTCCGAATATTTTGAAAAGATCTCTGGTTCTGCCTCTTTTGTTGTTTTCCTCCGTTTCTCTGCACTGTTCTTTTAGGTAGTTTTCCTTATCTCTCCTTGCTTTTCTTTGAAATTCTGTGTTCAAAATATTGTATTTTTTCCTTTCTGCTTTTACTTTTGTGTTCCTTCTTTGCTCTGCTATTTTAAGAGCTTCATCAGACAACCACTTTGCTTTCTTATGCTTCTTTTCTTTTGGTATGGTTTTCTTTGCTGCTTACTGCATGATGTCCGTCATCTCCGTCCATAATTCTTCTGGCACTCTGTCTACCGAGTCTAAGCCATTAAATCTGTTCATCACCTCCACCGTGTATTCTTTAGGGATTCTGTCTAGGTGATATCTGTCTGGTCTTCTTGTTTTCCCCATTTTGTTTAGTCTAAGCCTGAATTTTGTGATCAGTAGGTTGTGATCTGAGCCACAGTCTGCTCCAGGTCTTGTTTTTGCTGACTGTATGGAGGTTCCCCATCTTTGGCTGCAGAGTATGTAGTCAATCTGGTTTCGGTGTTGGCCATCTGGTGATGTCCATGTGTAGAGTAGCTTCTTGTGTTGCTGGAAGAGCGTGTTTGCTATGACCAGTGCATTCTCTTGGCAGAACTCTATCAATCTTTGTCCTGTATTCACTGAAGAAGACAGAGACCACATGCCCAAAACAGAGCCTATCTTTGTAGGGAGGGAAACCGAAGAATTAAGCCAGATAGAAATAACCAGGGAGGAGGTCCTTGCATGTCTTGTTAAACTAAACACTAACAAATCACCAGGACCAGATGGCATCCATCCACGAGTTCTCAGGGAACTTAAAGATGAAATTGCTGATCTAGCCAAAATATATAATATTTCCATCAAATCAGGCTTTGTGCCTGATGACTGGAAGGTAGCGAATGTAACACCAATTTTCAAAAGAGGATCCAGGGGTGATCCAGGAAATTACCGACCTGTCAGTTTGGCATGTGTCCCAGGTAAAGTGATGGAAACCATCCTAAAAGATAGAATTAATAGACACATAGAAGAGAAGGCGCTGCTAAAGGAGAGCCAACATGGCTTTTACAAGGGCAAATCATGCCTCACTAATCTGTTGGAATTTTTTGAGAGTGTCACCAAGCATGTGGATAAGGGGGATCCAGTTGACATTGTTTATCTGGACTTTCAGAAGGCTTTTGACAAGGTCCCACACCAAAGGCTCTTGAATAAACTTACCAGTCATGGAATAAAGGGACAGGTCTTGTCCTGGATCAGCAACTGGCTAAGGGACAGGAAACAGAGGGTAGCACTAAATGGACACTTCTCCAAGTGGAGGGAAGTAAAGAGTGGGGTCCCCCAAGGTTCAGCACTGGGACCCCTGCTTTTCAACCTCTTCATAAATGATCTGGAGGTAGGAGTAAAAAGCAAGGTAGCCAAATTTGCTGACGACACTAAATTATACAGGGTAGTGAAAAGTGTGAGAGATTGTGAGGATCTCTTGACACTGGGGGAGTGGGCAAAACAGTGGCAAATGAGTTTCAACATTAGTAAGTGCAGAGTGATGCATGTTGGGGCAAAGAACCCCAATTACATTTATAAACTGATGGGGTCTGAACTCTCTGCGACAAACCAGGAAAGGGACCTTGGTGTCCTGGTGGACAACTCAATGAAGGTGTCTACCCAGTGTGCCTCAGCAGTGAAAAAAAGCAAACTCAATGCTAGGGATCATTAGGAAGGGTATAGAAAATAAGTCAGCAAGTGTCATTTTGCCTCTTTATAAATCTATGGTGAGGCCCCATCTGGAATACTGTGTACAGTTCTGGTCGCCATACCTCCTGAACGATATTATGGAGCTGGAAAAAGTGCAGAGGAGAGCAACCAGAATGATTAGGGGACTGGAACACGTTCCTTACCATCTGAGGCTGCAACGGTTGGGCCTCTTCACTCTTGAACGACGACGTCTAAGAGGTGACCTGATTGAAGTTTATAAAATCATGCACGGTGTGGACAAAGTAGATAAGGAAATACTGTTTTCCCTATCGCATAACACTAGAACTAGGGGACACTCCATGAAACTTTTGGGTACTAGTTCTCAAACAAATAAGAGAAAGTACTTTTTCACCCAGAGGATAACTGGTCTATGGAACTCCCTGCCAGAAGAAGTGGTGACAGCTGTCAGTCTTGACAGCTTTAAGAAAAGATTAGACAAGTTCATGGAGGACAAGAGTATCAATGGCTATAATTATGGATACTTAAGGACAACCTCCGGGTTGGAGAGATAGGCAGGATATCTCTCAATGCCATTTCCAGGGAATCCTAAGCAGGTGAAGGCATCTGCTTGGGAATACCCTGAAGGAAATGGTGAGCCACTGTGTGAGACAGAATGCTGGACTGGATGGGCTGTGGCCTGTTCCAGCAAGGCTGTTCTTATGTTCTTATGTTCTTATGCTTCATTCTGTGATCCAAGACCAAACTTGCCTGTTATTCCCTCCACTTTTTGATTTCCTACTTTGGCATTCCAATCTCCTAATATAATTTGGATGTCATTTCTTGGTGTCTGTTCTATGAGGTGTTCTAGATCCTCATAGAACTGGTCCACTGTGGCTTCATCTGTACCAGTGGTTGGTGCGTATATTTGGATCACAGTGACATTGAAAGGTTTGCCTTGAATTCTGACTGACATCATTCTGTCATTTTTAGGTTGTATCTCATTACTGTTTTTCTCACTCTTTTTTTGACAATTATGGCTACTCCATTTCTTCTAAGGTTTTCTTGCCCACAGTAGTAGATATGATGGTTTCCAGAGCTGAATTCACCCATACCTGTCCATTTTAGCTCACTGATGCCCAGGATGTCAATGCTTATTCTTTCCATCTCATTTTTTACCACTTACAGTTTACCTTGGTTCATTGATCTCACATTCCATGTCCCTATGCAGTATTGTTCCTTGCAACATTGCATTTCCCTTCCCCCTTTCCTGTCCCTCCCCTTCCTCCACTCTGTTGTGCTAAACATCCTGTATCACCTATTCTGCTCCTTTGTTTTGTCTTTTATTTTGGTCAATATGGTTCTCTTGGCAAGCTTTGTGGCGTGGTTTGCCAGTTTCTACACCATTTTTCTCCCAACATACATTTTTTTCACAGTTTTAGAAGTTTAAAAACATTTTAGACAACATATTTTCATGCATATTATCACACTTTAAAACACAGTCTCTATGTCAGTTTCTATGTTAAGTCTGTATAAAGTCTCTATATCAACTACTTATTCTTTTCATGCACTCTTCCCTTCTGCCACTTGGTCTTCTCCTTCGGCACTCAGTTGGAGCCTGTGGATGGTGGGTACCCCCGGCTGGAAGCCTCACGTCAGTGGCAATGTCCTGCCTTTCCGCCGCTCGGCCTCCTCTCCTCTCCCTCACCCCCTGGCTGGGGGTGGTTTCCCAGTGGTGGCGGTGGCGATGTCCGGCCTTTCTGCCATTCGGCTGCCTCTCCTCTCCCTCACCCCCCGGCTGGGGGTGGTTTCCCAGTGGTGGCGGCGATGTCCGGCCTTTCCGCTGCTCAGCCACCTCTCCTCTCCCTCACCCCCTGACTGAGGGTGGTTTCCCGGCGGCAGCAGCGATGTCCGGCCTTTCCACCACTCGGCCGCCTCTCCTCTCCCTCACCCCCTGGCTGGAGGTGGTTTCCCGGTGGCAGCAGCGATCTCCAGCCTTTCTGCTGCTTGGCCACCTCTCCTCTCCCTCACTCCCCGGCTGGGGGTGTTTTCCC
Organism: Bradypodion ventrale; assembly: GCA_035047345.1. Taxonomy (NCBI): domain Eukaryota; kingdom Metazoa; phylum Chordata; class Lepidosauria; order Squamata; family Chamaeleonidae; genus Bradypodion; species Bradypodion ventrale. Next base: position 197,056,606 of record JAWDJE010000001.1, on the reverse strand, counting down.
GGCGCCGGCGGCGATGTCCGGCCTTTCCACTGCTCGGCTGCCTCTCATCTCCCTCACCCCGTAGCTGGGGGTGTTTTCCCGGCGCCGGCGGCGATGTCCGGCCTTTCCACTGCTCGGCTGCCTCTCCTCTCCCTCACCCCGTAGCTGGGGGTGGTTTCCTGCCGCCGCCGGCGATGTCCGGCCTTTCCACTGCTCGTGAGTCCTCACTTTATCCCTTTGGTTAATTAAACCACCCATACAATCTGTAGCTCATTTTTGAGTACAATGTAAAATAAACAGCTATTGAGACGGAGAAAGCCACTGAGAACAGAGGGCAAAGAGAAGCGGAATAAAAAAACACAACTTTTTAAATAATGAAACTGAAGACAAACAATGAGAAACTATATCTCCCTAAAAAAACAAAATAAAACACAAATGGAGCTGCCAATAATTGCTCTCCACCTACAGGATGCAGGTCTGTAGAACTTTTGGAAGAGAATGAGCTGCCTGGAGGGACAGATATCTGTGTCCTTGTATAACAAAGAACAGTAAATGTTTTTCTTGCTTATGAGAATGGCGAGGATTTCACTGCAGACTTGACAGAGCTTTCAGTTTGGAGAGAATAGTGTTTTAGGGGAAAATTGGTTTCTTTCTCTTTTTTAAGCAGAAAGGTAGAGTTTGCACACTTGCCAGCCTTTACGTGTTTGTTAGGCAAAGATGTTTTTGCTTCTAAAAGGGAAAAGATCTGATCAGTGTTGAGCTGCTCCCAGTGCCTACAGGTGCCTGGGCACCGATAGCGGAAATTTCCCCAGGCCATCCCCACTTGGCCAGCCATGCCCACCTCCCTACCCCAGACTATGGCGTAGGGAGGCCAAGTGTGTGTGGCCCACAGAGTTAACCACATCCACAGAGTTAGCTACGCCTATGGTGGGGGTAGTAAGCATTTTTTGCAGAGCATCACTGGGTGTGATATATGTTTTGTGCAAATTATAGAGACCTTTGCAATTAAAACAAAGAACTCTTTTCCTCTTAGGTGTAAGCAAAGAGTGGTGCAGGGCTTAGAATGAAGAATTTAGCATGTTTTCCAATGCAAAGCGTAAATGCAGCACCTATTTATTAATGGGGTATGCCACCAACCAGTTTGTGCTGTTTCCCTTTCTCCTTTGGCCCACTGCAATGTAGAAACACAGAAAGCTAATGCTGAAGATGTCTGGGAGCTGCAGTGTAACATCAGACTGGGAAATGCTGTATTGAAATAAGTTATATTATATACACCTTGGCATTTGTGACAAAGAAAGAATAATAATAAATCATTTGCCACTGTATCTGCTTTATTATCATAATTTCTTGTGACAAGTACCATTAAAAATATTTTATTAACTTCTTATAAACAATAAATAACAGATGCAAGGCCATAAATTCTGATGACACTTGATTCACAATAAATGTTGCATATGAAATGCAGACAGCAGGCATTCTTAAAAGGAGCTCTCTATTCCCTCTGTGTTGAGTGATCTCTGTACAGGAAGCTGCTTTTACACTGTTATGTATGCATGTTCTCTGTACTGATAAGAATGTAACCACTCCAAATACAATGTATCTCAGCTGTAAAGGAACGCGAGCAAGCAGCCCATAGAGGGCAGCTGCGAGCGTTCAGTCTCACATGGTTCACATTGCTCAATCACGGACAGCCGCGGGAAAACCTTCCCCGCATTCAGCAGCAGGAGAAAGAACTACTGAAGAGAGGCGTGCCTGGGCGAGGCCACGCCGGTAGCGGCCAATGAGCTACCGTGCTACAAGATTCAAATGTACAATGCTACTGTATATATTGAGATGTATCACCGCCATTACCTCATGCTCCACCAGATCATCATGCAATAAACCTGTGTTAAGCCAACCCTTCGGCTGTTCTGTTGTCTTTGGTCCCATACAGTAAATACACTGAGACATCTTTTTTGAGAATTGGATCCTGTTGCTTCGTAAATATGAAAAGAAGTATTCATGCTGGTTGTGGATGGATTAAATACTGCATGGTGTCAAAAATAATACGGAAAACCTCCAAGTCTTACAAAAAGAGGCAATCCTGGTACATACGATGAAGAAATCCACACATATTTCCACGACTTCAATATACAGTTGACAATCTCAAATGTATACATTAAATTACATTCATAAATTGAAATATATACTTCCTGTGTTACTTTATGCCTTGTAATTATTATTTTTAAATGAAGGTTTCCTTCTAGAACCGGATAGGGGCAAGCAGAGGGATTATTTCCTTTTTACACCTTTCTTAAAGGCGGCTTAAAGAAGCTGATTATTCCGCAGCATATAAATTATACAATCATTGAGAGACATCTTAGTGGTGTACTAAAGCACAGTTCTTGGCAGTGACTCTGCAGCCATCTTAGCTCCGCAGAATCATGAAGAATGGAGCTTGCTATATCTGATTGGTGAATCTGCTGGCAATAGCAATGGCAGCATGCTCTGGTCAAGTTTAGCCTGACTCTCCTCCAAGGAAGCCTGAAGGCAAAGAATGAAGTCTGGTGGTTGCTTCTCCCCATCACTACACCATTAAAGGAGATAGACCAAACAGGGTTGTTTCAGGTGTGTATACCATGTAGATGCAAACATATCACCACGAGGAATATGCAGGGTTTCTCAACCTTGGGCCCCAGGTGTTCTTTGACTTCAATTACCAGAAGCTCAAGTCAGCTCAAGACTTCCGATAATAGGTCCAAGGGGCCCAAGGTTGAAACACCATGGTTTGGATCCTCTACTTGAACTTCAGCAACCCTATTTAGCCTGCAACAGCCCACTCCAAATAAAGCCATGTAGCCAAACCCAGGTCTGATTAAAGAGCCTCATTCTCTTTGTGCCCTTTTGGAAATATTCCTAATTAATCTGTCTCGGTGCCTGTGCCAGTATTTGTCCAGAATACAGAAACAACCGTTTGAGGCAAAAATCCACAATGCAAGTAATAAAAGTCCGTTTATTCTAAACATTTAGTTGTAGCTCATTGATTTCTTCTTATTATTAGTTCCAACAGGTAATGAATGAGTCTCTAATCTTCAAAAGTAATGATTCCAAAAATCCAGTTATTATAAAGTAAAGCATCCAAATAGATATCCATTTCATAAATTCCAAAAGGTATTATCAACTTCTCAAGATTCTTTATCAAAAGTAAAGGATCCAAAATAGATATTCATGTCATAAATTCCAAAAGGTAATGTACATTCTCAAAATTCAAAACCTAATCCGGTAGATGGTTTTTTGTTATAATTTCTTCATCAGGAAGATTTTAACATTTCTAGGATACAATGATAGTAAACGCTAAGTTAAAAGTCCAAAATCACAATATTAAACATAAACAATCTACAACAATCAAAAAGCTTACCCAATTGTGTTTAAATGGCCTCACATGCTCACTCTTTTCGTGCCTGAAGACTCAGAGGCAGCTAGTGTATGAACATGTTAATATATGTGATGGAAGTATATGCAAAACACCTGAGCTTTGTTGAAACCCTCGGAGTCAATTCTTAAAGGGGAATCACCCAATTATCTGTTGGTATTCTTACAACAATAAAAACTGCTGTTAAATTAGATTTAGATTAGATTTTTAATTTGTAAATTATTTATAAATAACACGAAAAGTCTATCTCCTGATTAAGACCCCTTGGAGGTACAAATTTAAGTAGATGTATGTAATGGGCTTCTCGTTTAAGCAAGACCTTCTCTAAATTTATGATGGTATAGCTTTGTGGTCATATTACCTCTATAACTATGAACCTGAGCTGGTTGTCGGAATTGTTGTCAGCTGGAGTTCAACACAAGAATTTGTCCAGGGCAAACCTAATTCCTATAAATGAAGAAGTGTAAAGAACTATGACTCAGATTTATACAACATATTTTCATAGAGAAAGCAAGAAAGAAAAGAGACAAGTGTTATGAACCTTGCAGGTTAAACCACTGCTAGAAAAGAGAAACCAGATGGGAGGAGAATAAGAAAGACTTTAGGGTCCTAAAGTAAAATCTATATATCTAAAATCAACCTGTCCTAAGGTTTGTTACCCCTAACCCTCAATACCATGGCCCCCACCCCAAAAAAACTAGTGCTCTGCCTACCTTGAGTGCCTGACCAGGCTGGCACGGGGGAATGGCAGCACCCTCCATGGTCCAGCACCCCGAAACGGAGTCAGCGGGGGCACCCAGCCACCTGGAAGTCCACCACCGAAGGAAGAGTCAGTGCACACTGGGCATGCGCGGCAGACCAGGATGGCCTGCACTCTGCATGCCCCTACAGTGGCCTCCGCCTCGACCCGGATATCCGGGGTTGAGGCTGCAGACCACGAGGTGTGCCAGCCATTCAGCTGCCGGGCACACCAGTGGACAGCCACAAGATGCATGCCATTGGGCTAATAGACTCAATGATGTCATGAATGAATATATAAATAAGGACAAGGCAGGTTTTTTAAAAGGAAGGTATATGGCAGACCTGACAAGGAGGGTTTTGGACTTAATTGACATTGCGATAAAAGACAAAGAAAAGGTAGGAATGGTATCTCTGGATATATTTAAGGCATTTGACTCTTCTATGGGTGACAATAAAGGAAATAGTTAATTCATATGGATTTGGAGATAAATTTAAGAGTGTTATAGATCAATTATATCAGCAAGGTTCTGCCAATATTAAAGTTAATGAAGCCAACATGGATGAGATTAATTTAGAAGCAGGAACACGGCAGGGATGCCCGCTATCTCCAATATTATTTATTATGGCAATGGAGATGTTAGCAAATGCCATAAGACAGGATACAAAAATTGAAGGCATTGTAGAAAATAAGATAAGTTTGTATGAGGACAATACCTTAGTAATTTTAAAACATCCTTTGAAGGCATCAGATAGGATTCAGAAACATCTAAAAGATTTTGAGGAAATAACTGGATTGAGGATAAATTGGGACAAGTCTGAAATGATTGTGTGTAATATAGATAACGAAGAACAAAAGAAAATTAAGGATAAATATAAAATAGAGGTTAGAAATAGTTTGAAATATTTGGGTATAAATATATCCTACAAATGGGAGGATCTCAAGAGGCTTAACTATGGAAAACAAAAAAAGAAAAGAAATAAAAGATAAAATCTTGCAATACAATAAATTAAAGTTGTCATGGTTTGGCAGAGTTGCGTTGTGCAAGATGATGTTACTTCCAAAGTTGAACTTCTTGTTTGATACTTTGCCGATTCAATTAAAAGAAAAAGAAATTAAAGAAATCCAAAATATGTTTAATGTTTGATGTAATGGTGGAATCAGAGCCAGAATTAATAAAAGTTTGTGGTATTCATCTCAAAAAGAAGGTGGGTTGGGTATACCAAATCTCAAGAACTAGTATAGATCATTCCAGATTAAAAATATAGTTAAGATTTTGAGGAAGGAAAAATTAATATGGGAGGACCTTGAGATGAAGGAATTAAATCATATAGGTAAGGTGGCTTTTTTGGGCAGAGAAAGGGATTAAATTAGATGTTAAAAAATGATGAAGGTAATATTGGATATATGGAAAAAGGTTAAAAAAGACTTGGTCCCCGATATTTCTCCGATGGTAGAATTAAAAATTTAAAAAATTAAAAAATTTCCGATAGAAATAGATAGCAAAGTGAAGGAAATTCTGGATAAAAATAATTTTATTCTGCTGAAGGACTGTAAGGATAATCAGAAAAAAATGATATTTTCTTACAGCTGAAATTGAATTGGTTTCAAATAATATTACTAAATAAGTGGAATAGTAACTACCTGGAAAGTGTAAGCATGGAAAGAGACAAGACAGATTTTGAGGTAATATTACTTAGAATTAGAAAAGGAGAAATGGATATTAAGGGATTGGTAAGTAAAATTTATAAAATTTTAAATAAAGAGACTAATTCACAAGAAACTTTGAGGAAAATGTGGGAGCAAGACCTTAATGTCAGTATCACAGAATCGGACTGGAAAAATAAGTGGGGGAAAAGGATTATGACAACAATGTCAGTCAGAGTAAAAGAACATAATTTTAAAATGCTTTGGAGATGGTATCTGACCCCAGTTCAATTACATCAGATAGATAAAAACAAAAGCCCAATGTGTTGGAGGTGCCAAAATAATTTGGGAATATATGAACATATGTGGTGGAGTTGCAAGGTGGTAAATGAATTTTGGGCAAAAATAGAAGATGAGATTTCTAGAATTTGGGGGGAAAATATAAAACTGGGGCCAGCTGACTGACACAGAACATATGAGTCTAGGAAATGATAAAAAAGAGTTGCTTTCAATATGTTTGACAACAGCAAGACAAAGTATAGCGAGAAAGTGGAAGAGTGATCAGACATTAAGGATAGAAGATTGGTACAGGGAAATGTGGGAGTTAGCTTTGAATGACAAACTAACATGGGAGCTGAACATAAAAAAAGGGTATAGTAAAAGAGAATAGATTTTGGCAAATTTGGCATTTATTTGTGGAGTTCGCTGGTGAGGGGGGTGACTGAAGCAAGCCAGTAAAGGAACATTATAGTTTTTTGAAATAGTGATGAATAAAAGACACCACATTCTCTAGGGCAATGTATAGTCACATATGGTGTAATGGTAATTTCTGCATTGAATATTTTGAGATGGTCTAGAAAGGACAGTTAATATAAAAATAAATAAGATAAGGTAGATTGAAATTAGATGGTTTATTCAAACTCATTATTCTGTTGATCATTATTATTGGGCTAAGAGGATATGAATTGTGGAATATGGTAATTTAAAGCTTTCTACCATTATCCTTATATTTTCAGTATATATGGCTATCCTATATTCATATTTTTCTATGCTCTTGTTTTATTTTTGTATTGTATGTGCATTTTTCTTTTATAAGCATTTTGTATTACTTTTAAAAATTCAATAATTTTTTTTAAAAGATGCATGCCTTTGGAGACACCCAACACTCCAGAGGCTGCTGTCAGCACCTCCGCTGACCACCCCAGCAGCCACCGCTGAATGTAGCTGCCATCCCCCAGGACCGGGCGTGCACCCCACAACCTTAGCCCCCAGCCTGCACAGGACCTGCACAGTAGCCTTCTGCACAGAACCCTTCTACACATGCGTAGAAGGCTTCTACACATGCGTAGAAGGGTTCTGCACAGAAGGGGATGCACAGTAACTACTTTCCCCTGCCATCAAATTATGGGATGGCGGTGGATGGCGGTGAGAAAGTAGAGTCTGCGAAGCTGAATTATGGGAAATCTCGGCCAATACGGGATACTTGACAGGTATGCTCTGTGCTTTGGGAAGGGAGGAAGAACTCCCATTGAGCTGCTGGGCAGAGGGATAGGGCAAACTATGCTATCTATATCTATATCTATATCTATATCTATATCTATATCTATATCTATATCTATATCTATATCTATCTATCTATCTATCTATCTATCTAGATAGATAGATAGATAGATAGATAGATAGATAGAAAGGTTTAGTTATTTTTCCACATTATTTTTATGAGGCACACAATTGAAACAAGTTGGATTGTTTTTACAGCTTTATTTCTGTGTCACCCTTGAAGACTATTAGAAGACTTCTTCAACTCGTATAAAATGTCACACATAACATTCACATGAGTGGTGAACATTCATTTAGATTACATGGCTCCTTTAAAAGATATAGCAAAATTTATATTGTATATAACCAAGCTTGTACTAGCCACTTTGTTGTAGCTATGCGCCATCAGATTGGAACTGACTTTTAGGGATCCTAATAGGGCTTTCAAGGTAAGTGGGAAATTTAAAGTGTGGTTTTACCAGTTTCACACTCCATGGCTGAGTGGATATTCAAACACAGGCTTCATGAGCCCATTACAGTAAAACCCCTACTTATGAATAAAGTCTGTTCCATAGGCTTTTGCTTAAATAAGTTTTTATGTAACTCGAAGCAAACCCATATGAAAAATTTTTTTACGTAACTCAAAGCAAACCCATAGGGAAAATGAAATTTTCATGTACATTGAAGTAAACCCATAGGGAAATGAATTTTTATGTAACTCGAAGCAAACCCATAGGAAAAAGAATCTTTATGTAACTCAAAGAAAACCCATAGGAAATTGTGTAAATCGGGTCATGGTTTTAGCAAAAAAATCATTATGTAAGTCAAATTTTATGTAACTTGAGACATTTATAAGCCAGGGTTTTACTGTACTCTACCTACTACCACCACACTGGGTGTCTGCCATTTACCCTATTTCTATTTTATCCTGATTTGCCTGCTTAGCAGGAGTAGCTCTTTCCTTTGACAGCAGTAAACCAGGGGGAGAGGAGGAAGAGAGAGGAAAACAGTTTGGCCATAGAGACCATTGCTACCCATTGCTACTGCATTGCTTTTGTCTACCTGCCACTCCTCGGCACTGTAGATCTGGGATTTATTTATGTACTTATTTACTCAATTTATATCCCACCTTCCTCCAAATTAAGAGAGACAAAGCAGCATATGGCAACTAAAAATGTGTCAATTTGTGACATCAGGGGACGTAGACACGGCACTTGCATGCTGTAGAACTACTTTCTTCCTGCTCTATCCTTGCCCCTCCTGCCTGATAATATTTTCTGGTGTAGTAACCAGGTATTGGGATATCATCCTGTCTCTTTGGGAGACTATAAACCAATTGCTAATATACTCTACATGAACAAAGTGATCAAGCAGGTGATGGCTGATCAGCTACAGGCATTCTTTGATGAAACTGACTGCTTGGATCTATTCCGAAGAGGGGTTCTGGCCACACCATGGTACAGAGATGCTACTGCTCACACTGTACAATGACCTATTAAAGAAATTTGACAGACATGCCTTTGATGTTGGTTTGGGTATTAGAGGCCTTGTATTCTGATCCTTCCTTGAGAAATGTGTCCAGATGGTAGAGATTGACACCTATATGGGCTCCCATGGAGCCCAGCCACCTCTCCAATGCTTTTAACATCTATGTGAGGCTGTTGAGAGAGATTATCTGGAGGTTTCCTCAGAATACAGGCTTGGAGCCCCCTCCCGGTACAGCAAACCAGTGAGGAATGGGTAACACCTGCTCCAGCCCTGCAGGGCATAAAAGGACCTTCCGTGGCCATTGCCTTTTGCTGCTAACACAGAGGCTTGGAGCCCCCTCCCAGTCCAGCAAACTGGTGAGGAATGGGTAACATCTGCTCCAGCCCTGCAGGGCATAAAAGGACCTTCCGCGGCCACTGCCTTTCACCATGTTTGATATGTCTCTGCTATTGTATTGCATTGTGTGGGGATTGAACACTGTATTTCTGGGACCTTTGTTACTATTATTGTCATATAGATTGTATAGATTATGCTACATTGCTATGTATTTATTTATCTTGTAACTACTGTATTGCTATTGCTGCTTGCTTAGATTATGTTTTTTTTGTTTCATATATATTATTGCTGTGAACCACCTTGAGTTGCCCGCTGGGTAAGAAAGGTGGTATAGAAATAAAACTTAATAATAATAATTTGGAGTGTGTTGACACCAGTATGCTGATATACACCTCCCCCTTCCCTCCCTACTTACCCGGGTGCAGCCTCATCAATTGCATCCCCTCTCTCTCTCTCTCATTCTCTCTCTCTCTCTCTCATTTTCTCTCTCTCACACTCTCACTCTCCTTCTCTTCCTCCACAGAGAATGCTGTAGAAGTCCTGGAGCACTATCTGGTCTTGGTGATGGAGTAGATGAAGGCAAATAGGTTGTTGTTGTTGTTGTTGTTGTTGTTGTTGTTGTTGTTGTTGTTGTTGTTGTTGTTGTTGTTATTACGTTTAATTCCTATCCCGCTTTCCTGGCACTGGTGCCACTCAAAGTGGCTTACAACATATAAAAATACAATATCATCAAACAACAAGATTAATAGAAATACAGTTACAATAAAATAAAACAGATACATCATAAGAATGATACAGTCACAGAGAAGCAGTATCCCAGTATTCATAATCCCCACACGTCCCGGCGCAGTAGAAAACCACCACAAAAGTCACAGTTACACCCACCCTTGCCAACCTCCTGGACGACAAAGGGGCCAGGAGGCGTGACGGCTCCATAGCTGGGAGACTCCCTTTATCTCCCAGCAAATTGAAGGGGTGGGGAGAGCGCGGCTGCTCACGGTGGCGGCATCTTCGGAGTCTCCCGGGCTGGGGGAGACTCCCTTTATCTCCCCGCCAATGGAAGGGGTGAGGAGAGTGCAGCGGGTTGAAGATGGAGATGCAACTTTTGCCATGCTCTCTGCTCAGAAGAATGGGAATCCCCCTGGATTGAGGAGGGTATTACACTCCCACTAGGGAGCATGCATACAATTTGTCATCTCCGTATTTCTGCCATTATGTTTCTTCAAATAAGGGAGAATATTCCTCTGTCACAGTGAGGAAGGGGAAGGAGGAATGGGACACAGTAGCATTGCTGTGGACCGATAGTAAGAGTGGTGCACAAGGCTTTATAAGCCTGTCTTGCCTCAAAATCTGCCTTTTTGTTTGTCTAAGAGATGGCCCAACCACCTGTCTTGTAGGACAGAGTGGTGTCAGGGGCTAAATATGGATTTTGATCTTTGATTCTCTTTTTTGACAAAACTTGAGAAAGTAGCCTTTGAATGTGTTTCACCTATCTCATTCTTGTTCCTACCTGGCAAGAAGATGAATCAGGGAAGGTGCTGTGTCTTCTTTTTTTCATGTCCAGATCAAATTTTTGACTGCCAAAATGTAGCCACTTTCTTGGCTTTGTGTTGGCCAAAATTAAATCTGCATCTATACATGGCAGTAATTGGCAGATCAGTAAATGAGCCGGATTTTGTGTATCTCCACATTAACGCAGTGTGTTGTTGTCTGCCAGCAGTCCCCACCTAAGCATGTTGGTCTTGCATTTAGGGACAACCCTCAGCCTATTCAGAGTCCTCCAAGTGATGTAGGGGAGGTTAAGTTCCTCAGCTATATACTCCTTTAATGTTATTCCTTTTCCAGTGAGCTGTCATGCATACCCTCAAAAAAGGTTTGTTATTGCCATAAAGCTCTTCCTGGATCTGAGCTGGCGGACTTGAGGCACATATGCATTCAAAGGATGTCGATGGTCATTCTCTTGCTTAGTTCTCTCAGTGTCTCATCTACTTCTCTCCTTATCTTGGTGAGTCCTGCAGGATATCATTGAACAATTGGGCAACTGGTTTGGGTTTTGATAATTGTGCCATACAGACACTCAGACAGAGGGTTATTATATGGCCCCCATGGGTATGGCCAACCTAGGTTGGAGACCCAACATTGCCAATCCAGACTCACCCAATCAGGGCTAGAGAAGGGCCAGAATAGTCCACCTGCTCTGGCACAAGGTACATGCACTACCATAGGCCTGCCTACAGGTTAGGGATTTATTATTTTAAATAAAAATGTGATCCAAGCTTAAAAACTATCTACTGTGTCTCAATTCTTCATTCATCAGTTAGGAGACCACAGAAATTATTCTAAGCCTGGCTCTTTCACTGAAATTTCAAATATCAGCTGTGGCCAGATCCCCAATGCCAGTTTGGATGGCTTGCTCAGCTATCCCTATCCCTGGAGAAAGGTTTTCTCACAGCACTAATCGGTGCATTGGTAAACTCAAAATTGATTTTTGTTATAATATCTACATAGAGCTATCCTTGAAGTTGGTACTGAAGTTTCAACAGATCCAGAATGTAGTGGCCAGATTAATCATGGGGATTATTACAACCATATCTTCCCAATTCTGGCTATTTTGCACTGGTTGACTGTTGCTTACTATTCCAGGTCTGAGTCTTTATGTTAACTTTCACAGCCCTGAATGATTTCGGACCTTGCTATCTTCAAGGCATCTCTCCTGAAGAATTCCTATCCATCCTATCCAATCCTTGCAGGCATTAACATTGTGAACTGCCATCATTTGAGATGTGAAAAGGGAAGCAAGCTTTCAGTGGTAATTCCTTTATTGTAGAATGATTTATACATAGATAGTGACCAGGCCTATTTCCTCCATGCCTTTAAGAAAGCATTAAAAACAGAACTTTTAAAGAAGGCCTTTAAAGTCATTCTCACTTTTGTTAAGGAGGTCTAATAATGAGATTTTAAGTGGAAGGTGAACTGTTGTTTGTTTTATTTGTTATGTCTGTCATTAATATTGTGGGTTGAATGGGGTATTTAGAATTTTGTTTTGGGTATAATTGTCTGTATTCCATCCCCTAGAATAGTGTTTGTCACTAAATTGTGTAGTATATCAATTGATTATGAATGTTGAGTGTGCAGCAACATTGAGAAAGAAGAGAGTGAAAACAAATGAACTTCTGTCACCCAGTTATGATTCCTGAAACTTTTCTGTCTCAGAAGGCAAGACAACTTAGTTTGGCTCAGATGCAGCATAGCCTGTGGGTGAAATCCAATGTTAGGCTGACCTTCATTAGATCCACATTATAATAATAATAATAATAATAGGTTTATCTATATCCCGCTCTCCTAGCATAAATACCACTCAGAGTGGCCACAACATAAGCAAATGAAAGCTTTCTTCAACAAAAAGGAAAGCTTTCTTGCAATATATAATACATTACACATAAAATCAAACATGACAGTGCAAAAATATAAATAGAGTGAAACTGTTTCAAACAAAACAGCAAAAAGTGATACAATAAAATTCATCAAGAAAATAAATACATAATACAAAAATTCACTAAGCAGCATAATCCATACAAAAATTACGAACAATTAGTATGATAGCAATTAATACAAAATACGAGAAGCAAGTGCAAGTCTAGGCTCACGTCACAGCAAAGTCCAGCCAGGGCACAAGGCGAAGAATCCTTGAGTGTGTTGGCAACAACAGGTGCAGGTGGCTCCAATCCCCGGAGCAATGGCGAGGCTCTGGGGAGAGCGAGGGTCCTCCCGTGCAGCAGCAGCTTTTCTCCCCTCCAGCCAGGTGTGGCTCAGGGGGGGGGGTGGCGGTGGCAGACACAGGTGGCTCCAGAAGCATCACCATGTTTCTATAAACCAGATCATTGAGGTGGCTCAGAAGAAAGTGATGGTAGTAAAGGAGGAAGAGGATCCTTGGGGGGGGGGGGTTTACACCAAGGATCAGACAGTTTCTGTTAGTTGCCTATCATTAGCATAAGAGCTGTGTAGCTTCCAGGTGGGGAAGGGACGTGGTCATTGGGGGTTAGGAAGGGTGGGCTAGGTGGTGGGGAGAGGGGCATGGTCGTTGGGGGTTAGGAAGGGTGGGTTAGGTAGTGGGGAGGGGGGCATGGTCATTGGGGGTTAGGAAGGGGGGCTAGGGGGCGTGGTCGTTGGGGTTAGGAAGGGTGGGCTCGGTGGTGGGGAGGGGGCTTTAGTGTGTTATGGTGCTTTGATTGTGTGAAGTCGTGAAAGTAGATCGGGTTTCCCCTTTAATATCAGTGGGTGGGGGTTGTGACCCCCCTCTCCGCTGGCTACCCTAGGGTTGGGAGGTTTGTGGGGAGAAAAGGGGTATATTGCCCCCACACTTCTGGAACCTAAAGATTAGGCACAGTGGATCGAATCCCCCCCTTCCTTAAAACCACTCCGTTTTAAAATAGAATAAAAGACGGAGTTGTTTTAAGGAGGGGGAGGGGTGGGGGATCGATCCACTCTGCCTGATCTTTTGGTTCCAGAAGTGTTGGGGCAACATACCCCTTTTGTCCCCACAAACCTCCCAACCCTAGGGTAGCCAGCGGAGAGGGGGGTCGCAACCCCCACCCACTGATATTAAAGGGGAAACTCCAGTCGGACCCTTCATGCGCCGTGGGTGAGGAAAAGAAAGCCGGCTGGTGTGTGCTTGGCTGTGAGTTGTTTTTCCTTTTCATTTTTTGGGCGCCGGTTTCCTCAGCGCTCTGCGCGCTCATGGCGCGCAGGACGCTGGGGCTTGTAGTTATGGGTTGCTGTTTTGTGTTTGTGCTGCGTTTTTTTAAAATGCTTTTCTGTCGATTGGCTGCGGCGCGTTTCCGAATGCTGCGCCGTGCGAGAGCCTCTCAGCCTGATTGGCTCTGGCGCGGCGCGGCGCAAGGAATGTTGGGAAGTGAAGTTGTTTCCCTTTGCAGGCGCACCCCCCAATAAAGGACTCAGACACTGATGAAAGTGGATAACGGCATCGGGCCACATTTATTGATTCATGCCCTAGTCCGAATTATAAATTTCTATTGGTAATTGACCAATCATAATTCTTAAGGCAAGCAGGCCGAAGTAACACTGGTAAGGTACCACCCAAAATTGCCAACGGCAATTGTTACAATGTATCTATTTGTATCAATTTGTTTGTTGACAACAAACAAATTGTTGACCGTAGTCAATATCTAACTAATGACCCTACCCTCTGACGCGTATCCGTAAAATCACGGGGTGATGCATGCTGTCTAGCTATAGCCATCACCCCATCGCCTAGTTCGTCGTTGACCGGACAACGTTTAACCAACTTATGCCTGTCGAGTGTTGTCCAGTCAATTGCGAACCTGCCGGATACCTGTGGGTCATAAATGTTTACCTTACCAGTGCTACCCGCCACACGGAGGGGCTTCAAAGAAGGCTCGACACCCCCCCAGACCGTCAGCTCGGTCAACAGGCCTGCTCGCCAATCACCCAACAGGAGGTCCATACCTCCTCGCGACAGATGGGCCCCATCCCCTGCATAAAGGCTGTAATTTTGTAGGCTAATGGTGGGGTGACGACTGACCCGCCCCCAACCCTTGTCGGCAAGGAAGCGTGCCACAGCCCTATTCACCATGCGTCTAGCGCGGTCAAGGGCCTGGAGGTCGAAACCTCCCCTGTACGTGCGCCGCGGGACCATGTCCGACCAAACGAGGGTCGTAGCGGGCCACACGTAATGCAGGTAGGCAAGGTCGCCGCAAATCGCATGCTTTAGCGATAAGCCGGTGACCTGGCCCAAATCATTGCCCCCTAGGTGTATGATCAGAATGTCAGGCGGGTCAGCATTCCGGCCTGAAAAAAGGAATGGCAACAGCTCCCGCCATAACATCCCGGGCTTACCATGCCATGTGAGACTTGCGTATGCACCCAGTCCCAGTCGGGGTCCCCACTCTGTCGCCGCAGCGTAACGCGCTGCCCTGTGCACGTAGCTGTAGCCCACCAGCCATACTGTCACCGGTGTAATACGATACCCAGGGTCTGTAAGGAAAAAACGAGGAAGAGAAAGGTGCGGTGACAAAACCGGTACTCACGGTGGAAGAGGGCGAACATAAAACTGAAAACATTGCGAACCCCACCTTCCCATGCTGCGTATGTCAGCCCCGGAGTACCCAAAAGCAGCTGCCATGGAAGCCGCCCCTATCCTGAAGGAATGGGTGCCGTAACGGGCCCCTGGGAGGCCAACACTGGCCAGCGCTTTGCCGGTCACCTTCCAAAATTGAAATTTAGTAAGGGGAGACCCATCTTGGTGACAGAAAAACGGGCCATGGTGCATGCCACGCAGTGCAAGGAACTCCTGTAGGGCACCAACCGGACAGATGTCTGCCAAAGAACACCGTAGCAGTCTTACACCACTGCCTACGCCATGCTGATCTGTCTTAGAGGAGCGTATCCTCAACTGAGCCCAGTCTTTGGCAACATATACATCTTCGAGTTCCAGTGCCCTACGACTTGCATCCGCCTTAGACAGCATCACAAGCTCGCTGATGCGGAGCGCTCCAAAAAGGCCACCGTCGTGGCTGCATGAAATAGGGCTGCCTCATATCTATCAAAACAGAGGCCAGGCCAGCCCCAGGCCAATTGGGTAAGAACCCCTGGGGAAATCGGGTGGCGGTCGTCCGGGCAACGCCCACGCTCCCGCACCCACCCCTCCAAAACATGTCTCACACGGAAGTCAGCGGTACTATCCACATGACCGCCCACCTTGGCCATAAAAGCCAATGCTGACAGCCTAGATGCTATGGTGCGAGGTGCAAGGCCCTGGGCATGCAGGTAAACCATGAACCGAAGTACATGGGTCACTGGGATCGTCCAGGTTTCTGGCAGCCGGAATTGGGTACAGAAATCTCTGAAAAAATTGAATGCGTGGTGATACGCCTTACGCGTGCGTGGCGCTAGGGACAAGCCAATCGCCCGGTTCACCTCTCCTTGCCAATGGTCCATATCTCGTCCGGGAGTGGCGAGGGAAATTCCTCCGCTTCTGGGGCCAAGGCACAGAACCGGGAGATCTGTAGGCGGGACAAAGCGTCAGCGATATCATTATTGACCCCCGGGACATGCCTGGCCCTGAAGAGGACATTGAGGCGCAGGCTGCGCAACACAAACTGGCGCACTAGGTCCATAACCCTGGGCGAATTGGAAGTCTGTGAGTTGACAATGTGCACAACGGCCGCATTGTCACACCAGAAATGGACAACCGAGTTGGCCCACTCCTCGCCCCATAGCATCAAAGCCCCCAGGATAGGGAAAAATTCCAGATACGTGAGATCACGCCGGCGACCCGTGCCTGCCCAGGCTGGTGGCCACTCACCATAGGCCCACTTCCCATTGAAGTACATCCCATAACCCAGGGATCCCGAAGCATCAGACTGTATCTGAAAGCGAGGGGAAGCCAGGAGGTCAGACCTCCAAAATGATACTCCATTGAACTCCCTCAGGAACTGGAGCCAGATAAGCATATCTGCCCTGATACCCCGAGTAAGTCTAACCCTATGGTGGGGCCTGGATAAGCCTGCCATGGCGTCGCACAAGCGTCGAGCAAATGCTCTGCCTGGCGCGACAACCCTGCAAGCAAAATTGAGGTGACCATGCAGCACCTGCAGTTCCCTCAGCGATGCCTTGCGTTTATCAAGCAAGTCCAAGATAAGGGCCACTATCCTTGACACCTTATACCCCGGTAACCTAGAAGCCTGCGCTACCGTGTCAATCTCCACCCCCAGGAATACTAGCTTAGTCGATGGGCCCTCGGTCTTTTCGGGCGCTAAAGGGACACCGAGTTCCTCCATTAGCGTCTGAAATGTGTTGAGGAGACGTGTGCACGTGTCCCAGCCCCGTTCACCCCCGAATAAAAAATCATCCAGGTAATGGGCTACAGACCGGGACCCTGACCTGCGGACGAAAGCCCACTGTAGGAATGTACTGAAACGCTCGAAGGCCGAGCATGATATGGAACAGCCAAAATGCATGGCCTTATCAAAGTAATATTCACCCCGGAACTTAAAACCCAGCAACTCAAAGTCGCCCAGGTGCACAGGCTGGAGGCGAAACGCCGACTTGATGTTGCACTTAGCCAATAGCGCACCCGGGCCACATGAGCGCACCATGCGCAGGGCTTGGTCAAACGATGTATACCTGACTGAGCAAAGATCATCAGGGATAGCATCATTGACCGATCGGCCGGCTGGGTAGGACAAGTGATGAATCAGGCGAAACTCGCCCGGTGACTTTTGGGCACTAAGCCCAAGGGTGATACCTTAAGATTGGGAAACGGGGGTGTTGGGAAAGGGCCAGTGACCCTGCCCGCATTGACCTCCTTAGTAATGCTGGCAGCAGCTACCTCCTCCCTCCCCCTAAGGGACAAAAGGCTGGGGGCATCCTGGGGCGACCTATCACTCACGAAAGGAATACGGAACCCCTGTTTAAAACCCTGAAGTAGGTAAACCGCATCCTCGTCCCTCGGGTACAATGCGAGCCAACGCTCCAACATGTCCACATTAATTGGGGAGGGGGCCTTTCGGTGAACCAGCTCCCTCCGCGGCAGTTTTGCCGGTCCCCTGTCCGCCCCTTCCTCTGCCCCGCATCCCTCCAGGCCTGGGACAGGCGGAGGCCGCATGGGGGCCAGCGCAGGAGGTACACTCATGCCTGTACTTGCAATTCTTCCTGTTGCAGGAACCATTGGACAAGAAAGTCCAGCACAGCAGGCGGGCTGGAACCCCCTGCCCCACCACCTGGCGGGGAGCCTGTGCTGGGGCCGCTCGCTGGACCGCATGTCCACAATGGTATCTCTCCCCGGGCGCAGGGCGCGTGGGAGTCATGTACAGAAGCCACAGCCTCTGGCAGGGCTCATCCCACCTCATCTCGGGGTGCAGGGGAATCCGCATACGGAATTCCTCGTCATAAGCCAACCACGACGGGCCCGGGAAGTCAACCATCGCCCGGTAAATGTTGTCCAAATACTGGACCATTGGAATTGCCAAATCCGGCCGGGCCCTGAGGTATACCGCCATGTATATGAGGTAGGCCGGCAACCAGTTGGCCCAAGTACGTGGTGGCTTGTGACGACGTGCCTGCTCCTTGTCCTTCTCATCTTGCCCCTCCCTCTCCTCCTTGGTGGGCTCTCTGTTAAGGAGGGAGAAGATGTCCACATACTCCCCCTGCCAGATCTTCTCTTTGGTGGTCTGGGCCAAATGGTCCCCCAGTGGCAAGGAATACCCTGCTGTCGGCAAAGCCGACACAGGCACGGTGGAAACTATGGGCATCTGTAAAGGAGCCTGGACTAACCCGGTCACCCCAAGAAGATTCCTGACTGGGTAAGGAGCACCCCCCACCACGGGGCCCTGGGTGATGGTTGAAGTCACCGGGAGGGGCGTAGGCGCCAGGACCGCCGCGCCACCTGTGCGAGGCCAAGGCCATTGGAAAGCCCCCCCCCCAACGTGGCCATGTGTGTAGGTGCACTAGTTTGGACCACATACTCACATGCTGCACCCCCATGGGCCGCCCCCACCGGGGGTTCCGGCCCACTAGGGGCGTCGGAGCTCACGACCACCATAGAGCTCGTCGACGGGGCTTGACCAGCACCGGCCTGTTGATTGGGGAGCTGCGAGGCAGTGGCTGAAGCCGGGCCACGCGCCTCAGGCAGCTCAACCCATCTCGCCGCCTGCTGCTGCCCAGCAGACGATGGATCGACCTGCACCCCAAAAGGGGCCCCAGGGTGACTAACCCGGGCCAGGGATGCCTCAAGGGCCGCAACGCGGGCCAGGAGGGCCTCCACGCTGACATAGCCACCTAAACTAAGGGGGGGCAAAGGGCCAGCCGGCCCACTAACTACAGGTGTCGGTACTGATCCCTGTACCCTGGGGCCTGAATAGGGCCACAATCCTAAGCCCGGGCCCGGTAGGGCCGGGGAAGTACCCTGCCATGAAAGGGGGCCACACCACCCCCCAAGGCTGGAAGCTCCCGCAGTAAGCTGCGCCCCAACGGAGGAAGGCCCAGCGGAATGGGCCACGCCAGGAGCGGTGGCCACCGCTTGCGGGCCGAGGGCCGCGGCCCCTACTGGGCCCGCACGTGGACCCCCAGACTCCGGCCAAGGGGGAATTAACCCCATCCCACCGGTCCCGGTGGGCTCGGGCATAGGAGGCTGCTGGGGAGGCACAGCCGCGGTCCTCCGACCCGGATTGCGCCTCCGCGCAGAACGAGCCGCGTTCGCAGTCGCCTTCTTCTTTGAGGGCATTGCAGCCAGCCGATGGGAAGCCGAAAAAGGAGAAATTAGCAGCCAAGAGGCTTCCCGGTGAGGGTAAAAGCGACGGAGGTAAGAGGGAAAAACTTCTCCGCTCCGTCGCTTCGCAAAATGGCAGCTCGGCTGCCTCATGGCCGCCCCTTATATAAGGGTGCTGGCCACGCCCCCTAACTACCCGGATGCCTTCGTCCGATGGGGGGGCGCAAAGGGCGCGGCGGCCATTTTGGCGGCGCGCTCGCATTCTTCGCGTTTTTGGGGCTGTTGCCCCACTGCCGGTTTTTTTCAATCCTTCGTTGACCTGCATACCCAGATCGGCCGTGTGCACGAAGGGTGAGTGCAGGCAAGTAGGGCGAGGCATAGCAACCTATAGCTAGTTCCAACAGTTAACCCTTGGATTTATAGGTTAAGATCAGGCCAAAGTCCAGAATCTAGAAATGTTTTTATTTTCATGTTCCTCTGCAATAATCTTTTGAAATTTAAGAACTGTAGTGTATATTAAATAAAAATATATTTGGAACTCAGAACCATTGTTTCTGGTGCATTAAGAGCAAAATTGTGACATGGGTGGGGAGAAATCTGGTGCCTTGGCAATACTACCATAACCTAATGATACAGTTTTAATTATGTCCTACCTGGACTGGTTGATTTGCTAAAACAGCCAATAAATAATCCTTCACATTCATGCTAGCCCATAAGCCAGGCAGAAAGTACCAGGCCCATGCAGGGGCGTGGACCCACAGGTGAGGGTGCATGCTGTTGGTTAAGTGGGGAAGATGACATGGTGTTTATGGGACAGAGGAGTTAACCCTTTCAAGCAGAGTGTGGTTGACCCTTGTAGTCCCAACAAACTTAATCCCATTGTCTGAAATCCAGGAACCTTAGCTATATTTCTTATAGTTGTAAATTCAGTAATTTTTAGATCTTAGAAACCCCATGGTTGGACCAATAGACTTGCTCCATTTTGAACAGGATGCATTGATTCATGCAACTCAGATTGAAAGGTCTTTTAAAAAACACCTTTACTTACATTTCATGGGGAAAGGCCATTCAGATATGTAGAATTGAATGGAGGCTGGAGCATGTACAACAAGCTTTTCAAATTCCAGGCCGTCTTATGTCACCATGATATATATATATCATGTTTATGCTGGGTTACATGGAACATAACACAACCAGGTAATTGCTAGGTTAGTTGTACCAAAGAGATAGTAGCCACCTCTCCAAAGAGCTATGATTTGTTCTTATTGGTCCTGGAACAAGCCCAATACAACTTTATGGGCAGCAAGTAGTGAGGTAAGTAAAATATAACTGGCTTCATTTCGTAATAGATGCAATACAGGTATCACTAGCACCCTGAGACATTAGTGATAATAAGACCTATTCATCCATTAAAGCCATATGGCAGCCAGTAAAAGAAAGTGGTGATAGTGGTAGAATGGGGGCAACTTTTGGGCTCTGGCAGTCACATTTTATCCAGAAACAGTCAAGTAATGAATGTTGTCAGTGGGCAGATAAGCAGCCCAATTCTTACCTGAAAAATCAGTGGTCTTTTCTCATGGACAGTTAGTCTGGGATGTAACATTTTGATCTCACTGCAGGTTAATAAACCTGTGCCTATTTAGCTTGTGTCAAGTCTCATGTCTTAATTACTGATGGGGTGAAGGAGCAAACATTGATTTTAATCTTTTGCTAGAAGACTGAAATAATTTGGTTCCCCTTTTAAGGGAAATGTGAAACAGCGTGTACTGAACATATAGGTCAAGCAATTTCTGTAGCTGAATATAACAGACTAATCTCTTTCATCACCACAGTGCTGCCAAGCTGGGCAATGTATAGTATCTATCTCAAATAATGTAAAGGTTGTCTCATAGGAAAGAAGTTATCAAAGTTGCTGTAAATTGAAACCTTTGGACTATTAACATTATGCACATTGATCAGCTATACAGGTTTCTTAAAAGCTAAAACCTAATTATGGTTTGTGTTTGAAAGACATAAACTGCAAACCAGGAAATTGAGAACTCTAGTTGAAATCTAGTTGCATTGAATCCAAATTAGAGTCAAAGAAGGAATATATTATATTTTTAAAATATTCAGAGCTTGATCTAAAACATGTTTTATCCACAGATACCTGGACATAAAAGTGACCTCCTTCACCCACTTCACATACTTATTTTTGAAGTGATACTGCACATGCTGGAAGGGGTTTGTGTGAAAATCTGTAAAAGAGCCTTCTTCTTCAGGGAAGGACTTTGCAGGCGCACCCACCCAAATAAAGACTTAGACACTGGTATTGGATTAAAGGCATCGGGCCACTTTTATTGAATAATGCCCTAATCCAAATTATCACTTTCAATTGGTGCATCATCCAATTGTAATTCTTTAAGGCAAGCAGGCTGCAGTAACACTGGTAAGGTTCCACCCAAAATTCCAATGGAAATTGGCTACATGTATCAATTTGTATCAATTTGTTTGTTGACACAAACAAATTGTTGACCGGAGTCAATATACTATCTACTGACCCCACCCTATGATGTGTATCCGTTCAAATATCAAGGTGATGCAGGCTGTGAAGCTCCTGACATCACTCCTTTCATGGTTCGCCCTTGACCGGCCAATCCTGTTTCCCCTGTACCTATCTACGTGTTGGCCAGTCAATTGCGAACCTGCCGGATACCTATGGGTCATAAATCTTTACCTTACCAGTGCTACCCGCCACATGGGGAGGTGTCCATAATGACTCACTGCCCCCCCCAGACCGTCAGCTCGGTCACCAGGCCCGCTTTCACATCCTCCAGAAAGAGGTTCATACCTCTAGCCGACAGGTGGACCCCATCTCCTGCATATAAATCAAAATCCTGCAAGCCTATCTCCGGGTGTCGAATGGCTGTCCCCAAGCCATTCTCAACAAGGAACCAGGCAACAGCCCTGTTCACTGACCGCCGGGCACGGTCCAAACCACGGAGGTCCATGCCTCCTCTATAACACTGTCTCGGCACGATGTCAGACCATAGCAACCATGTGTACGGCCATAAATGATGTAAAAACACCAGGTCGCTGCACACCGACATTTTTAAGGAAAGGCCAGTGATCTGTGCTAGATCATTGCTGCCGAGGTGCAGAATCAGGACATCAGGCGGTCCAGCATCCCTGATGGACATTAGGAAAGGCAACAGTTCCCGCCATCTCATGCCGCGCATACCATACCACCGCATACGTGCGGATGCACGCAGCCCGAGATGGGGTCCCCACTCCGTCGCTGCAGCATACTGTGCCGCCCAGTGCACGTAACTGTGGCCCACCAGCCACATTGCCACCGGTGTGCGTAGACACACAGGGTCTGTAAAAGAAGGAGAAGGAATTAAGGACATAACTGGTACTCATACAGTGAGGGGACGTACATATAAGGAAAAACGCATGGACCCCCACCTGCCCATCCAACATATATCAGCCTCAGAGTACCCGAACGCAGCCGCAGTTGAAGCGGCGCCTATCCTGAATGAATGGGTGCCATAACAAGCCCCAGGGAGGCCGACACTGTGAAGTGCCATACAGGTCACCCTCCAGAACTGAAATTTGGTAAGGGGAGACCCAT
This sequence comes from Bradypodion ventrale, assembly GCA_035047345.1. NCBI lineage: Eukaryota > Metazoa > Chordata > Lepidosauria > Squamata > Chamaeleonidae > Bradypodion > Bradypodion ventrale. Next base: position 197,033,604 of record JAWDJE010000001.1, on the reverse strand, counting down.
CCTGGTGGCAGAAAAACGTGCCAGGGTGCGTGCCACGCACTGCCAAAAATGCATGTATGGCACCAACCGGACAGATGTCAGCAAATGTACATCGTAGCAGTCTAACACCACTGCCTACTCCGTGCTGATCAGCCTTTGAGGAACGAATCCTCAACTGAGCCCACTCCTGGTTGATAAAGACATTGTCGAGTTCCAGTACCCTACGAGACAAGTCCCCCTTTGACAATGGGACCAGCTCGCTGATTCGGAGAGCTCCAAAGAAAGCTACGGTGGTAGCTGCATGAAAAAGAGCCTCCTCATACCTATCATAACACAGTCTATGCCAACCTCGTGCAAGGTGGGTCAGAACACCTGGTGAAACAGGGTGATGTGTGTCCGGGCGGCGGCCACGCTCAAGTGTCCATCCTTCCAATACGTGGCATATGCGGAAGTCATTCACACAGTCAGTAAAGCCCCGTGCCTTGGCCATAAATGCCAAGGCAGAAAGCCTGGTGGCGATAGTGCATGGGGCTAACCCCTGATCATGAACGTGCACCATATACTGTAAAATCTGGTCGACCGGTATCGGCCACATTTCGGGCAATTGCCTTTGCCTGCAAAAGGTCCTAAATTGGAGGAGTGCATGTAGATACGCCTTACGCGTGCGAGGTGCCAAAGACATGCCGATCACCCAGTTCACCTCTCCTCGCCAAATGTCCAAATCTTGGCCAGGAGTGGAGAGGGAAGTTCCTCTGTGTCTGGAGCCAAGGCACGGAACCGGGAGATCTGCAAGCGGGATAAAGCGTCAGCAATATCGTTATTAATGCCTGGCACATGTCTGGCCCTGAATAGCACATTAAGGCGCAAGGCCCTCAAAACAAATTGGCGAACTAAGGCCATGACTCTGGGGGATTTAGATGTTTGGGCGTTGACAATGTGCACCACTGCAGCATTGTCACACCAAAAGTGAACTACCGAATTAGCCCACCTGTCCCCCCCAGAGCATTAGGGCCCCCAAAATGGGAAAAAACTCCAGGAACGTAAAATTGCGTAAGTGATCCGTGCCTTGCCATGTCTGAGGCCATTGACCATAGGTCCACCATCCCTCAAAGTAAATCCCATAACCCAGGGAGCTGCACTTGGAAATGAGGGCTGACCATAAGCTCAGATCTCAAAAAGGAGACGCCATTAAAGTCCTGTAGGAATGTGAGCCAAACCGCCAGGTCTGCTCGTAAACGCCTGGTCAGCCGTACCCTGTGGTGTTGTTTTGAAAGGCCCGCCATGGCATCACACAGACGCCTGGCAAAGGCTCTGCCTGGTGTCACTACCCTACAGGAGAAGTTGAGGTGGCCGTGATGCACCTGTAACTCTCAGAGAGACACCTTACGCTTGGCAAGCATTGCCAAAATCACAGCAGAGATCCGAGTCACCTTTTCCATAGGCAACCTGGATGTCTGGGTGATGGTGTCAATTTCAATATCTAAAAAGGTAAGAGTGGTGGCTGGGCCCTCAGTCTTTTCAGGTGCTAGGGAGATGCCCAGTTCCCGCATAAGCACCTGAAATGTGGTGAGCAGGCGTGCACACGTGCCCGTGCCATGTCCACCCCCAAACAAAATATTGTCGACCGGGACCTACAGACCGGGACCCTGACCTACAAACAAAAGCCCAGTGGAGGAAGGTGCTAAATCATTCGAAGGCCGAACAGGAGATTGAACAGCCAAAAGGCATGGCCTTGTCCACATAAAACCTGCCCCAAAAACAAAAACCTAACAGCTCAAAGTCATCCGGGTGCATTGGCAACAATCGGAATGCCGATTTGATATCACACTTTGCCAATAGCACCCCGGGACCACACGAGCGTACCATCTGTAAGGCCTGGTCAAAGGATGTATACCTGACAGAGCAAAGGTCATCTGGTATAGCGTCATTGACCGAGGAACCCGCAGGGTAAGAAAGGTGGTGAATTAGACGGAATTCACCCGGGGACTTCTTAGGGACTAAACCTAGAGGGGATACCTTCAAGTTAGGATATTGGGGGGGGGGGGTGTCGACGAATGGCCCCGCCACCCTCTGTTCCTTGATTTCCTTGGCTATCTGCTCCACAGCAATGGCCTCATTACCCCTGAGAGACAGTAGGTTTGGGGCGTCCTGAGGCCCACAAACACCTTTAAAGGGTATGCGTAAGCCAAACTGAAAGCCCTCAAGTAGGTATCTCGCATCATCCTGTCTAGGATAAGTGCGCAGCCATCGTTCGAGCACTGGGACATTAATTGGGGAGGGGGCCTTTTGAATGGGTAGCAACGTCAGAGGGAGCTCTGGCCGCCCCCTGAACACCCCTTCCTCTGCCTCGTGACCCACCGGCCCACGGGCACGCGGAGGTGGCATGAGGGCCAGAACAAGAAGGGCACTCGTGCCTATATCTACACTGGCGCTTGTTGCACACTCTGTTGGTGGAGAAACTCCAACACAGCAGGCGGGCTGGAACCCCCTGCCCCGCTGGCTGGTGGGGAGTCTGTGTAGTAGCAGCCCGCTGTACGGCATGGCCACAGTGATACCAGTCACCAGGCGCCGGCCGCGTGGGGGTCATATACAGTAGCCACAACTGCTGGCAGGGCTCGTCCCACCTCATCTCAGGGTGAAGGGCCACCCTCATCCTAAATTCTTCATCATAGGCCAACCATGACGGGCCAGGAAAATCAACCACAGCCCGGTAAATATTGTCCAGGTACTGGACCATTGGGATGGCCAGATCAGGACGGGCCCTCAGGTATACTGCCATATAAATCAGATAGGCCGGTAACCAATTGGCCCAAGTGCAAGGTGGCTTATGACGACGGGACAACTCCTTGTCCCTGTCATCCTGCCCCTCCCTCTCCTCCTTAGTGGGTTCACGGTTCAGGAGGGTGTAAATGTCAACATATTCCCCCCGCCAAATCTTCTCCCTCGTAGTCTGGGATAAATGGTCACCCAGGGGTAAGGAGTAACCGTCCGTTGGCAGGGCCGCCATCGGCACGGATTGAATTGGGGGTGTCCGCAGTAGGCCCTGTAGGACCCCCGAGAAATTAGGCATACCCATAGGGGTGGTCGCCCCTGTAATAACTGGGGGATAATTGGGAAACCAGGAAGTAACAGGACAGTGTGGATTAAACTGTCCTCCCGCAGTAACTTGTTGCGGCCATGGCCACTGTACCCCCCACCCCCACCCCCCAGCAGTATTAGCTAGTGTCACTGGTGTCCTGACTTGACCAGGATACTCACTCGGTGCACCCCCATGGGCCGCCCCCACTGGAGGTTCCAGCCCATGGTGGGCATCGGAGCTCGCGATACCTATCGAGCTCTGCGTCCCAATGCGTCCCTGCCAAGCAGGATCGGTCCCCGGTGAAAAGCCTTGTTGTAATGGCCTGATGGGGAGCTGCGAGGCGCCAGCTTGGGCTGGGCTGAGCAGCTCAACTCTGTTGGCGGCCTGCTGCGCAGCTGTGGCCGGCGTGTGGGCCAGAACTGCAGAGCTGGCAAGCCCACCACCCGAAGGTGGTGGAGCGATGCCCATTGATGCCTCCAGCACCGAAATGCAGGCAAGGAGAGCATCCACAGCATCAGACCCACTGGGATAATGTGGGCCAGATGGGCCAGATGGCCCACAGGGTAATTGAGGCAATCCCTGGCCAGAATAGGGCCATGCCCAATAATCCGGCCCATGAGGGGCCGGAAGAACAGTGGGGCGGAAACCCGCACCGCGCCCGAGTGGACCGCTATGCCCCAAGCCGGGCAAAGGCGCAGCAGGGGTGGAAACCCCAGGGGAGCAGGCCTGTGCCGCCCCCGCCCGAGTCCTCTGACTGGGCAGGTAGGCGGAGGCCTGGTCACCCTCATTGGTGGCAGTGGGTATTATAATCCCCCCACCCCCGTCCAATAAACCCATTAATAAATGGGTCGGGGGGAGCAGTGAATCTCTGGTGTCTAACTTGTCCTGAACTATCATTCTTGCCTCCTCGAGGGGGATATTAGTATACAATGCCTCCACATTGAGTGTTAGTAACACCCCTTCTTTAGTTACCTCCAAACCCTTGACTTGAGAAATAAAGTCTTTTATATATGAGGTTTTTTTTCGAGCGTATTCATTAATGAAGGAATCTACATATTTAGCGATGGGCCCGAGGGCTGAATTTACTCCAGTGACGATAGGTCTTGCGGGAGTGGGGGCACCCTCAGCTTTCTTTTTGTGGATTTTAGGGATGAGATGAAATATGGGGGTTCTCAGATATTCATTGTATAAGAACCTCACAGTCTTGTCCGTAATATATCCTAGAGAGATGCCCTCATATACCACCATTTTAATAATGTTCATTACATGATGGGTAGGGTCATGAATAATATTTTGATATGATGACTCATCACCCAACTGCCTGGCAGCCTCCGCTGTATAATCTGAGGTATCTAACACGACTATTCCTCCCCCCTTATCCACCTGCTTTATAACAATGGAAGTATCTTGAGCTAAGTTTTTTAGAATTGCGTGATCCTCTCTAGACAAATTACACCAACATTTGATCTGATTATTTTCAATGTTGCCAATGTCCCGTAGTACCTGTTTATGAAAAACTTCAATGGCAAGGTCGTCAACCACCAGGTTAAACTGAGATTTGGGCTTGAACATGTCCCTAGATTGTAGATCCACTCCCCTGAAAAAGACTTTCAATTTAAGCAATCTAATAAGTTTAAATACATCCACCCATGTGTTGAAGGAGTGATAACAGGGAGTGGGAACAAAAGTGAGACCCAGTGAAAGAAGACGTACCTCATTAGTGGATAAAAGTCTAGAGGATAAGTTGAAAATTACGTTTTCCTGGCCCCCCTCAAAGTCCTTCTTTTCCCTAAAAAAGAAGAGCTAGAGTGATGCGGTTCCTTGTTCTAAAGTCATATGATTTTTGTTGATGAGACCCGTCGCAAGAGGTGGACGGGGCATCAGAGTCCGAAGTTTCAAAATCCGAGGAATAGGTCTGGTCCTTCCAGGTGACTCATTTGACCCGCATAGAACCTTGTTGGAAGCGCCATCTGTATACTCTCACTGAAGAATATTCCTGTGTGTCCCTCTGAAACTTGTTCTTCTTAAATTGAATGAGGGATTCCCGGAACTGGTGAATTTTATTGTTGACTTCCTCTAATGATTTTTCATAGATGTGGTCATTGACTTCTGATTTGAGAGATGTTTGGAGCTTGTCGATATCTTCATGTACTAAATCCAATTCTTTATGTGATTGTTCAATAATAAGTAGAATGAGGTCGAATGAGCAGTGGTCTAAAATGGCTGCCCACTTCTCAGTGAATTCTTTATCTTGGCTAAAAAGGGTGGGGCCCTAATTAATTCTTAAGCCTCGGGGTATCCTAGAAAGCTGGTGGTAGTCGGCCAAAAACGAAGCATGCATTTGAAATCTAACTTGTTTCCTCTTTAAAGTCTCTAATGTGGCAAAATCGCTGTTCTGTGAATCGATATCCATGTTCAGTGTAGAAGTTTTTCCTAAGATTTGCCCTCTTTGTTGATCAGTATAAGCGAAGCCTGTATTATATACCACCATGGTATAAACAAGGAGTGATGGGCGCAAACGGTGTAGTACTTAACAGATAGCAAAAACTGTTTGAAATGGTGACTGTTTTGTCTCTAAAGATAATATGGAATGAGATATATCCGACTTGGTAAAGAGTTGATATAGTTTATTCTTCTTCACAAACGAAAGGCTATATATATACAAAAATTATTCTATGGATGATTTTTCATAATTCTTGATAACAAAAATAATTCCTCTATGGGTAAGTATAAATGATTCACTGATACAGCTATAATTTTCAAAGTCGATACCAGTTATTTCGACTTTTTGAATAACTTTTTCTTCTTCAGGAAATCTGCACACAAAAATAATTGTACATAAACATAATGATTAGCATGACAAAGTGATGGAAAGGACTGTTACACATGAATACATGTTATATAAATAGCGCTGCTGTGCATCTAATGTATGACTACAATACTATATGAAAAGAGGCAAAAGCTTACCAATGTGTAAAAAGGTCTCTTAACGTCGCATCCTCACCTCCACTCATTCTATTAGGTGCATATGGACGTTGATAATGAATGTAAGGCAGTTGCCTTTATGCTTAGTGAAAAGTAACTCACATGTAACCAATTGTTGTAAACTCCCGAAACCAACTACTGTAGCCACAAAAACTTATGACCTAGAGTGTTACCTATAGAAACGCTGCAAGATCGTGCTCCTGATTTAACCCTTTTGGATACATAGTATCAAAGAAGTGAATAAAAAATGCTTCCCGCTGTCTTAATCTTTTGTTTATATTGCACCTCTCAAATAGCCTTGGTCTGACCATTTCTAGCACTACAAAACGGAAATCCCTATCAGAGTGGCATTTTTCCATATAGTGAGTTACTAATGGTGCATCTGTCACCTGGTGTCTAATTTTGGACCTGTGTTCCGAAATCCGCTGCCTCAGTGGCCGACTGGTAAGTCCCACATAACGCATCTGGCAGGGGCATTCCCACATATAAATAACGCATCTGCTGGCACCTCTGCAAGACCTATTGTCTCTGGAGTAAATTCAGCCCTCGAGCCCATCGCTAAATATGTAGATTCCTTCATTAATGAATATGCGAGAAAAAAAACCTCATATATAAAAGACACCACACACTTTATTTCTCAAGTCGAGGGTTTGGAGGTAACTAAAGAAGGGGTGTTACTAACACTCAATGTGGAGGCATTGTATACTAATATCCCCCTCGAGGAGGCAAGAATGATAGTTCAGGACAAGTTAGACACCAGAGATTCGCTGCTCCCCCTGACCCATTTCTTAATGGATTTATTGGACATAATATTTGAACATAACTATTTCAGATTTGAAAAGTCCTATTACATGCAGATTAAGGGCATGGCCATGGGGAGCCCCCTGGCCCCTCAGTGGCTAATATGTATTTGAACAATTTTGAAAGCCAACACATGTACAATCATGCCTCCAATCCTTTCCTATCGCACATTATCCACTATGGCAGATTCATAGATGACTTATTTTTTATTTTCGATTCTCAGGATATTGTTACTGAATTCGTACAATGGATTAACTCCATCGACAGTAATTTGCGGTTCACTCCTCACTTTGATACCGCTTCCATTCCATTTTTGGATGTAGAGGTTTACATTTCTGAGTCTAGAAGAATAGCGGTTAGGCTATATAGGAAACCAACGGATAGGAATCCGTACTTAGAATACTCTTCTTATCATCCAGCCTTTGTCAGAAATAATATTCCATTTGGCCTTTCTGCCCTTGCCAAGAGAAATTCCACAGAATCCACAGACTTTAACAAATCCATCCTAGTGATCCAGAGAAAACTTAAAAACATTGGTTACCCAATGCACGTGGTTAACACAGCTCTCCAGAGAGTAAGGGACACACCCAGAAAGCAGTTGCTAGATAGGAAACAACGGGGAGGGGGTAACTCCATTAGGTGCTCCTTTGAGTTTTCACCAGCTGCCAATCAAATAAAGAACATCATTTATAAACACTGGCATTTGGTCAGTGATCTCCCCGGTTGTAACGAGAAACCGATGATAGGCTTCAGAAGGTCTAAATCTATTAGCAATATTCTCGTACGTTCAGACCATACTGCCAGGGCCATTATTAATGATAAAATGTTCCCAACAGGACACTACAAGTGTCATTCATGTATAGTGTGTCAGTTTTGCTGGGAAACCAAAGACATTTATATTCCAAAGAAGCAATTAACTTTCACTTTGAGATCCCTCACCAGTTGTGCCACCAGATGCATTATTTATATGTGGGAATGCCCCTGCCAGATGCGTTATGTGGGACTTACCAGTCGGCCACTGAGGCAGCGGATTTCGGATCACAGGTCCAAAATTAGACACCAGGTGACAGATGCACCATTAGTAACTCACTATATGGAAAAACGCCACTCTGATAAGGATTTCCATTTTGTAGCGCTAGAAATGGTCAGACCAAGGCTATTTGAGAGGTGCAATATTAACAAAAGATTAAGACAATGGGAAGCATTTTTTATTAACTTCTTTGATATTATGTATCCAAAAGGGTTAAATCAGGAGCACGATCTTGCAGAGTTTCTATAGGTAACACTCTAGGTCATAAGTTTTTGCGGCTACAGTAGTTGGTTTCGGAAGTTTACAACAATTGGTTACACGTGAGTTACTTTTCACTAAGCATAAAGGCAACTGCCTTACATTCATTATCAATATCCATACGCACCTAATAGAATGAGCGGAGGCGAGGACACGACGTTAAGAGACCTTTTTAAACATTCGTTAGCTTTTGCCTCTTTTCATATAGTATTGTAGTCATACATTAGATGCACAGCAGCGCTATTTATATAACATGTATTCATGTGTAACAGTCCTTTCCATCACTTTGTCATGCTAATCATTATGTTTATGTACAATTATTTTTGTGTGCAGATATCCTGAAGAAGAAAAAGTTATTCGAAAAGTCGAAATAACTGGTATCGACTTTGAAAATTATAGCTGTATCAGTGAATCATTTATACTTAACCATAGAGGAATTATTTTTGTTATCAAAAATTATGAAAAATCATCCATAGAAGAATTTTTGTATATATACAGCCTTTCATTTGTGAAGAAGAATAAACTATATCAACTCTTTACCAAGTCGGATATATCTCATTCCATATTATCTTTAGAGACAAAACAGTCACCATTTCAAATGGTTTTTGCTATCTGTTGATGTTCCAATGAAGCCAGCACTGCTTTTACTTTATAAGGGGGCAGGGGGGAAAGAGGCAGAGACAATTTGTACAAACAAGATGAACAAAGCTTTGCTTGTGTTTGTGATAATAAGTTGTGCGCCATGCTTTCTTCCTTCTGAACTACGGCTGATGCATACCAACTCAAGAGTTTCAAAAATCACAGTTAGGTGTTTATTCCTGTTTCAAAATGAGGACTGTAAATTTAAGTCAGGAGTGCTGGATTTAATTTCCACCTCTGGGTGTGTTTACTGAATTCTGATTGCCCCAGTCCAGTCAACATTGCCAGAGGTGGAATTTAAAATTGACACTCTGGTTTGACTTTGCACCTTGTGAAACAAGCATAAACCTATGGCCATGATTTTTAGATCAGGGCTGCTTGGATTGCTGCTACTTTTATCCCTGTTACAGATTCAAGAAAACTAAAGGGTTTCAGAGCCTTCTTGGTTTGTCCAGTTAGGATAACCAGGACAAAATTTATGATTAGTACAGTAGAACCTTGGCTAATGTCCAAAATCCATTCCACAAGTTTGGACTTTATCCAATTTTGGACTTTATCCGAATCAAATGGGTGATGTATCGGATAATATCCAAAAATGAATGTTATCCGAGGTTCCTATACCAAATACCTCAGATAATGTACATTTTTAGCAGTTTTGGACTTTATGCGATGCATCACGTGTGCATGAAAACCGTGACTTTATCCGAATTGGACTTTATCTAAATAAGACTTTATCTGAAACGGACTTTATCCAAGGTACCACTGTATTATATTTCCTGGAATAGTCAATGGGATACATGCTCCTCTAGGTTTCCAACTCTCAGTCAGGTGAAATTTGGAGTAGCACTACATTGATCCAACAAAAAAAGGATGACTTCTTTCTAAAGCACTGAAATGGGGTCCAAACAGAATCTCAGGGTCTATCTATATCCTCTGTTCCTTATCTCTAGTAAAAAGTAAAGGCTTCCCTTGCTCAAAAGCCAGTCGTATCCAACTCTACAAATAGGGAATCTGAGCCATGCACAGCTTCTGCAGGGTGTGGGGCAGCAAGGAATAATATGCATGCTTGTGGGCCTGGAACAAGTCCAATATAACTTTGTGGGCAGCAGGTAGTGAGGTAAGTGAAGTATAGCTGCACTGCAACACTGTAATGTTTAGGCATGCAAATCTTGTAGGTATTTGCAGTAAAACCTTGCATAAAGAGCACCTTGCTTAGAGACTAACTTGTTTAAAGAGCAGAATTTTCTCTCAATGGTAGCCCTCACTTAACAACTAAAAACTACTAAAAACTTGCTTAACAACTAAATCAGGGTTCACAATCTCTTTTCCACCCCACCGCCAGAAATCAAATTTGGCCACTTACAATAGTAGCAATGACATTTTTTCCAAGTATTTCGCTGTAGGAATCGGGGCCGCTAAGGGCCGGGGTCCCGGAGGAGACTGATCAAGGAACGATACGAGGCAGTATGGAGGAGGATAAGATCAGTAGTTTATTGAGGAAAAGACATCACCTTTTATAGATCAGAAGGCAAGGTAGAAAAAACCATCACCCGACATTAGATCACATCACCTATTTACTCAGGTTAATTGGGAATCTCTCTTGGGGAAGTTAATTAGTGCGGGCAAACATTGACTGGGAAAACACCATTGTTCAAGGCTTAGACTAAGGCAATCATGACTCCTGTTTGCCTCTGGGATAAGACTGAAGCTCGAAGATGAGGGATTACTCTAATGGGTAACATATTCGCTCTCTCAGCAGGTCCGCTGGTCAGGTCAAGGAATTGGGTGAATCAAACCCTACCATTTATCCACCCCCCCTTAATTTCTCTCCACTGGCAAGGGCCAGGGGCCAGGAGCGTACTCGCTAGGTTTAACCTCTGCCAGAGGCCATGCGTGCCAACTGGGCACGCGGAATCCACATTTCGCTTAAGGAGCAACTTGCTTAAAAAGCAGTCACATGGAATGCATTATGCTCTTTAAGTGAGGTACCACTGTATTTATTGATTGCATTTTTGTATTGACCATCTAGTAAATATACCTCTCCGAGTTGATCACAATCAAATTTTTATACCACCCAACTAGTAGATATATCATTCTGTGTGGCTTACAATAAAGAATCAGACAAGCTGTTTACATAATCTGTTGGGCAACTTATCCTTTAAAAGAATGGGCAGAACAACAGTCTGGTTCAAACAGAAAGGAACATAGCCTTCTTGAACAGAATAATTGATGATATTTGTGGCCCATTCCATCACAATTTTAAAAATCGTGAGGTGCAAGGATTGAAAAAATAAGTGGTGGCATCACAGCAAGCAAGCACCTTGTTGACCTCTTCAAATGTTACATGTTGGAACTGATCCAGCAAAACTAGATGGTACCTTGGACATTTCAAATCAGTCTGTTGAACCCATAATGGAGTCAAAGTTCCCTCAGATAGCTTTGATCTTAGTTCTAAAATGGGCCTCCAGGTCTAAAGCAGCCAGTCTAAGCAACAATTTCAGTTCAGCTCCTAAATTATCAAGTCAAATCAGTCAGCAGATCCATCAGCACTGAAGCAGAAAACTTTATTCCCTGAGCTAAAGGCCCCATATGCTTAAAAATAAAAGCCATTCCTTCAGACATCACTTAAATAAACTGACTTACAAAAATGATAGCTAACACAATCTCTTTTGTTTCTGTGCATATTTTATCAATATCCTCTGGCCTTTTTCTAGCACACAGGTCATGCATTCTACGTGCCATATTAATAATGTGAATAAATGGGACTTTGCAGGGAGACAGGATTTCCCATAGTTCTATAATGCTACTCCGATTATTGCTACCTCACTGCTAAAATAGTGTGCCCTGGCCTGGTCTGCACTCTGATCAGGAATTAAACCTGCAAAATTGAATGAGACTCTGGCTTGCTAAGCAGTTACACAGTTCTTTGAGACAACAATCAATGTCCAACTAGTGAAGAGAACTATTGTCCGGTAACCTCTGCACATTAATTTATTGAAAATGCACAGAAAAGAGAGACCCTTTTAGAGCATTTATCAGGGGTTCTGCTCAGAGGTGCACACCAGTGATGTGGTTCATGTATGGTGAAGGCCCACATGTCAGGAAACATTGGAAAAACAGATTGTCGATTTAGTAGATCTCTGTTTAAGAATAAATGTTTGGATGAATACTATAGACCATCCACGCATTTCCAGAGTACTAATGAGTAAATTGCTTTGGACTATGAGCTCCAAAACTCTGGGAGTTCTAGCCCTAAAAAGTAGCAATTCAAACCTTTCTGAATTTCAAATAAATTTATCCACACTTGAACTCCACACCAGAGTGTGGATCAATAATGTCAGCACTTTATAAGGAGTGGGAATTATGTCTGACCATTAGCAGTAGCACAGCTCCCCACCCATCAAAAGCTTTTGCTATGTATTGCTGGTTATGCAAGTGAGAATGGCAGGAAATGCATTAGCTGGCATCTGGCCACCATTTTGCATATTCTAAAATAGCCTGCAGCCAGAACATTGTATGGTGAAATTGCAGGTACCAAAAATGGCATAGAGAAAAGGGACAGAGTGCTTTCAGAATGTTTGACTTAGTTCTAATTATTTGAGATTCTCAGCGTTAGAGTAATATTTTTAGGAAGCTAGGCTAAACTCTAAGCCAGAGCTAGGTCTCAAAGCCTTTAAACTAGGTTTTTTCCCCCAGGTGAGTGAAATTTAGATGTCTGTACTTGTGGGTCTGTCAAGGGGAGCTCTAAGGATGGAGAATTTTGGGGAGTTGACATCCAAAGAAATCAAAATGGCACAATTCCAATGAAGAATACTTAGATATTGCTTAGATAATATGAATCTTAAAACTTGCTTCTACTGTCTGGCAGCAACTGAAGCTGGAATGAATTGGCAGTTCCTGCATAAATTTAGCACTCCAAGCAGTACATCCTGCATGAATCCTCTTAGTAAAGACTCCTTGCTAACAAGCATCCTGTTCTTGTCTAGTTGTCATTTGTGTTCTTCACATAAAGGAATTGCCACACTATGGACAGAGCTCTGCAGTCACAGGGTATAATTCAATGCTTTATAGGTCCGTAGGGTTTCATCAGTCAAAATGCATTAAAGAAAATAAGGCAATGTGACATACATATATATGAGTGGCTTGACATGGTATAATACATTGGTTGTATTTGTTTTAAAGTGAAAACAACCCAAGAGTATTTAAACCAGTGTTTCCCAACCTTTAGGTTTTGGACTTCAATTTCCAGAAGCCTAAGTCAATCGCCCAAAACACTGATCAGCCAATGTACTGACTTAGGCTTCTGGGAATTGGAGTACCCCTGTGGAGCATGGACCCCATGTTGGGAACTGTGGATCACCCACTTACGCAATTGGCATAAACTCTTCCTGCTGGGTCTGCTCAGCTGAGAAAACCGCCTTGAGAACCACCCGGACCCATAAGGAACAGAGATCGGGGCCAGGTGATTAATTGATAGTGTTATTAATTCACCACGAACCATGGCTGAATCAACTGGGTCAGATGCAGGCTGCTCCCACAAGGTGGTGAACTCTGATAAGCCCACACAATAGTATGACTCATGCCCACAGGTCGTGGGTAAGGTCAAACTGCAGTAAACACAACGACCTTAAGTCAGACCCGGAAGACCCCCAGATAAGGGGAGAACAATAGTCCTCACCGGTCCCAGTTCTCAGGGGCAACCAACTTCCTGATGATGTGCAAGCCTCAGAGCAGCCTCTGTGAATGGAGCTGGTCAGTAAATTTCCACAGGGAAAGGGCCCTCTGAATGAAGTCATAAAGAACCCACGTGTACAAACTCCAGAGTAATAAATATCACGAGCCAGGCCTCAGTCGGTGCTGGACTTCTCACCAACTTCAGTCTCATGTGCCTTCTTTGAGTCCAGCCACTCCAACCTCAGTGGGCCATTTCCGTGACCCAGTGGGCCATTATCCGGCCCACTCCAACAGAGAACCACTGATTTAAATTTAAAGAGAAATAATAAAGCAGTTTATTATTATTTTTAGACACAGGCAATTATGTACTTGGTTCTTGTTATTCACAGTTTTGTAAATGGACATCTCACGTCATAGTTGTTGTATGCTGAAAAGTTAAAGGTGTTTTAAAAACTATACTTATCCAGTTATCGTTCTATAATTGATATCTTATTTATTTTTGCATGCATACAAACCCTGTCTCCTCATTGCACCTAGTGTGATGTACAGATACTTAATAAAACAATATAAAAGAAACAACTACACAAAAAATAACAGCACTATAACAGCAGACATAAACCTAGAATTTAAACTATGCCTGTAATAACCCCTATAAAAGTAGCAATAACTCTTAAATGGCAACATCTGAAAATGATGGACCTTCAAACTCTTTTTAAAAAAAGAATTTTATTAAGAATTAGAATAGAACATAAAAAAATTGTTACATATGGTCGTGATACACAAAATGGTTATATATCCATGACCTATGGTACAGAATCTTATAAAGGATCCAAAAAATAAAAATAGAAAACAAAGAAAAACCAAAAAAACCAAAAAAAAACCCCCAAAGGTGAATGGAAATAGTTGTGACCCCAATTCCAGGTAATAATTGGAGTAAAAGTAACACCCGTGTTTTGTTGGGGATGTCAGCGAGGAGTTTGTGACCAATTAACTTCACTACTCTTTCCAAAAAAGGATCGTATCAGGTTCTGGTATAATCCCTTTTCCATCGGATAGTGCATAATCGAGAAAGAATCTCTATGTGTCCCAAAACAGTGTCTTCACCATTATCCCCTGGCGAATTTGCATGGTTAATTTTTCATTAAGCGCCAATTGCCAAACATTTGCATACCATCTGACTTTGCTAATATTACCTCCACTTTTCCATTCTTTGGCAATTAGCTGTCTTGTAACCATTAATAATGACAACATGAACTTCTTTTTTTGTCTTCCGATCTAATTCGTCAACTTCACCCAGTATGGCTAACTTTGGACTTAATACAACTGTCTCTTCAAACTATTACCTTGTTAATTTATACCAAAGTCACGAGAAACAGACATTAAATTCTGAATGCTAGCCCCAATGATGCACTGCAGCAGCTTCTGTCAGGTTCTGTAGAATCAGTAGTGGAAATTTCCCCAGGCCACGCCCACTTGGTTGGCCAGGCCCACCTCCATAGTCCATAATGCAGGATGTTTGGTCCCATCCACAGATTTGGCCAACCCACAGAGTAGGTAGTAAAATACATATGCAGTGCATCACTGGCTAGTACCCTCTAAAAGGTAAAGATAAAGGTTGTCCTTGCTTGAAAGCCAATCAAATCCGACTCTAGGGTTCAGTGCTTGTCTCGGCTTACAGCCAAAGAGCCAGCATTGTCTGCATCACAGGCGGCTGAGGACTTCGCCCCCACCAACAGCCAAAGGGAAGAGAGAAATCTATTATTTACTTAGAAAAGTTTATTAATTTTTTGATTTTGTACTGTATCTGTGTTTGCTGATTGTAAGCCGCCCTGAGTCACCATGGTGAGTGGGCGGTGATATAAATTAAAATAAATAAATAAACTAATAGGTAATGATAAATGTCTCCCTTGCTCAAAAGCCAGTTGTATCAGACTCTAGGGGGCAGTGCTCATCTCTGTTTATAGCCAAAGAACCAGCACTGTCTGTGTCTGCAGGTGATTCCATGGTCATGTGGCAGGCATGGAACACTGTTACCTTTCCCGCTGAAGTGGTACCTATTTATCTACTTGCAATTTCTTGTTTTTGAACTGCTAGGTTAGCAGGAGCTGGCACAGATGACAGGAGCTCACTCCGTCATGCAGCACACAGGTCTTGAACTCCTGTCCTGCTGACATTTTGGTCATCAATCTCAGAGTCTTAACCACTAAGCCACTGTGCCCCTATTAGTCTATAATATGAGCACCCAATTAGTCATAAAAATCTTAATAAGAAATAAGAAATTGAACTGTGGTGTTTTTATTAGGTAAGTTACATGCTATCTTAGGGATGGAACAATGCTCCCTATATTCCTCCTCTTATAAATTCTTCAGGTTATCTATTTAGGCTATCTCAATGTTTTGAAATTTTTCAGGCCCTGGATGTCCATATGAATGCAATAACAAAAAGCATTTCTCCCCAAAGGAAGTAATTTACATAAAACAGTTCCAATGACTTTGGGAAAGGAAGCATGCACACAAAAATCTGGAAAAGTGTGGACAATTTGTGCAAACTGCTGCTTTGCATAAAATATCTGATTTTGCACAAAAGTCATCATTTTCTCCAAAATTGTGTTTTTTATGTAAAACATTGTTTTTGTCAACAAGAAAACTCTACTGAGCTGTCAGAAAATCCCACACCCCCTATTCCTGCAAGGAGAAGCGGGTAATAATTTATTTCCTTCATCTATGGATGTGAAACAAACTAGGACATCCCTACCTTAGATCTTGTGGTTGCTGTTGTTGCTTTTAAAGCACTGGTCACAAAATTTGATAGTGTCAAAACTTTATCTGGAGTGGAGGACAACATGATTACCCCACTAAAACCCCCACACATTAAACAGTGGAAGATTAATTTGATATTAAACCAATCAGCAGGTGGGGGTCACAACATCTTCAGGACCCCACACCTGCCCCACCAGCCATGTTTTCAGATCTTTCCTGAAGGGCAGCAATTCTGTCTGCAGCCTTAGTTCCACTGGCAGGAGGTTCCACAAGGCCAGAACGGACACAGAGAAAGCCCTCCTTCATGTGCTAGAGAGACGGGCCCCTCTAGCAGATGGTACAAGCAGAGAGCCCCTCCAGTCCACTCTGGTTGGACGGACAGATGTTCTTGGGGTGATCAGTCTCTTAGGTATCCTGGCCCACTACCATATAGGGCTTTAAAGGAAATGACCAGCACCTTGAATTGCACCCGGAGGCAAATTGGAAGTCAGTGCAGCTCCCAAAGCAGTGGTGAGGCATGAGCATAACGCCCACACCCCATCACCACCTGAGCAGCTGCATTCTGGACTAACTGCAGCCTCCGGATGGTCATCAAGGGCAGCCCCATGTAGAGTGCATTGCAATAATCTAGTCTAGAGGAGACCAGAGCATGAGTGACCATGATTAAGGAGTCCTGGTCTAGGAGCAGGTGCAACTGGCGAATCACCTGAAGTTGTGCAAAAGCCCTCCTGGCCACGTCCGCTACCTGATCTTCAAGCAGCAGTCGTGAGTCCAGGAGGACCCCCAAGTTGTGCACCAGATCTGTCTGGGGCAGACTAGCACCATCCAAAACCAATGATGGCAGCTCCTGAGAAAACACCGGGCCCCTAATCCATAGCCACTCAGTCTTGCCAGGGTTCAGTTGTAATCCGTTGTCCCCCATTCAGACCCCAACAGCCGCCAGGCACTTGGACAAGACTTTGACAGCATCAATGGGATCACCACGAGAAGAGATGTACACTTGGGTGTCATCTGCATACTGATGGTACCTCACCCCATGACAACGGATGATCTCACCCAGCGGTTTCATGTAGGTATTAAATAGGAGAGGAGACAGCACCAAGCCCTGAGGCACCACATATTGGAGTGGCCTAGGGCTGGACGTCTCACTCTCCAACCACACCAACTGGGTATGGCCCTTCAGGAATGAGGAAAACCAGGACAACACAGTGCCCTGGATCCCCAATCCTCGGAGCCTTTGTGTTCCCAATCGTATTTGATATTTTAGTTCAGGGGTTTCCAAAGTTTTCCCACCACAGGCCATACTCACCCCTGGCACTCAGTTGTGGGGGCCGGATGTGTGGTTCCTCCCACTGCTTATGTTTTTGTGGCTTCTTGCAGAGCCTCTGCTGCTTCCCAGGGTGGTGGGAGGCTTTTCGGAGCATTTTAATTTCATTTTGGGATTTTATTCTACACTTTTCTGCTGTGTTTTGGCATCTAAACCACAGTGGTTGGGCACTTACTGGCTCCATGCTGGGAACCCAGGCAATGTCATAAGCTCCATCCAGCACCAGAAGTCCCCTACCGCCACAGTTTAGCTGCCAAAATGCAGTGGAGAAGCAGTGAAAAATCCTAAAATGGAATAAAAATGCTCCAAAAAGCCTCCTGCCATCATGTGAAGCAGTGGAGGCTGAGCAAGAAGCCACAAAAATTGTGTGTTTACCACTGCCGCTAAAGCCACTATTGCAGCAAGTGATGTATTGGGACTTATTTATTTATTTAAAATATTTCTATCCCACTTCCCTCACTCAGAAGTGACCCAAAGCGGCTAAAAACATGATAAAAACAAGAAATAAAAAAAGATTAACAAACTCCATTTAAAACTTCATATTAAAAACATCCAAAAGTCCCCTCCCACCCATACAGATAAAAAAGTCAGGACAAAAAAACCATATGGGATAAATGAGCCAGCAGGACTGGGCAGTTGATGCATCTAAGCCTCATACCTGCTGGCATAGCTATGTTTTCAGTTGTCTTCTAAAGGGGAGCAGCTCTGTCTGGATGCATAGTTCGAGAGGCAAGAGGTTCCAGAGGGCCGGGGCTGACACAGGGAAGGCCCTCCTCCTGGGGTGGGCTTCTTTTGCTGAAGGGATCATAACCCTGGACTTTATTAATGAGCTCCATGGGCCAGATTAGGCCTGTGGGGCAGAGGTTGGGAATCCCTGCTTTAGTTCATGGCTTGAAGTAATTTAATGTTGGGTCTTGTCAAGTAAACTTTGCAGATAGTATAATTTAGTATGACCACATGACCATGGAAACATCTGCAGAGGCAGACAGCACTGGCTCTTCGGCTATAAAACAGAGATGAGCGCTGAACCTTAGAGTCGGATACGACTGGCTTTTTGAGCAAGGGTGACCTTTACCTTTCAGTGATGGACCAAGAAGTCTTGGTTTGAATCCTTTCTAAGCCATGGACCCTCAATAGAATATGTGGACCTGGTAAAATCACTCCTTTAATATCTCACATATCTTAAAAGCCCTGTTTGGGTTGCTATGGGTCAGTTCTGACTTAAGGGCACATAACGTCAATAGTATTCTAAAGATCTCATCATGTTAAACCAAAAAATTATCCAGACTTATGGAGCTGCCATACAAGGACCTGGAATTACTCAATAAACCACTCAGCCATCCTCCTAAATACAGATTTTATTTAACCTCTTCCATAGCCTTCAGATTAACAAAAAGCATGCTGTCTACTGAGTGAGCTGAAATAATTTGACAATTTCTGAACATAAAATTAAATCCATAATTGAACTCTTGTTTACAGGACTTCCAGACCAAGTAATCATAGGATTTTTCTTTGTGCATGTTCCAATCAAATCCTGGACTGACAAAATGAAGCTACTTTCTTTGCTTTGTCATTTCCCAAATGTAAGTCCTTATCGGTACTTGTTTCTGGCAGTAATTGGTAGACCAGTAAATGAGCTGGATTCTGTATCTCTCCACATTCACACAGTGTGTTGTTGTCTGCCAGCAGCCCCCACTTGAGCATGTGGCTCTTGCATTTAGTGACTCCAATTCTCAGCCTATTCATGGTCCTCCAAGTTATGTAAGGGATGATGAGTTCCTCATCATTTTCCTCCTTTAATTATCTTCCTTGTCCAGAGAGCTCCTTCCTCCATCTTCTAATTTGGTTTTGCTCTTGTGTGCCCTCATGAATGTTTGTTCTTGCCATGAAGCTCTTCTTGAATCTGAGTTGGCAGTCTTGAAGCTCATATCCATTCAGAGGGTATTGAGAATCATTCTCTTGCTTAGTTCTTTCAGTGTCTGCTGTTACTTCTCTCCTGATCTTAGGTCGAGTGATACCTACAAGAGGGTATATTTTCTCAACTGGTGTAGGTTTGAAGCATCCTGTCACTGTACACATGCCATTATTAACAGTGATGACAACTTGTTTTGCCTGTATGGATGTGCTCCATACTGGAGCAGCATACTCTACTGTGGAGATGCTCAGGGCCAAAGCTGATGTACTCAGCATGAATAATTGAGTCCCCCATGTATAGTTTGTGAATTTTCTCATGATGTTGTTCCTTGTACTAATTTTGGCTTTGGCATTCAGGCAGTTTTGCTTAAAAGAGAGTGTCCTGTCAAGTGTCACTCTGAGATATTTTGGTGCTGAACGATGCTATATTCAGTTCCCTTGCCAAGGAACATCCAACTCAACCCTTGCCTCTCAGTTTTGAAGGTGGAAAGCACACACTTGAATCTTGTTTGGATTAGGCTTCAAATGGTTGATGGATTAATCACAGGATAAAGAATAAGAAGTCGGCCTTGTGTTGAGTGGGCGGGATATAAATTGAATAAATAAAAAAAAATAAAAATAAAGAACAAATAGTTCCACAGCTATTACAAATTCCAAGTTATTGCTACTTAGGATACTGTATAATTGCATGACTTCAAGTCTGTAACTTCCCAAGGAATAGCATCACTCATTTTGTAGTGAACATCAATATTAAATTATTTTTATACTTCTAGTGGAGTGGCTTCAGTAAATAGTAGAAGAGAAGTATCACATAGGGTGATTCATTTGCTTACATGTATTGTATGCTGCTGCTTCTTAATTCCATGTGAATTTTGAGGCAACAACAAAATGATAGTAAGACTGTGTATTAATTTCATACATCAGCAGTTTGTAGTGTTGTGATGGCTTTAAATTTTTTAAAAATAAAAATAATACTGGCCAGAATCCTATCGGTGTTAACCTAGTTTGTGCAACTTGCCAGAATAAATTGTAGCTAACTGATGAGATGCTGAGATATGTCACCAGTGTTCACCTGGTCATGTTCCTGAC
The DNA here is from genome assembly GCA_035047345.1 of Bradypodion ventrale. NCBI lineage: Eukaryota > Metazoa > Chordata > Lepidosauria > Squamata > Chamaeleonidae > Bradypodion > Bradypodion ventrale. The sequence goes on along the minus strand of JAWDJE010000001.1, from coordinate 197,013,070 downwards.
TGCATACATTGGATGTCTCCCAGCATTTTGGCAGCTGGCCAAAAAAAAACCAACCTCTGGCAAGTTATACTAACTTCTTATGGACACCAGTCAGAATTTGGCCTATGTTTGTTAATTAGGGAGGAAATTAAAAAGTACAATTTCTAGTTGAAAGTGCTGTATATAAGGCAATTAACTAGATGTTGGTGTCTTGGGACTATAATTGCATCTAGTTACTTTTCTAAACACAGATGCAATTAGCTACTATTTTTGAGGTATCAGAGGATACATGTGGTCCTAAAATCTTTGATAAAAACTGTTCTTAACTACTTCTCCCCTATGGTCATAGGCTGCTTGCTGGTCCTCAAAAGTCAATTCTCTTTCAGTAGTATGACTGGAATAACACTGCCTACCCAAATGGTTGCAACAAAAATATAAATTTATTTATCATTGTATAATTATTTTTAGGCCGTCTGTATGGATAACTTTATCTCAGAGGGTAATTGATGATCTTAACACAACACAAACACACTTTAACACACTATAACAAATATATTTTGCAGCCCACATTAACTTTGCAATATGAAAATCTTAGTGTGGATTGCATTTTCATTTTGAACACACCAAAATAGTGAAATAACAATATATGCCAAGAAAGTGACTCAGCAAAATAACAGCTGTCCAGCAATATAATCATGATATTACTTCTACGATGTCAAGCTCAATTTGTTCTGTGTGGTATTAATGAGTGAAAATGGACAAGGATTTTCTAGAATGCGTTGTGGGTTCCGCGCACATAATTGGCATACTGTCCCTGACAGAACCATGGTTTGGGAGACTGCTCCTTTGAGCTTTGGTTCCGAAGGGACAGACATTGGGGTGCGAGTTAATAGGAGTTTAATTCACCGACCGCTGACCTAACAGGCATTTTGGTCAGCAGAAGGCAAAAGATCACCGGGTGGTGATCTCGATAAACATGTAATGACTAATCCTGCCTCCACGGAGACTCTGAGCTGAAGAGTCAGTTTAGGCAGATGTTTACTCCCGAAAGCGGTAGACAATGCATGTCCCCCTGGTAGTAAATTAGATAGATAAGGAACTTCCCCTGATGAAGTCACCCCTAATGAGTAACTTGTGTAATCTTAAAGTGCAGACTTGCAGCTTTCCTGTAACAGCTATGCGCAACGTATGCACATGGTCGAGCTAGGCAGAGTATACAGTTAAGTGCCTTCTGATCAATAAACGCTGGTCTTCGCTCCATCTTGCCTCGTGTGTCTTTACTTGACCAGTCTCCTCCGGGACCTTCCGGCCTGCATCGGGCCCCAATCCAACAATGTGTTTATTGGCTTCAACCCTTGACAGGGTAGGCAAGCTCCAATTGTCTGGAGACAACTTTTCTTTCTTGCCAAGAGCTACAGCAGCCTTTTTAAGTGGAATTAGAAGTGACCAGAAGGTGACTTCTGGTTTGGAAAAAGAACATTTCTAGTTTGTACAATGGGGGTGATGGACTTCAGCATTATAAAACTTTGTTCCTTTTGTTCCTTTCTCATGTGAATCCTACAGAAGCCTCTTCCAAAGCTGTTTCTTAAGAGGGGGGGGGGGGTGTTCTTTAGACATTACATGCAATACTGCATATCCTCTTGTCGTTCAGGGAGAAAATGCCAGTGATACTTCCCTGCTGCAGGAGAATTTCTATTGCTTTGGAAGATTTATACCATAGAGGTCCTCCCAGTGGTGGGCATCAGGAGGTTCACCCAAGTTTGCCAGAACCTATAGCAGAAATTCCGGCTGGCCCCACCCATACAAGTTTTGAAATAAAGTAGTCCTAATTTGGGTGCAATGCAGGCCTTTCCCCCTGGCCACGCCCACCATACCACTCCCACAGAGTAGGTAGTAAAAAAAATTGAATCCTGCCACTGGGTCCTCCCCACTATTATTTAGGGTAGAAATCTATAACACTAAGCAAAATGAGGCACAGGGAAAAGAAAGCCAGAAAATGACTTTAACATAAATGGCAAAATTAGATCTTTGACCATGCTTTCATCTCCTTTTTATTTACTTGAAATGCTTGCAAAATGTTTTGCCATTTGTACTTCTCTCCTGACTTTGGTGTTTGGGATCTGATTGCCTAGAAATCTGGTGTTTGACTCTCCAGGAGGCTTTAGCTGAGTTTAAGAGCAAAGAGGCTGGCAAATAATAAACCACTTTACACTGGCATTATGTGATTTTGGCAGCATATCTGGAATGACAATCGGTGCTCAATTTAAAACATCAGCAGCCATGAGACAACGAAATCCGAGGCTTGTAAGGACATGTGGTAGAGATTTAAACGAGTCTTGAGTTTTCATGAAGCATTAAAATGTATTTGCAATTGGAAGGACATCACCAACTTGGAAGCAAAAACACTGAGCATATGTTTACAAGAGGACATTAGATCAATACCTAGATTTAAAGTAGCAAACTAGCTGTAATTATTCATCCCTGTGGTCCATTAATGATAGCCAACAGTAGGAGTAAATCAATGAAACAAGAGCAAGCTAAATGCCAAGAGAACACTTGAACAATAAAAGGCTCCACCTAGTCTCAGAATTTGTCTTTTTGGTTTGTTCACTACAGCTCTGCTGACTTTTGTTTTGAAGAAACAAACAAACAGAGTAATTAGACATGCCAAACCCCACAAGCAAAGGCATGGCAAGTTTGTTTGTAGGTTGTTGGTTAAAAAAAATCATGCTGGCATAAAAAATATTGTATCAAGAAGAGCAAGATGCTAGCAAATAAAAGCTGTAAGCACTCACTGGGAAGAAGAGATGAGAGCAATAAAGCAGAAAATAGCAAGGACTATGCCACACAGAGTCAGCCCAGAAAATAGTTTTGTGACATTGCAGAAAAAAGAAAAATAAATTTCCATCATTACCACAGTGTGACAGTTTGGACAATTCAGCATATTGCTATAGAAGTTAAATAAGACACAACTTTATTTTGGAAGCAAAAAGAGGGGGAAACGTGTCTGCAAACTAAGTCTCTAATTTTCTGAAGAAGAAAGAAAGAAAGAAAAAGATTTTATCTATTGAAATATGAATAGTGGAGAAATATGTATGAAATATTGCCTTTAAGTACTAGCGTAAGACTTATACATACAGATGAAGAAATCAGATTGCATGAAAAATGGAATACTATTTCTTGGCTTTGGAACATTATGGTTGGGCAAAATAAATTGCATAATGAACTCACCAAAAGATGACTTCATTTTGGCAGTTTCACATCTGGCTTTTAGACACAGAAGAAGTTTTAGTTTTTGAACCTCTTTTTTAAAAATTACACATGATACAGTCCATGGGTCAAACATGTGGAAGGAAAAGTTACTGTTTTCAATAATTACAACATCCAATATGGCCATAGGGGATTTTATTTGTTTATTTATTATATGGCACTTATACACATTGAGTCAATATATAACAAAAAGAATATATATATAAACTGTATTAAACTAAACTTTAATTTATAAAGAAACATTTAAACAATTTATATTTTCGATTGCACCAGGAGTCGCCCTTAGAAAATCTTCACTATTGCCCTCCTATGCTCTAAGACTACATTGTTCTATAATGTTTTGCACAGTCTGTCATGGTGTCCTGCACTCACATACTGAGTATGGTAGTTTCTCCCATTTATGCAAAAAGTCCGCACATTTACCATGCACTGTACATATTCTATTAAGGCCAGCGCATATCTTGCGAGGTTGAGCAAAACCCGGTGGTGTTTCAGTTACACATTGAAAATTCTGGTATTGATGTAGCACTTTTCCCAACCATTCTCTTCTCTATGCATCCTGCAGATTGAACTCTTCATTGCCTCCAACAGTGGCACTGGATAAAGGTGGATGTCTGTTAATATTCAGATCTAATATATCAGAATTTACTGGTAGTTCTGGATTCTGAACTATTTTGCAGTACTCTCTTAAAAGAGCATTTTCCTTGTGAAGTTCTGGTGGAGGAATGTTACTTAAGTCTGGAAGCCAGTATGTAGGTTGTAGGTGTGGGGGTCTGGAAGACACAGGGCTGTGTCTTCAAACACTTTCTTTCATAAGTATCTTTATCATGTAGTTGTCATCTCTATTGGTAGGCATGTCAGTCTCATGCCTATACTATACAAACCAAGTTATGGATTTTTACATAGTACAGAGGACTGATTTTCAGTGGTGGTCGTACTTAAATAAGACTCCTATGATGAAGAAAGTGAAGTGAAAGCTGTTATGAAAGCACTAGGATGAAATAAATCACCTGAGATAGATGGGATACCAAATTATTTCAAGTGACAGGGACTGAATAAGACAAAAATTTTAAAAGAAGACTGAACCAAGGTGTATACATTCTTTCACTATTTCAGTTATGTCATTGTTAATGTTAAAGTTGTGTAGTTCTTCTGTTGTTGTGATTCCTAAAGTCTGTTGTGAGCCCATAATTAAAACACCCATTCCACAACCATTTGTTCACTTTTTTTTAAAAAATGTGCAGGTCGAATACAAAGATGAATTTAATCTTACATCTAGTCTGAAGACCTGCTGCCACCTGAGGACTGCTCCCACAGCTGTGGGGAGCCCCACCCTTCCTTCCCCATCCATCTGCAGGGAGGATAAAGGGCTGTGGGCTACCAGGATGAGCCGAAGACCTGCTGCCACCCGAGGACTGCTCCCACAGCTGTGGGGAGCCCCACCCTTCCTTCCCAGTCCATCTGTGGGGAGGATAAAGGGCTGTGGGCTACCAGGCTGAGCCGAAGACCTGCTGCTGCCTGAGGACTGCTCCCACAGCTGTGGGGAGCCCTGCCCTTCCTTTCCCGTCCCTCTGCAGGGAGGATAAAGGGCTGTGGGCTACCAGGATGAGCTGAAGACCGCCACCGCTCGAGGACTGCTGCTGCTGCTGTGGGGGGTGCGCCTTTTCTTTTCTTCGCGTTTTTGGGTCCCGCCTCAGGCCGAGATGAAAAAGCCGGACATCTTCGCCTCTTCCCGGAGCCACTCCATTGCCCGGGGAAGTATACCTTGTGCTGTGTTAGGGCTGTGGTCTGTGAGGCAAGACGCTTTGTAGCGCACTGTATGGGCTTATGATCTGTTGCACATTGTATCTCTGGGAACTTATTTATTGTTACTATGTCATTGATTATATGGATTTGACTGTATTATTTTGTATGTATTTATCTTTTTTTGCTGATTATTGTATTGTTATTGCTATTTATTCTGAAATTGTAATGCTGTATTTCATTTTAGAGTCTATTTTAGTTTAGTGTTTATTTCGTTTTAGTGTTGTGAACTGCCTTGAGTTGCCCATTGGGGAAGAAAGGCGGTATAGAAATAAACCTAATAATACTAATACGACTAATAATATTTTTAACACTGAGTAACTATTGCCAATCCCTTTTCCTTTTGCACCAGGGGTTAAACTGCTATTCCTGTTTGAATTCTCACTCCCATCCAAATGGTAATAGAATTGTAAACCCATAAACAGTTGGCCAAATCAAGTGAAACCCAGGATTTTCATCTTTTAAAACATTAAAGTCTTGGGGGCTGAAGGTATTTATTTATTTATTTTAATTTGTATTGCCGCCCCCTCGCCAAAGCAACTCCAGGAAGCTAACAACATGACATAAAAAACATAAAAACATCCTCAATAAAATCATCTAAAATCAATCCATTAAAAAACCCACCCACCTCAAACCACAGAAGAGGGAACAATTTATACCAGCCAGTGGGCAGGGATCACCTTCCCATTGGTGCCCCGCACTTGCCTTGCCAGCCATGTTTTAAGTTCTTTCCTGAAGGGCAGCAATTCCATCTGGAGCCATAACTCTATCAGCAGGAGGTTCCATAGGGCTGGGGCGGACACGGAGAAGGCTCTCCTCCTTGTGCTAGAGAGACGAGTCCCTCTAGCTGATGGTTACAGTTAGAGAGCCTCTCCAGTCCGCTCTGGTTGGATGGACAGACATTCTTGGGGAGACATGGTCTCTTAGGTATCCTGGCCCACTACCATGTAGGGCTTTAAAGGTCATCACCAGCACCTTGAATTGCACGTGGAGGCAAATTGGTAACCAGTTCAGCTCCTGGAGCAGTGGAGAGGCATGGGCATAACGCCCACACCCCACCCCTACCCGGGCAGCCACATTCTGGACCAGCTGCAGCCTCTGAATGGTCATCAAGGGCAGCCCCATGTGGAGTGCATTATAGTAATCTAGTCTAGAGGTTGTCATGGGCAATTCAAAGGAAGACATGTATTCTCATTATTTTACTGTGTGATGTTAGGAATGCTTAGCTAATTTACTGCTTTATGAAGTAATGTCAATTATTAGGTAGTTGCATACCCAGGTGTTAGTTTGATCTCTTTCACCCACTCACATTGATGCCACAGATTCAAGGACATTAGTCTGGGAATCTGACAGATAGACTCATCTCAGAAGATAATGGAGATGGAACATTTAGATAAACAAAACATCACGTACCACACAGGTGCGAAGTTGCAGCTGGACACCTTGATGTCCAGTCTGACTGTCTCTTAGATGACATAATTGGGAATTTTCACATTTTTGAAATGGTGGGTGTGAGGAGGAAATGGTATAAAAACCCAAGCCTTTTTCTCTTTAAAAAAAGAGGGGGGGTCAGTTATCTCTAGCCAAATGAGATGCTGTCCATTTGTCCTTTACCTTAGGAATTAGACAATGCCAGTCTAATATCCTATTGGGGGGGGGTCTCTTTTGCCCCATACTTAGTCTATTTAGCTTGCTTAGTTATTCATGTTTGTTTTATTATTTGTATTTTGAAATGTCTATTTTATCCACATATTAATCTACCTCTATTTTGTAACCATTAAAAGCTGCTATATTTGAAGAAGATAGTAGTGGCTTACTTTGTTCTCCTCCAAGCCTTGAAAGAGGAGAATTCTAAGGATCCAGCAAACCCATAAATTAAAGGTGTTGTCAGGAAGGGTGCTTCAGGAGGGGAGAAAAGAAGGCCTCAGTGAGTTTTGTTTTGAGAAGCCTTATCAGCCTGCCGGAACCTTCTCTGAACTGAGGTAATTATTTATCTTTCAAGAAAGCTGGATTCACAAAGTGCCATCGGGAGGGAGGCAGCGTGAAGGGCAGTGTTTGGGTTAAAGAAGAACATTCTCATTAATCCCACATTGCTAGTTTTAATTGTCAGCTATATCTGAATAAACAGAAGTACAGTGAATCTCAAAATGCTATTTGCTACAGAGTCAATTAGCAAAAGAGACCTCTGTGAAGAGTAATTTTCTCGTCTGCCCCGGCACTATAAATCTTTTAGGGTGCTTTCTGTAAAATAGCACAGAGTAGTTTAGTCTGAAAGAGTAGAAACCTTCCGGCAGAGGTGATCAGAGCATGTGTGATCATGAGTAAGGAGTCCCGGTCCAGGAGCGGGCGCAACTGGCAAATTACATGAAGTTGGGCAAAAGCCCTTCTGGCCACAACTGCAAAACTATAATAATAATAATAATAATAATAATAATAATAATAATAATAATAATAATTATTATTATTATTATTATTATTATTATTATTATTATTATTATTATTATTATTATTATTATTATTATTATTATTATTATTATTATTATTATTATTATTATTATTATTATTATTAAAGTGTGCAAAATTATTCCTGGGATAATTCAGTCCAAGATGAATCTTTTGAAACTATGTGTTTGTGAGTGGTTTGTTGAAACTGACTTATTACAATCATAATAAAGCTTTCAAAGTAAATGAGATAATTAAGAAGTGCTTTTATGGGTCCCAATAACACCAGAGTTTTTTCCAGTTTGAACCCAGATCTCTTGAGTTCAAGTCCATCACTCTATTCAATGAATACACTAAGTATAACTGTATTATGATACCAATTAGTGCTATCATTGTTTTCAAAATAAGCTCTACTATGGCTTGAAGCAATCTCAGTATCTCAATTTATGGTGAAATGATTAACACCACACCGGCATCTGCACATTCAACATGAGCTGATGTACAGTTTTGGAAAACATGTTTAAATAACTCCTAGTGGCTTTTAATTCACAGGAGAGCAGATAATCTTCTATCGAGAAAGCTGCAAAAGTTTGTAAATATGACTGGCCGTTTCATAGCACCAGAGTTGCCACAGTGACCAAAAGCAGATGTTGTGTACCTGACAAAGTGTCTACAGGGCCATGACATGGAGGCATGTTAAGGGGAAAAAATAGGAGCATTTTAATATCACATAGCAAGAAAATATATTCCATGTTCATATCTGTACCCAATTCTATAGGACAAGAAAGTAGCACCTCCTGAATGCAACATTTATATATGATTAGGCAATTGAAAAACATACCTTCTCTTCTTTACAAAACACTAGCAGAGGTTGCCCAGCATTGCCGGGCTGTGTTGGAAGGTTAAATTGTGTTAATGTTTTTTAAAAATTGCTTAGTCTGTAATTTTAATTTTAAAAATGTTTATTTATGCAATTTTTTTTTGGCTTGGCTGTTATTTACTGTGATCTGCTTTTTTTGAGGATTAATAAAAGAACAAAGTATGATATAATTTTTTCAAATTGTTTTATGTAAGCAAATAATGTTTTAGTTTTTTGAATTTTTTAAATTAGTTGTACCGTAGGTAATAATTTTAATAATGTAGAAGTAAATGTTTTTTACATTCAATGTTTTTAAAATGTGTTTAGATGTTTTGGGTTTTAATTTGAGTTAAAACTCAGCACAGGATTTTTAAAAGTTTCTATTGTATTTTACTGACATATGTTTGTGATTTGTGTTAAAGTGTGTTTTAGTGTAATTTTTTTGACTTGTTTTTATTGGTGTGACCTTCTGTGTAAAATTGTGAATTTGTGTTATGTTTTTGATTTGTTTATACTCTTGTGGCCTTTTGTTTGGGGCTGTTTTGTGTTTTTGAATTGTTTTTACTATTGTGGCCAGCAAGTGGTGCTGGTAGGGGTTATTGTATTTTGACTGTTTTTTCTCTCCTGGCCTCTGGGTGGAGCTTCTTCTGGTAAGTAGTCTCTTTCTTTATTCATTTCTTTTCTGGTCCTCGTGGAGGTAGGACATCTTTTGGTAAGTTTGCTTGCTTTCTTTCTTTTGTGTGTGTGTGTGGGGGGGGTTGGAATTTGTATTTTTTGTCTGTTTGTTTTGTTTTTGATTGTATTTTTGTTTACTTTGTATTGTTTTTTGGTGTTTTTGTGTATTTTTGGATATTTTTGACTGTGTTTTTAGTAATTTTTTAAAAATTATTTATTTGGTGGTGTGGAGGGGGCATGGTCATTGGGGGTTAGGAAGGGTGGGCTAGGTGGTGGGGAGGGGGCATGGTCATTGGGGGTTAGGAAGGGTGGGCTAGGTGGTGGGGAGCGGGGCATGGTCGTTGGGGGTTAGGAAGTGTGGGCTAGGTGGTTGGGAGGGGGCATGGTCGTTGGGGGATAGGAAGGGTGGGCTAGGTGGTGGGGAGGGGTCATGGTCATTGGGGGATAGGAAGGGTGGGCTAGGTTGTGGGGACAGAGTGTGGTCAGTGGGGGATAGGAAGGGTGGGCTAGGTGGTGGGGAGGGGGCTTTATTGTGTTATGGTGCTTTGATTGTGTGGAGTCGTGAAAGTAGATGGGGTTTCCCCTTTAATATCAGTGGGTGGGGGGTTGCGACCCCCCTCTTCGTTGGCTCCCCTGGGGTTGAGAGGTTTGGGGGGACAAAAGGGGTATGTCCCCCCAACCCTTCTGGAGCCAGGAGACCAGGGAGAGTGGATTGATTTCCCCCCCCTTAAAACAACTCCGTTTTTAAAGAGAAGAAACCGCAACCCCCACCCACTGATATTAAAGAGGAAACTCTAGTCAGGACCTTCAGGCGCCATGGGTGAGGGAAAGAAAGCCGGCTGGTGTTTGCTTGGCTGTGAGGCGGTAAGTTGTTTTTCTTTTTAATTTTTCGGGTGCCGGTTTCCTCAGCGTCCTGCGCGCTCATGTTGTGCAGGACTCTGGGGCTTGTAGTTATGGGTTTGTGATTTGTGGTGTGTTTTTTTCTGTGGCTCGATTTTGATTGGCCACGGTGCGTTTTTCAATGTTCTTTGTGGTCGTGCCTCTCAGCCTGATTGGCTGCGGTGCAGCGCGGCGCAAAGAACATTGGGAAAGGAAGTTGTTTCCCTTTTTTCGCGTTTGTGGGTCTCTTGCCCCACTGGCACATTTCTTAATCTTGCATTTACCTGGGTACCCAGTTCGGGCGTGTGCACGAATGGTGAGTGCAGGCTAGTAGGGCCTGGCTAAGGAACCTATGCAAAGTTCCAACGGTTAACCCTCGATTTTATAGGATAAGATTCCCTGGTAAAGGTTGCTAACTAGGGACTTATTTGCAATTTAAAAATGATAACACCCATTGCTACAATAAAGGTTGTCATTAAAACGTCTTCCCTTTCTTGTGGGCTATATGGAGTTAAAATGAATTCTAATAAGCAAGCTTAGGGTCATCAGCATTATGTAATACTCAGGACCCTACTATGTTTAATTAAGTGTGGGTTTTACAACTAGAAGACAAGTTACAATATTTTTGCCTGGAAAAAAAGTGTTCTGCTAGTTTTGAACACACACTGGAAATATCTATATTCAGATCATGCCCCCAGCCCCCTTTCCATGCATATATGTATTCCCAACTTAACAGAGAACCTTGAGAGACCTCAGTCTATTTTCCAGAGCTTAAAAAGTTTCCTTTTTTTTTTGGCTTACAACTGCCAGAATTCTCTAGCCACTATTGAACCCTCCCCAAAGCAATTTTTCAAAGCCCTGCTTTTTCTGGGTGTTTGCTATATCTATTCATTACAGAAGAGGGAAGATGATAAATAATACAATTTATTTTTTCAGCATTTGTAGTCCTTGTCATTATACATCTCAGCTACAGTGTGGATGAAGCCCCCTTGTGTCACAGCTACATCACACTGGGAATTAAACAACATTTTCCTTTTGTGCTCAGTGTTATCTTCAACACACTCAAGCTGCAATCCACTGGTCCCAATGGTGTCCTGAGGACATAGAGTGTTTTCGATCTCCTCCTGAGAGTGAAGGGAAAGTCTGACCTTGGAAATCCCACTCTGATATGCTACAGAAACTGCTGGGACCCTGATGTCTCTAGCATCAGAGCTCTAAGACTGATAGAAAGGTCATTCTTTGGCTGCTCTATAGGGTCCCATACCTTCCCCATCTATATGATATTCATAATTGTAGGCTACACAGCCTTGTAAATATCCAGCATTCACTTAGAGAATTTAATTTTGGAGCTGCAACTCTAAGGACACTGATAAACAGCTGAGATGTTCTAGACATTATCATCCCAAAGTAACTCTTCTGAGCTGCTCTTGTCAAAGCTAATCTTTCCACACAGTCTTTTGTGAATATCGTTTTGTATGTTTCAGAAACACATGCTGTGAGCTTCCTCATAGATGTCAGTGGTACCATCCCCAAATAGATGGTCTATGAGGTCACATTCAAGTCCCTACTTCCCACCATGTATAATAAGCTTGGTTTTATACCAGTTCAATTGCTTTCTATCCCAATTAAATTCCAGGGACATCACATTTTCTGTAGTTTCATAGAAGCTATTCCATACATGTTAGCTGAATCCCTGGGCAGAGGGAGGGACATACTGTTCAAATTCTCTCTGAGTGTTAATTAAAAATTAAATACTTTGCCAAGGTCAGTCCTTGCAGTGTTACTTTTCATTCTCAGCATAGAGCAATGAGTGTTCTGTTTTTCTTATTTACTCAGAACAAAGCTGTTGTGTATTAAGGCAGATTTGCAAGTTGCTCGGGCAACGCCTTGCAAAGAGAAAATGGTGGTTTCCCGCCATCCAAATTAGGAGCTAAAGTTGGCACAAAATCTCCTCTCTGAGCACGCTCATTATGCTAATTAGAGTTCTGTGATTGGGTACACTTTTGGATCCTGTTCCTGATTGGTTAATACTTGTATATCTTGTTATGATTGGATGGTTATGCTTGTCCGGTGCGTCGCTACTTTGTATCAAGGAGCCACCACCGGGGAGACACTATATAAGCCCCATGGGTAAACAATGGTGGGGCCGGACCGGATCTATACTACCTATTCTGCACAGGTAGCCAGTAACGTGCAAGCCTGGGTCTCCTCCAAATGCTACCGCTTCTAGTGTAGCTTAGGCATTGCCTCTTCTACGGCAGATTCCAGAGGGACTGATTTCATTGGATTGTATAGCCATCTTATGTCCAGAGTGTCTTTATTATTTATTTATTTATTTATTTATTATTAAATTTATACAATACAAAAACAATAATATACAATGATAATAATAATCACAGAACATCAAAAACATCACACTGCAGAAAATACATTTCAAAATATTACAACCCCCCCAAAAACAATTACAAAATCACATTGTTATAAAGTATCTCAACCTTAACCCACCCCCTAAGTCCGTAGAACATACAGTCCTTTCACCCGTAGCTGCGGTCATCTTTTAAAACCCTCCTGCAGGCAAGGCTGGGAGGGGAAAAGACGGTGTCCACAAGCAGCTGCCTCGAAACCCTGGCCAGTGGAGTAGGTTCCAGGGAGAGGCAGCAAGTCCTTCGGCCCCATGGTTGCATTGCAGATGCCTTTATTGAACCCTCCCACAGGCAAGGCTGGGAGGGGAAAAGACGGCGTCTGTAAGCAGCTGCCTCGAATCCCTGGCCAGTGGAGTGGGTTCCAGGGAGAGGCAGCCAAGTCCTTCCTCATAAGTGTAACCTGTTAAAAAAATGCCTGTTGTTGTTCTTTTCATCATTGCCTGGACTGTTGCTTATAAGATCCGGACATGACAAGAGCCCAATTCCAATCAGGCCACAAACACAGGGCAGGAGGCTTTAAACCCTTCCTCTCTCACTATGGACCTGATCCAGATAATTCCTTTACTCCCATGCCTACCATTTGCTTCAATGTATTCTAGTCATGCATGCCACATGACCATGGAAATATCTGCAGAAGTAGACAGTCCTGTAAACAGAGATGAGTACCACACCCTAGAATTGGGTATGACTGATTTTTGTGCAAGGAAGACCTTTATGTTATTTGAAGAGACTTTTTTCTCTCCTAAGAAGTAAGCCTACATCATATGCACTCATACACTATCACCTCATCCACATCAGGTCCCCTCTGCCTAACTATGGGGAAGGAAAAAAAGGAAGGCATAGATGTATACCACAAATGAAAAGCAATGTGTAGCTTGGCATTCATGGACCTTCACTCCAAACATCTACTCCATTCCCTGGATAGTACAGTCTTACATGCATGTTGCAATGGGTCATGAAATACGTTGCCGCGCAATTTGGGCGCTGCGATTAATATGTCATCCATGGAATGGCAGACTAAGACTTTGGGGTGCAGGTTCCAGAACCTTTCCAATGCCCCATGGACATAGATCTGGCACAGGGTTGGCAAGTTGAGCATCCCTTGTGGCAAAAATTTCCACGTGAACCTTTGAGTTGGCTCCTTATGGTTAGTGACTGGCACTGTAAACGTGAACCTTTCCCTGTCCCTAGGGTCTAAAGAGATGGTGTAAAAGCAGTCTTTCAAGTCTCCGATAAGGATCTCCCACCCTTCAGGGATCATGTTCGGATTGGGGGTGCCGCACTGAAGCAGCCCCATGGGCTGAATGCACTTATTGATCTCCCTTAAATCGTGAAGAAGTTGCCACTTTCCGGACTTCTTTTTTATGACAAAAATTGATGAATTCCAGGGACTAGTAGATGGTTCTATGTGTCCCACATCTAGCTGCTCTTTAACGAGCTGCTTTAAAGCCTCTAACTTTTCCCCAACTATCAGCCACTGTTCCACCCATACCGGCTCATCGGTTAACCATTTGAGCAGCAGGGCCATTACCTGAAAGTTAGGGTGGTGCAATACTGTTGCAGAATGTTTCTCCCCCAGAGATTGATGGGCACATTCAGGACATGCGGGCGTATTACTGCTATGCCGTCTGCCCCTGGGATAGTGACTTCTACCCAGTCTTGGCTCCTGTAAGCTTCCTGAATTCCTCCTACCCCCCACACATCTGAAACTGCCTCTATTGCCCATTCATTGGGGCACAATTTCCTGCAAATTACGGTGACATCTGCTCCGGTGTTGAGCAGACTGTAAAAAAGGTCTTTTATTCAAAAATACTTTAATGACAGGTTGCTGTCTCCACTCTATGTTCTTTTCCACTGTCACTATGATCTGGTATCCTTCTACTGCCCCTTCCTCTCTCGGGCGGTCTGTTGACCCGAATCCTGAATCTCCTCTGATCACTTCCTTGCCCCCACCTGGAAAATGACACGGAACCATGATCAATTGCACTACTGAATCCCCTTTGCTGACTGTCTGGGGTAGGTGCATCCACAGCTGGACTCTGATGATGCCTGTGTAATCAGAGTCTATGACTCCCGGGACCACGAAGATCCTTTTCTTCCCTGCATTGCTTCAAGGCAAGACTAACCCTACTGTGCCTTGGGGCAGGGGGGCCTTGTACTGGGTGTTAACTAGGTTGACTGTGCCTGGTAGGTAGCAAATAACGTCCTCCTGGCATTCTAGGTCTAACCCTTCGCTGCCCTTGGTTTCTGCCTGTGCCTTGGAAATGCTGGGTGCGATGCTGGGTGTGACTATTGGGATGTCCGCTCTGGAGCTTCCAGGGTGGCAGTTGTCTCTCTTTGGACCGGGGTGAGAGACACGCCCGTGGCCCAGTTTCCTGAATTTGGGCAGAGATGAGCCCAATGAAAGCCATTGTGGCATCTTGGGCACTTGGTGGATGGCTTGGTTGGGCGACCCATGGGAGGGCCACCTTGCCCCTTGTGGGGCTGTTTTGACCTGCATTCTCTGGTGAAGGTTCCCATCTTGCCACAATGGTAGCAAGCTCCTTTGGGTTGTTTCCCCCCCTTGCACTGCCGCTGCTAACAGCCCCATTTTATAGGAGTCTGTTTCAATATCAGTACAAGCCCTGATCATGTCGGTAAGCGTCAGATCAGTTCTGTGGCCCATCCCTTGCAATATTTTGTGGCAGTCTTGGTTGGCATTGTCTTTTGCCAGCTTCATCATAAGCTCCTCTTGGGCCTCCTGGTTGTCTATCTGTCTGCTAATGGCTTCCTCTAACCGGTTTATGAAATCCATGTAGGATTCCTGTGCTCCCTGTTTGATGGATGTGTAATTCTTGGCACCCTTGCCAGTGGCTGGTACTTTGAGGTATGCCTTGAAGGTGACCTCCAAAGCCAGCTGGAGCATGGCTGCTGGCAGGACGGACTGCGTTTGGATGGTATCGAACTGCCCTGAGCTGTATAGCTGCTCAGGAATTACTGCTCCTCCCATCCTGGCAGCCCTAGCCTGAGCTTTCAGCAGGTACTCGCTGTCCCACAATAGGTACTGGCTGGGGTTCAGCATCATCCTCATCATGACTTTCCAGTCATGAGAGATGAGCCTGGTGGATTCCCACAACTGGAGCGTGCCCCTTGTGAATCTACTTTAGAGCCCTGTGTCTGTGATGGCTTTGTGGATTTCTGCAAGCAGCTTGTATGGAATAGGCATGTATACCACCACCTGATTGCCCATGAGGGCATCCATCTATAAGTGGACTGGACATAGCATCTGGAGCTCGGCCAGTTCTGTGGCCGGCAATTCTCCCTTGTGTAACTCCTCTTCTATCATGAGCTGGAAGGGACTCTTGATGACCTGGGAAGCGCCTGCGCTTCCTAGGCTTCTGCCCACTCCCGTGGCTTCTGCAGCTACCATGGAAGGGGAGTCCCCTATTCCCCCATGTCTGAACTGGATGGTCGAGTAGAGACGTGCTGGGGCTGATGGTTCTACATACCCTGGGGATTCTTGGTCTCTACCCGGGCTGGATTGACTGCTGCAATTATCTGCCTACACTAGCTCCAAGTCCCTATGATTTTAGCAGGTGCTCGGGGTTCTTCCTTAAGGCATTTTCCTACTCTGTCCCAAACCTCTGGATCCATTGTGCCTGCTTCTGGGTGGAACAGACAATGCTCCCCCAGATGCACCACTAGGTCCGTCAGGTGGTTCCTCCTCACCCCTATCTGAAACTGCCTGGCCAGGGCTTCAAGCTCTTCCACCTGAGCCTGCTGCCTGATGCTGCCTGATGGTCGAGTTTTGCCCCCCCAAGCGAGCCCCCATTTCTATCTGGTTGGGGGATTCCCCGGATGTGCTTCCGTGGGACGAGTCTAGGTAGTACGGTGGGGCGGGTGATGCACAGGACGATGTCCCTCGGGTCTGGTCAGTGGATCGGGATCGGGATCACGGCTCTGGCTCTCTGCCATGGGCTTCTGCTGCTCTGCCTCAGTTGTACCAGGATCACGGCTCTCCCCTTGCTTTGGAACATGTCTGTTCTGATACATGGGGTCTGCTGTGGTTACGGTCCTGTCAGCTTCCTTTCATGGCGGCCTCCATGAGGGATTGCGCTGGCCTAGCCTTGGGATCACGGAGTTCCAATCAGGGTAGCATCCCAATCAGAATTGTGCCGTGACTCCTGTGAAGAATCACATCGGGGTCACCAGATGTTGCAATGGGTCCCAGGTGTTGGAGTGGCTGGCCGCAAGGAAGACATGTGAGACAATCGTGTGGTGAAGTCCAGCCCCGATCTGGGTCGGGTGGTACGTATTTATTACCCTGCCTTGGGGTGATGCATGCCTAGGATGTGCATGACCCCCTAATACAGAAGGCTGGAATACGTGATCTCTTCCGGTGGCCCAGCTGCCATGCCGGTTCTTAGGAAGTTACCTAGGTGTTAATTGGACAACTCGCACCTGATTACCTTGGGTTGGTGAAGCCCATTGTTCCTGCCCTAATCTCGGAGTCCATGTGTACTGACTCCAGGCATCTAACTTGATCAGCTGTCTGGCATGGCTTATTTACCGAACTAAATCCACAGCCAGAAGTAAGAAATTGTGTATTACCTTAGAGTCATCACCTTTTGACTTTTGCCTTACTTCTGCCGTAGCCATCAGCCAAGGCTTTATGAATTGCCCCCCAAAAAAACAAAAAACAACTATCAGACCAGGCGAACCCCTTGGGAAAGGTTTGGCCAATTATTCACATGGGAAACCCACACATGCAGCCTTTTCTGAACACCAAATCAATGGAAGGAGACAATTGGGGGATGCTCAGCTTAATTCCAAATCTATTGCCCTGAGAAAGGGTGACAGAAAGAATTTCTTAATGGTTTCCCTTTATAGCAAGTTAGTGATGGCCACAGAGATTTGTAGCTGTTGACACTCCACACACACACACACTTCAGCAGAAGTCAGTATATACAAGAATTGCAGTACTGAGCAAGCAGGCAACACATATCTACACTTTTCTTGTATGTGCATGTACTGTTCGATGACTATTGTATGCCTAACAGAAACCCTTCATTGGTATTTGTCCTTGCAAAGTATTTTCTAAAAGCCTTTGTCTGCCACTTTCCTAGCACATGTTACCAACTAGTCATTTCTTCCCTTGCAATGCAAAAAGATTTTTATAACTATCTCTTGTTTATTTAGATAATATAAATAAAATAAAGTAGCCATAAGACACATTTGGGATTTTTAAATTTCTCCAAAAGATGACAAAGAGATGTCCCTGTAAAATAAAGTTTCAAGAGCAAAGTATGTTTTTGTACTCAGTATATCACCACCCTACTAAGGACCATCTCTCCTACTTTGCCATACTCGTATAAAGGTTATTCAAATCACATGCATGAAATACTCTGAAACATCCCTGTTTACATATTCATATAATTCTTAATTTTTAAAAACATTTTTATAATTATTTAATACAATTTATATAATTGTGGCCAGCATTCTGCTTGAGACTTATGGAGTATGCGTGTTAAGTTGTATTGCGTAACTCAATGTGGCAAATTGCTGCTAGCTAATATGATGCCAGTCATATTATTAGGCATGTGCCATGTAACATGGCTGGTGACTTGTTGGTTAGCAGCAATTTGCCCTGTTGAATTATGTACCTTAGCTTATGCCTGCATAAATGAACAAGAGGATTCTGGCCAGTGTTGCAAATACTGAGCAGCAGTTTTCATAAGTATACACAAAGTATATAGAAAAACCAAATATATGCAACTGTAAGAGCATAAGTGCTCATTTCTGCTACAAAAAGTCCAAGATATAACCTTAAACTTTTTTTCTTGAATATCTGATTACATGAATAGTTTGATTCCCGCTTCCCTTTGTAGCTAAATCTCAAAGCAACAGTGATTTTTAGTTTTTATTTATGCAGACATTCTGCCCTGCACCTTTCTCCTGCTGGGCAAATTCTTACATTGAAAGTTTTCATGTGCCTTAGCATTTCTTTCCCCACTTACAATGGTGTCAAAGCATTATGTCTGCCCTGGATCACTGTAGTCCTTAGCAGGGCGTTTTAAAAATGCCTAAATTAGAATAAAGGCACATTTTACTACTGTCATACTTGCCATTGGAAGAGTTATAAGAATGTTCAAGAGTTAGATCTCAACCTATAAAACCAAGGGTTAACCATTGGAAGTTCGTATAGGTTCCTATGCCTGGCCCTACTAACCCGCACCCACCATTCGTTCAAACAGGCGAACTGGGTCCGCAGGTCAATGAAGGATTGAGAAATGTGCCACTGGGGCAACAGCCCCACAAATGTGAAAAAAGGGGAAACAACTTCATTTCCCAGCGTTCTTTGCGACGAGCCACAGCCAATCAGGCTGAGAGGCACCAGCACAAAGAACGTCTGGAAACGCGCCATGGCCAATCAAAAATGAGCCGCAGGAAAAAAACGGAGCACAAACAGAAAACAAAACATAAAAACTACAATCCCCAGTGTCCTGCATGCCATGAGCGTGCAGAACGCTGAGAAAACCGTCGTGCGAAAAATAAAAATAAAAAATGCAGCGCATCATAGCAACACAGGCCGCGGGAAGGAAACACACACACACCGCTGCTGCCCTTCCTTTCCACAGGCCAGGCATTGAGCCCAGCCCGCGGGAAGGAAAGCCCTCCCCTGCCGCTGCCCTTCCTTTCCACGGGCCAGGCATTGAGCCCAGCCCGTGGGAAGGAAATACCCCCCACCACTGCCTTCCCTTTCCATGTGCCAGGCATCAAGCCCAGCCCGCGGGAAGGAAAGTCCCCCCACCCACCGCTGCCCTCCCTTTCCACAGGCCAGGCATTGATCCCAGCCCGCGGGAAGGAAATACCCCCCCCGCCACTGCCCTTCCTTTCCACAGGCCGGGCATCGAGCCCAGCCAGCGGGAAGGAAAGACCCCCACCCCCACCACTGCCCTTCCTTTCCACAGGTGAGGCATTGAGCTCAGCCTGCAGGAAGGAAAGACCCCCCCGCCACTGCCCTTCCTTTCCACGGGCCAGGCATCAAGCCCAGCCCACAGGAAGAAGGCACCCCCACACACACCCTTCCTTTCCAAGGGCCAGGCATCGAGCCCAGCCCACGGGAAGGAAAGACCCCCTTAAAACAAAACAACAATCAAAAACATCCAAAAATAAACAGAAACAACCAAAATTAACACCAAAAACATACAAAGTAAACACACACACAAATAACAAAACACAAACAGCACCCAGCCAATTACCACAAAAACAACAAAAAGAAATACACCAAAACAACACAAAATCCAAACACCCACACACACACACAAAATAAATAAAACAAGGGAACTCACCAACAGACATCCTCACTCCACGACGGCCAGAAATGAAATGAATAAAGAAACAGACTACTTACCAGAAGAAGCTCCACCCAGAGGCCACGAGAGGAAAAAACAGTCAAAATACAAGAAAACACCTTACCAGCAACACCTGCTGGCCACAAAAGTAAAAACAATTCACAAAGACACAACAGCCCCAAACAAAAGGCCCCAACAGTAAAAACAAGTCAACAAAATAACACAAAATCACAATTTAACACAAATCACAAACATATGACAATAAAATAAAACAAAAACTTTTCAAAAATCCTGTGCTGAATTTTAACTAAAATAAAAACCCCAAACATCTAAATACAGTTTAAAAACATTTATTGTAAAAAACATGTACTTTCACATTTTTAAAATTATTACCTACAGTACAACTATTTAAAAAAAAAACATACTAAAAAAAATTTGGGTTATTTTTTTTTAAAAAAAGTATATCATCCTTTGTTTTTTTCTTAATCCAGAAAAGCAAAAAAACAAACACAACTAATCACAGTTTATAACAGCCTGGCAATAAATAAATAAATAAATAAATAAATAAATAAATAAATAAATAAATAAATAAATAAATAAATAAATAAATAAATAAATAAATAAATAAATAAATAAATAAACAAACATATTAAAAATTTCAAATATAGACTAGCTTCTCCTTTACAAACATTAGCAAAATAAATAAATACAAACACTATTTAAAACAGCCCGGCAATGATGGGCAACTTTTGCTAGTTGGCTATAAATATGTCTAGTAGATGGGTGCTCAAGAAAGGCCTTAGTGGTGCATACATCAGTGTCATTTTGGGTATAACACTAACAGAGGGAGAAATGCCTGTACTGGGAGAGTTTTGCTCTGTTTTTCTAAAATCAGTCAATGCACCTGGGTTGTGCGCTCACTTGTGAACCTTTCTCAAGAGTATGAAGAGACAATATACACATTTCATATGCCGGTCACTCCAGTGGTTCTGTTATTTACATTTCTTGTCAAGATAGTGCCACAGGTCATTTTGCTATGCAAACCTTTATAAGAACATGAATTAATAAAACAGCCCTGTGGCTTACCATTATGGAATGGCTTTCCATGTTTGTTTGAGTTCCAAATGCTAGGCATATTGAAGCATCATGCAAAGCAGGAATATGAAATCTCCCATGAGCTGTATATAGCTATCAAGCCTAAATAAGATACCCGGCATGATGTAGTGAATAGAGAGACAGACTCATGAAGCATGGGTTTGAAACTCTGTTCAGCCATTCAAACTTACTGGGGGTGTAAAACTGGTAAAATGACTCCTTAAATATCTAATTTACCTTGAAAGCACTGTTAGAATGTTATGAAGGTGGTACCTGACCCCAGTTAGGTTGCATCAGGAAATAACAAGAATAAAATGTGTTGGAGATGTAAGAATACACTGGGTACTTATGAACACATGTGGTGGAGTTGTAATGTGTAAAAGATTTTTGGACAAAAATTGAGCAAGAAACTTCAAGAATAATGGGGATGAGCCTTAAGCTGGGGTCGGGTACCGGTTTGTTGATAGACATGGATAACATGAATATAGATAAGAGTAAAAAAGAGTTATTATCTATAATATTAACAACCGGTAGACAAAGTATCACAAAAAATTGGAAAAATGATGTGTCATTAAAAATTGAAGATTGGTACAAGGAAATGTGGGAGGTTGCTTTGAATGGCAAGTTAACATTTGAGTTGAATAAAAAAAAGTATTATTATTGAAAATAAATTCTGGAATATATGGCAACCATTTGTAGAAAATACATTGACTAAAGGTGAAGGTGATAGGGCGGCACCTGATCAACTGAGCTTTTGAAAATAGTAAGAGATTACTCGGATATACCGTAATCTACAGGGCAATGTATATATCACAGGGGTGTGTATTATGATTTTGTCTTTTTTGAGTTTAAAGTTAGATAGATATTTATATAATGAGAATATATTCATAGAATAAGAATTACTTGTTGTATTGATTATTTAGGATTAAATGTTTTTATTGTGTTGTAGTGTAATTATGTTTTGTATTGGATGTATTTCTTTGTAATTTTTTATATATTTTTGTGTCTTGTTCGTATTTTATTTTGTATTTTATTTTGAAAATTAATAAAAATATATATATATAAAGAAGAAAGCTCTGTTACTGTGGCTATAAATCAGCTCTAACTAGATGGTGCACAAAAAAACCCCAATAAATACTGAGAAAGCAAGGATAGGAATTCTCCCACCTTGACTTGTCTGTGGCCATCAGGCCTACACAATGGCTGCTGTGTACCAAGTGGATCTTCTCCATCCACTTGTAGAAAGCAGCCCCAAAGAAAGTTGAAATTTAGCCTCGGGGGCGGGGGGGGGGAGGAATGGCGAAGGTGAATTCTCCACTCTATGGTGTGCTGTATGTTGTGGTTCATTCCATCATCACTGCTAACTGGGAGCTGGATGCTTCTTCATTTTAATTATTTTCAGTATGCTGTAGTTCTGAAATGTGTCTCCCAAGCTGGCTCCTTAACCCCCAAAATATACCTTGAAAGTTTAACCAAGTCTTATGGCACATTCATTTGCAATGGTGCTTGTCAGTTCTCTCTCTACATTTTGTTCCACTTCTCGATTAATAGCAACATGTGTATCATTTAGCCATAGTCCAACATCCCATTACTCCCCAAATTTCTCATTATGTTGCACTATCCAGGTGACAAGTGGACATGAGTACTACAAGTCTGCTACTCCTCTCCATATCTCGGCATTTTCATTACCAAAAAGAAAAAAGGTACCACTTCGAGGAAGTAATGGCATATCTGTTGTAGCCATTAGGGTTGTGTCCTTCTGCTCGCTGAATCCTGAAACATACTATGAGAAAGTGTTAAAGTGTCTATAATATTCTGCAGTGTCCAGGAGTTGTATGTAATCAAGGGGTCTTTTTGTTACTACATAAGGTTGGTACAAGGACTCCAGTGGCTCAAGTGGTTAAGACAATGTGTATGATGACTGGAAGGTCAGCAGGTCAGCAGTTTGAGACCCGAGTACTACACGATGAAATAAGTTCTCATCTCTGTCCCAGCTCCTGCCAACCTAGCAGTTTGAAAGCAAGAAATGGCAAGTAGAAAAATAGGAACCACTTCTGTGGAAAGGTAAACAGTGTTCTATGCACTTGGGTGTCAAGGCATGCCTGCTGCATGTCCATGGTAATGTCTGCAGACACAATGTCTTTGACTACAAACAGAGATGAGCACTGAACCATAAAGTTGGATACAACTAGCATTAAATTAAGAATGACCTTTTCCTCTACCTAATGTTGGTACTCATTGAGGTGTTCTGAATTCAGAGTTTCAAATCTTTTCTCCATGAAAACTCACTGAGAGAGTGAAACTGATTTAAAAAATCACTCCTTAAATATCTCATTTACCTTGAAAGTCCTATTAGGGTTGATATCTGTTAGTTCCAACCTGAAAGCACATAATTAGCTATCAACAATGTTTTTTCTCACTGTATCAATACAGTAAAACCCTGGGTTAAGGAAATAGTCCATTGCAGGCGCACCCCCCAATAAAGGATTCAGACACTGATGAAAGTGGATAACTGCATTGGGCCACATTTATTGATTCATGCCCTAGTCCGAATTATAAATTTCTATTGGTAATTGACCAATTATAATTCTTAAGGCAAGCAGGCCAAAGTAACACTGGTAAGGTACCACCCAAAATTGCCAACGGCAATTGTTACAATGTATCTATTTGTATCAATTTGTTTGTTGACAACAAACAAATTGTTGACCGTAGTCAATATCTAACTAATGACCCCACCCTCTGACGCGTATCCGTGAAATCACGGGGTGATGCATGCTGTCTAGCTGTAGCCATCACCCCGTCGCCTGGTTCGTCGTTGACCGGACAACGTTTAACCAACTTATGCCTGTCTAGTGTTGTCCAGTCAATTGCGAACCTGCCGGATACCTGTGGGTCATAAATGTTTACCTTACCAGTGCTACCCACCACATGGGGAGGCTTACCAAAAGGCTCACCGCCCCCCCCAAGACCGTCAGCTCGGTCAACAGGCCTGCTCGCCAGTCCACTAACAAGAGGTCCATACCTCCCTGCGACAGATGGGCCCCATCCCCTGAGTAAAGCTCATAATTTTGCAGACTGATGGCGGGGATGCGAATGACGCGTCCCCCACCCTTGTTGAAAAGGAACCGGGCAAGAGCCCCGTTCACGGAGCGTCGGCCCGGTCAAGAGCCTCAAGGCCGAACGCTCCCCTGTAAGCGTACCGCGGTATCGTGTCCGACCAATTGAGGTTTGTGGCAGGCCACACATCATGTGAGTAGGGCAGGTCGCTGCAAATCGCAAGCTTCCGCGATAGGCCAGTGACCTGTCCCAAGCCATGGCCCCCAAGGTACATAACCAGGACACCAGGCGAGTCAGCATCCCTGATGTAGAAAAGGAATGGCAACAGTTCCCGCCATAACATGCCGCGCTTACCATACCACCTGAGATGTGCGGATGCACCCAGTCCCAGTCGGGGTCCCCACTCTGTCGCCGCAGCGTAACGCGCTGCCCTGTGCAGCGTAATGCGCTGCCCTGTGCAGCGTAACG
Organism: Bradypodion ventrale; assembly: GCA_035047345.1. Taxonomy (NCBI): domain Eukaryota; kingdom Metazoa; phylum Chordata; class Lepidosauria; order Squamata; family Chamaeleonidae; genus Bradypodion; species Bradypodion ventrale. The sequence continues at coordinate 196,988,786 of JAWDJE010000001.1, read as the reverse complement.
CGCTGCCCTGTGCAGCGTAACGCGCTGCCCTGTGCACGTGGCTGTGGCCCACCAGCCATACTGTCACCGGTGTAATGCAACACCCAGGGTCTGTCAAGGAAAAAAAGGGGGGGAGAAACAGTGCAGTGACTAAATTGGTACTAACGGTTGAAGAGGGCGAACACAAAACTGAAAACATTGTGATCCCCACCCTCCCATGCGGCCTATTTCAGCCCCGGAGTACCCAAAAACAGCTGCAGTAGAAGCCGCCCCTATCCTGAATGAATGGGTGCCACAACGAGCCCCAGGGAGGCCAACACTGTCTAGTGCCTTACCGGCACCCTCCCAAATTGAAATTTGGTAAGGGGAGACCCACCTTGGTGACAGAAAAACGGGCCATGGTGCGTGCCACGCAGTGCAAGGAAATCCTGTAGGGCACCGACCGGACAGATGTCTGCCAAAGAACATCGTAGCAGTCTTACTCCACTGCCTACGCCGTGCTGATCCGTTTTAGAGGAGCGTATCCTCAACTGAGCCCAATCATTGGCCACATAGACATCTTCGAGTTCCAGTGCTCTACGACTTGCATCCGCCTTAGACAGCATCTCAAGCTCGCTGATGCGGAGCGCTCCAAAAAAGGCCACCGTTGTAGCCGCATGAAACAGGGCTGCCTCATACCTATCAAAACATAGGTCATGCCAGCCCCGAGCTAGTTGGGTAAGAACCCCTGGGGAAATTGGGTGGCGGTCGTCCGGGCTACGCCCACGCTACCGCACCCACCCCTCCAAAATGTGTCTCACACGGAAGTCAGCGGTATTGTCCACATGACCGCCTACTTTGGCCATGAAAGCCAGCGCTGACAGCCTGGATGCTATGGTGCGAGGCGCAAGGCCCTGGGCATGTAGGTGAACCATAAATCGAAGGATGTGGGCCACTGGGATCGGCCAGATGTCTGGCAGCCGGAATTGGGCACAGAATGCTCGGAAAGAATTGAATGCATGGTGATACGCCTTACGCGTGCGCGGCGCTAGCGACATGCCGATCGCCCGGTTCACCTCTCCTTGCCAATGGTCCATATCTCGTTTGGGAGTGGCGAGGGAAATTCCTCCGCATCCGGGGCCAAGGCGCGGAACCGGGAGATCTGCAGGCGGAACAAAGCGTCAGCGATATCATTATTGACACCCGGGACATGCCTGGCCCTGAACAGCACATTGAGGTGCAGGCTGTGCAATACAAACTGGCGCACCAGGTCCATGACCCTGGGTGATTTAGAGGTTTGTGGGTTGACAATGTGGACAACGGCCGCATTGTCACACCAGAAATGAACAACCGAGTTGGCCCACTCCTCACCCCATAGCATCAAAGCCCAGAATGGGAAAAAATCCCAGATAAGTAAGATCACGCAGGCGACCCGTGCCCGACCAGGCTGGTGGCCACCCACCATAGGCCCACTTTCCATTGAAGTACATCCCATAACCCAGGGATCCCGAGGCATCGGACTGTATCTGGAAACGAGGGGAAGCCAGAAGGTCAGACCTCCAAAATGACACCCCATTGAACTCCCTCAGGAACTGGAGCCAGATGAGCATATCTGCCTTAATACCCTGGGTCAATCTCACCCTATGGTGGGGCCTGGATAAGCCTGTCATGGCGTCGCACAAGCGCCGAGCAAATGCCCTGCCCGGTGCGACCACCCTGCAAGCGAAATTGAGGTGACCATGTAGCACCTGCAGTTCCCGCAGTGATGCCTTGCGTTTAGCCAGCAAGTCCGAGATAAGGGCCACTATCCTTGACACCTTATCCCCTGTTAACCTAGAAGCCTGCGCTACCGTGTCAATCTCCACCCCCAGGAAGACTAGCTGGGTAGATGGGCCCTCGGTCTTTTCGGGCGCTAAAGGGACACCAAGTTCCTCCATTAGCGTCTGAAATGTGTTGAGGAGACGTGTGCATGTGTCCCAGCCCCGTTCACCCCTGAATAAAAATTCATCCAGGTAATGGGCTACAGACCAGGACCCTGACCTGCGGACAAAAGCCCACTCTAGGAAGGTGCTGAAACGCTCGAATGCCGAGCATGATATGGAACAGCCAAAAGGCATGGCCTTATCGAAATAATATTCTCCCCGGAACTTGAAACCCAGCAACTCAAAGTCACCCGGGTGGACCGGCAGGAGTCGAAAGGCAGACTTAATGTCGCTCTTAGCTAACAGCGCACCCGGGCCACATGAGCGCACCATGCGCAGCACTTGGCCAAAAGATGTATACCTGACCGAGCAAAGGTCATCAGGGATAGCATCATTGACCGATCTGCCGGCTGGGTAGGACAAGTGAAGAATTAGGCGGAACCCACCCGGTGATTTCTTGGGCACTAAGCCCAAGGGTGACACTTTAAGGTTGGTGAATGGGGGTGCAGGGAAAGGGCCAGCGACCCTGCCCGCATCAATCTCCTTAGCAATGCTGGCAGCAGCCACCTCCTCCCTTCCCCTAAGGGACAAAAGGTTGGGGGCGTCTTGGGGGGACCTATCTCCCGTGAAAGGAATACGGAACCCCAGCCGAAAACCCTGAAGCAGGTAAACTGCATCTGCCTCCCTCGGGTACAATGCGAGCCAACGCTCCAACATGTCCACATCAATTGGGGAGGGGGCCTTTCGATGGACCAGCTCCCTCTGCGGCAGTCTTGCCAGCCCCTACCCCTGCCCCTTGTCCACCCCTACCCCTGCCCCGCATTCCCCCAGGCCTGGGGCAGGCGGATGCAGCATGGGGGCCAGCACAAGAGGGACACTCATGCCTGAACCGGCAATTCTTCCTATTGCAGGAACCATTGGACGAGAAAGTCCAGCACAGCAGGCGGGCTGGAATCCCCTGCCCCGTCACCTGGTGGGGTATCTGTGCTGGGGCCGCTCGCTGGACCGCATGTCCACAATGGTATCTTTCCCCAGGCGCAGGGCGCGTGGGAGTCATGTGCAGAAGCCACAGCTTCTGGCAGGGCTCGTCCCACCTCATCTCTGGGTGCAGGGGAATTTGCATAGGGAATTCTTCATCGTAAGCCAACCACGACGGGCCCGGGAAGTCAACCATCGCCCGGTATATATTGTCCAAATACTGGACCATCGGGATCGCCAGATCTGGCCTGGCCCTGAGGTAAACCGCCATGTATATGAGGTACGCTGGCAACCAGTTGGCCTACGTGCGTGGCGGCTTACGACGACGTGCCTGTTCCTTATCCTTCTCATCCTGCCCCTCCCTCTCCTCCTTGGTGGGCTCTCTGTTAAGAAGGGAGAAGATGTCCACATACTCCCCCCGCCAGATCTTTTCTTTGGTAGCCTGGGCCAGATGATCCCCAAGGGGCAAGGAATACCCCGATGTCGGCAATGCCGACATCGGCACGGTGGGAACTGTGGGCATTGCGAAAGGAGCCTGGACCAACCCGGTCACCCCTAACACGTCCCCAACTGAGTAGGAGGTGCAACCCCAAACAGGGCCCTGGGTGGGAATTGAAGTCGCCGGGTGGGACGTCGGCGACTGAACCGTCGCGCCACCCGTGCGAGGCCATGGCCACTGGAATGTTCCCCCCAAGGTAGCTAGGTATGAGGGTGCGCTAGATTGAACCGCATACTCACATGCTGCACCCCCATGGGCCGCCCCCACCGGGGGTTCCGGCCCACTGGGGGCGCGGAGCTCACGATCGCAACTGAGCTCGTCGATGGGGCCTGCTCCGCACCAGCCTGTTGATTGGGGAGCTGCAAGGCAGTGGCCGACGCCGGCCCACGCGCCTTGGGCAGCTCGACCCGTCCAGCCGCCTGCCGCTGCCCGGCAGACGAAGCCGCCAGAAGGTCCTCAACATTACCGTAGCCCCCTAAGCCAAGCGGGGGGCAAAGGGCCGGCCGGCCCACTAGCTGCAGGCGCCGGTCCAGGTCCCTGGACCCCGGGGCCCGTATACGGCCACGATCCCAGGCCTGGCCCCTGCAGGGCCGGGGGAGTACCCTGCCAGGGGAGGGAACCCAGCCACCCCCCATGGCTGAAACCCCCCGCAGGAAGCTGCGCACCAATGGAAGAAGGCCCCGCAGAATGGGCCACGCCAGGGGCAGTGGCCACTGCTTGCGGGCCGAGGGCCGCGGCCCCTGCTGGGCCGGTACGCGGACACCCCGCCTCGGGCCAAGGGGCAATTAACCCCAACCCACCGGTCCCGGTGGGCTCAGGCAAAGGAGGCTGCTGGGGAGGCGCAGCCGCGATCCTCCGACCCGGCTGGCGCCTCCGCGCAGAACGAGCCGCGTTCGCAGTCGCCTTCTTCTTAGAGGGCATAGCAGCTATCCGATGGGAAGCCGGAAAAAGTCAAGAAAATTAGCAGCCAAGAGGCTTCCCGGTGAAAGGCAAGAGCGACGGAGGTAAGAGGGAAAAACTTCTCCGCTCCGTCGTTTTGCAAAATGGCAGCGCGGCTGCCTCGTGGCCACCCCTTTTATAAGGGAGCTGGCCACGTCCCCTAACTACCCGGATGCCTTCGTCCGGTGTTGGGGGGCCCCGCAAAGAGCGCGGCGGCCATTTTGGCGCCGCGCTTGCATTCCGGAAAGTTTTCTGTAAAGCAGTTTTTCTGTAACTCAAATCACAATTTCCCATAGGAATGCTTTGAAAATCAAAAGAACATTCCAGAGGTTAGAAAAAAGCCAAAGAACCATCATTTTTCTTTTGAAAACTCTTTCTAAAGTGGCAAAAACACAGCAAAAAATTCCCAAGTGCCCTTTAGAAAGTTTGGAACAGAAAAAATATGGGGTATTTTTGGGGGGCATTTTTGTAAGCTCCAGAGCTAATATTTTTTTTATTTTCAATGAATATTTGTCATTTTTTGACTTAGACATCTAGTGCCCAGCCCTGGCAATTGCAGGAAAAGTGCTGCCTAACAGATGATGAGGATGTCCACACTCCCTGGTTGCTGTTGAGAGCTTTTGCTAAAGCCAAAATGTGATGACAAATTCCAAAACCAGAGCAGAAATGCTACAAACACCCTCCCACTGCTGTGCAAAGCACCGGAACCCCCCCCCCCCCCCAAAAAAAAAAAAAACTGTCCATGATGTGAGGTTTTTATGTAGCTCCGGACATGATTTCCTCAGAATTTCCTTCCATAAGTCCAAGTTATCTGTTACCTGAGGTGTCTGTAACCCAGGGTTTTACTGAATTTCTCATAGCTGTACTATGGAATCCTTTCTTATGTTTATTTATATACTACCTTATTTCTAATTACAGGGATTGGTGGGGGAGGGGGGAAGCTAACATCCTTTGATGAACTACAATATTAGATCTCAATTAAACACAATATTACATTAAAATAAACACTCAAAACATGATAAAGAAAAGTTAAATGCTTAGTATATTCCATTAAACTCCTTCTTAAGTGGTTTATTCCACTGCCAAAAACCTGTGGACATCCGAAAGATCTCAAAACCTGGGGAAGCTCACATGGGAAGATGTGAGCCTTCAGGGAGTCTAGATGTAAGTCTTATAGGACTTTGTAGCTCATAACTAGCACATTCCTTGAAAAAGACAAGGGGTCAGGGAAACTGTTTCAAGAAGGATTTTTCATCTTTCCTTTAAACTGGCTGAAATCAACTCTTTGCTAACATCATCCTGGGCCTGCTGAAATTTCAAAACATGTTTGAAAGGCAGCTCCATATAGAGAGCATTACAGTAACTCAAAAGGGATGTAACTAAGGGATGTGTCACCATAACCACCTCAGACATTTTGAAGAATGAGCACAGCTGGCCCTCTAGCCTTAAGTTTGCAAAAACACATTCCCAACCACCATTGGCTTTCCTTTGCCTCACTCCTTGGCCTTTGCGTTTTAGGTGCAATTATCATGGCTCATTCATGTGAAGGTGTGAAATGGATAGACTTACAGAGAACCACACAATGGAAAGCAAAGATATATCCCACCTGGACTTTTTTTGTATGTGGAAAATATTGAAATACAGATCCATAAGTCAATCACACAATTTTGTAGTTTTTTCTAAAGAACAGTAGCTTGTTTTCAAGTGAAGACTCCATATTTAGTTGTTCAGTATAGGATCTCCAAAGTAACATCATGGGTCCTGACATATCTCATTTCTTCTAGTTCCTGAATGGAAGCAGTTTTGGGTTACAATTCTGAAGTTAGATGTGCACTTTTAGGACTACAGTACAAGTCTTTCATTTGTCATTCTTTATACCAAGTTCTGAATATTTAATGGATACATTCAGGAACCGGATGACTGCCTTGGAATGAATAATTAAACCTCATTTAAAAATAACTGTCTATGGGGAATGGGTGTCTCAGTGAACTAAACAATTTCCATTCCTGTTCTGAACATTATTTCCATGTAATTTCCTGACCTGAATTTCAGCACCCTCAGGTATATTTGTATTTTGGCAGGAGAGTTACATAAAAGGATCATGGTGACAAAATATATTGGACCAGATATAGTAGAGATGACAGGTTGGCAAGAATATTATTGAACTTTGGTAAAGTAAGTGAAGGCCATCTGCACAGAGGGATGTCAGCTCTACAAAGCTCAATGGATTTTCCTAGAACTTTCATTCAATTAGGTTTCTTGTTTATTAGACAAGTCCAATGAGAAAGTAATGTTTGAATCAATGAATTCCCCAGTTGCCCTTGGTACTGCACTCCACCACCTCACTTCTTGCATCTTATGCAGTAAACAAGACTGAATGTTAAAAGTTAAGCAACTGTATTACAAGTCAAATTATAGGAAGCAAAGTAGATCTTTGAAGGCTACCTTTAGAATGACAGGGGGTGAGCATGTGTGTTTGTGTGAATAAAGTAATCTCTGTAGAAATTAATGCAGATTATAACCCTAATGATGGAGTGGTTTGGAATAGGAAAAGGAGTAAGATGAGGCTGCATTTTGTCACCCTGCCTATTTAAAGCTGGCTTGGGACTTAATATCAAGAAAACCAAGATAATGGCAACAGGCCCTATCACTCCCTGGAAAATAGATGGAGAAGAAGTAGAAGTAGTGACAGACTTTACATTCTTAGAATCCAAGATCACTGCAGATGGTGATTGCAGACATGAAATAAAAAGGTGACTAATTTTTGGGAGGCTAGCTATGTGAAACCTGGGAAACATAGTCGAAAGTAGAGACATCCCCTTGCAAACAAAAATTTGCATAGTCAAAGCAATGGTATCCCTGGTGGTAATGTATGGTTGTGAGAACTAGACCATAAGGAAAGCTGAGCACAGAAGAATAGATGCCTTTGAAATGTGGTGTTGGAGGAGAGTTTTGAGAGTCCCCTGGATAGCGAGGAGAACAAACAGGTCGATCTTAGAAGAAATCAACCCTGACTGCTCCTTAGAAGGTCAAATAGTAAAGATGAAGCTAAAGTACTTTGGACATCAAATGAGAAGAGAGGGTTCGCTTGAGAAAGCCTTGTTGCTGGGAAAGGTGGAGGACAAAAGAAGAAGTGGGTGACCCAAAATGAGATGGCTAGATAGTATTGTAGACACAATGGGCACAAAGCTGGGTGGGTTGAGGAGGATGGTGGAGGACAGAGGTGCCTGATTGGCAATGGTCCATGGAGTTAGCAAGTGTTGAACTCTCCATTAGGATTCAGGGACAGAGTCTGATGAAAGGGACTTGGTCCATGAAAGCTCACAGTTAAATACAGGAGTTAATCTTCAAGGTGCCTGAACATTTTTTGTCTTTTTCCCCCTGTTCTATTTTATTTACTCTCAGATATGCTTGCACAGACTAACATGATTACCACTTCAAACATTTCAGAGTATGAAAAGACTCCCAGATTCACCATTGGTTCTCGATCCAGTTGATGACCAGGAGTGGCTGCACCCATTAAGCCTAATATACCAACTGTACTTTTTGCAGGAAATAACATCAATTTAAACAACAACAAAAGAGCAATTACAACAGCGAAGTAAGAGGTGTTGTCTCTCATCCTCTTTCTAAAATAATAATTTTCCTAGCAAAAATATTAGGCTATGGGTACAGAAGCTGGTATCCTCTTAACCTTCTTTCCAGCTCTTCACATGAAAAGGTGACCTTCCAATGATCTACCATCCTGCACTAAAAACTTTATAAACCTGGTCTACCAGTATTCCTCATAATGATCACACAAACACAAAAGAGTGGTGCTGTTTCTTGATACGCCCCTATCTTTTCTTCCCTCAGACATGTTGAGTCTAGCGGCACTTTAAAACTGAAGCAAGCTAAACAAAGTATTGCTGTGCTGCAATAGAATTAGGAGGAGGTTCTGACATAGCTTTTCTCATCTCAGCATGGGCACAATGATTTACAATGATTTACCATGTTCTTCTTAGCTTTGCTACAAAAGTTCTACATGTGTTGGTTGTATTTTCTTGCAGCCATAATGGAGTAGACCATACTGCCAGTGACTCAGCACTGATCACCAGCCTGGGTTAAATAACCTGACCACCCTGAGGAGTCATGGCCTTGGGTGGTGAAGTCCACAGGGAAGGGTGATGGTCCCCAAATGGATTAAATCCCACTTGAATCCATTTAATGGAGAGTAGCAGCTTCATCCATACTGGCCTGGAGCTGATGAGGAATTTAAATGCCCCAAAGTCCTCAGGACCAGAAAGTGACTTGTAGAACTGGAACAGTGGTAGAGGTGTCACACTGTGATGCGGAATGAGGGGTAGGACCACTGCATTATGTTGTTCCCAGGATAATCTTTACGGCTGAAAGTCAAATGAATATGGCCCTCAGTGTGGAATGTCCTCAGAAGAAATGTTCTGAGGAGTTAAGAACAGGAAGACTATCGCCATGAGGACAGCGAATATTCGGAACAGATAGGGCACTTGAAGAAGAAGACATCATGGCTTCACCTATGGAGTCAGCACTTCTATTTGCTTTAAGGCAGGAGTTGGTAAACTTCAGAAGTCAAGGTGTTTCCAAAAGCCATCTGTGGACCATGGAGGACTGCATCTATTCTTAGAATGCCATCTCAAAAACACTTTTCTTACAGAACATCACCCTTCTCTCTGCTGAAATCCAATTTATTAATTTTGGTCCAGTTCTCAAGCTGTCAAGATCATCTTGAAATGTGTTCTTTGTCTTCCAAATTCAGTTTGCTGTCACAAACAAATAAGTTGGGGGATACAAGTCATTAAAATTCAGCTCTTTCTCTTATTCACAGGGTTGTAATTCAGAAGATGTCATTAATTCACAGCTAATAATTACCCATCTTCTAACCAATTGCTTGTAATAAAAAGCCCCTACAAATTGGTTGTTGTTGATTTTTGAGCCTCAAATCCTCACCACCACTACTGTGCAAGCCTCATCTTTTGGACATGGAATGCTTTGTAGGTTCTAGGGTGGATAATCTAAATTAACTTAACAAATGTGTTTTTCCATCAATTTATTTTCAGCCACTGCATAATGAAACCATTGTAATTTTTGCTGTGTTTCCCTTCATTTAATTCTCCTCACCAGCCACACTCATTCTCCTCTGAATGCACATTTATTATAGTAGTTTCAGAATCAAATCTAAAATTATAATTGGGGGGGGGGAGGGTGTCAAACTGATTACTTTTAAAAGGCCCCAATATTTTTTAACTGTTTGCCTGATGGTTTCTGATCATGCAAATGAAAAACAACAATCCAAACTTCAAAGAACCATCTGATAAGATAAAAACAACACATATGTATTAAAATACTTATCTTAACAGTTACAGTACCTCCTTCTTTTGGCTGATGGTCAGATACCATGAATATTTTTCTCTATTGCCACACAAGATAGAAATTATTTTCTTCCCTAACCTCTCCTTTGCCCTAACTCTGACTAATACTGAAATAGAGTAAAAAGGTTGGAATATCTACATTAATTATTCTGCAAATAATTTGAAACATTTAGAGCAAACACATTTTCCTAGTTGGCCTTGCCATTTTGAGCCTAAAAATGGCATGTGACAGAAAAAGATAAATACAGTCCATAAATGTATGCTTGAAAAGAAAATGTGCTGTTAGAATTAAATAAAAGGGAGAAATGGGTGAATGTTCATAACCTTAGCACCCAGCGAAATTGTGCTTATGTGTTCAATTGTATGCAGTAATCTTTTTTGTCAAAACAAAATATAAGGAATGCATTTATTACATTTAGAAGGTTAAGCTAAGTATTAGCTTAGTAGTATTTTCACCTTGCTATTTTTTTAAAGTGCTCAAAATAGCATAAGTATCCAGTTTAAAATAAGCTATGAAATGAATTTAGAATACCAAACAACAGGAAGACTATTGCCATGATGATAGTCAATATCTGGAATGGATACAGCACCTGAAGAAGAAGAAGAAGAAGAAGAAGAAGCACAATTTTAAAAAAGCATAAGAGGTTAATATTCTCCTTTGGGGAAGCATCCAGACTAGGATTAAATATGTTATGGTTTTTAAAGGAAAATTGGATCCCCACCCCCCACCCTGAAAGTAAATCTTCATTACTGAGTACAACAAATAATTCTTTACTATGCCAAATACTTTTAGCCAGTTCATGGCCAATAGGATATTACCATTACAATGGATGTCACAATGCTATTCAAGATGCAAGAGAATGCATTTTTAATTCAACGGGTACAATGGAATACAGTACTGAAATACTGAATGAATTATATTGATTGTATCTCATATTATTCTTCCTGTAAATGGAAGCATGATTTTGGAGGCTATTTTGCAGAAATGATTTGATTTGCAGTTGTTGGCTGATAATGAATTTTAAATGCTGTGGTATTTTTTAAAAAATCTGGATAAAGAAACTCTAAATAGAAAACAATACTATTTTTAATATGCTGTTAATGATTTTTAATATGTAAAGAGAAGATCAAGATATATGATAAGACAATTATATTTGACAGTCAGTGCAGGCTTATATAACTTCAACGTGGGACAGTCAAATGAGTTTGGTTTCCTTTTCTTAAAAACATTTAGGGGACAGACCTGAGAAAACTGAATTTAAGAGCCTATGGGGCTAAGCCCAACCATTTTTATTCAGCATTAACCCAGCACTTTGAAATCTTTGTATACAAGTCCCCATCTAATGGAGGTTGATGGATCTCCATTCCATTGGGCTCGAGGGCAGTTTTACTTGTTCCTCTGCCAATGTGATTTATACTATCCTTTGCCCCCACCCCCCACGCCTCCCAAAATGCCCTACTCCACTCTACATAGGGCAAACAGGACAATGTCTGTGCAAAAGAGTTAAATCAGACATCAGGAATGGCAACAGACAGAAACCTGTTTCAAACCATTTCAGTCTACCTTTACACTGTGCACAAGACTTGAAAGTTGCCATTCTGGAACAGAAAAATCACAAGAAAAGGATCCAGAGAGAGACAGCAGAGATAAAGTATTTATATATGCTGGACACCTATCTCAAAGGTTTGAATATTAGTCAATGGTTTCTGGGACATTATCAAATTTGATACACCACAACTATCAGGTTGTTATATGCTACTATATATGTTGCATGTTATATGTTGTTATATTATAACACCTTCACAGAACTTACTTCAGTAAAATTCTTATCCACAGCCTCAGGCTTCCTTTCAGAACAAAGAAACAGCTTGGTGCTGTGCCTGGGCCACTCACACTATTGTTAATAGATGCTAGGCCTGAAGGGTAAACTCATTAGCAAATGTGTAATGCCACAAAGTTTGTCTTGCATCAGTCTACTAACCATTTGCAATTCAACTAGGTGAAATTTCACAACTAATCTGAATAAGAACCAGAGATTTCTGCTATTACCAGTTGAAATACAAAAAAAACCACATTAATTTGTCTACTTATCTGGTATACTAACCAACTGTTCTGTACATCTGTACCTGATGAGTATAAATTGATACCAATGAAGTCTCACACATATGTCTGATGAACTTAACTTGATCCACGAAAGCTAACATTAAAAAAACAGCAATTAGTCTTTAAAGTGCCGCAGTGATTTTTGTCCTTTGTTTTGCTTACTCTCTGATATACTTTAAAAATTATTCTTCCTGGTAGAAAGGATAAAAATAGCAAAAACAACAACATAACAATAACAATAGTAAAAAAAATGCTACCCCCAGTGTTCCTGACAACAGTATAAGCCCTGCTGACCTTAACTGTACTCAGAAGTTTTCACTTCACAGAGTCAAGAACCATAAGCACTTAGGACAAATTAGATGCTCTAATTAGCATGTCATTAGAAGAAGAAAACAAGTCAATGTTTGGGCTAGAGCAATCCCTTCCCGCCAGGTGCCTAATCTTTGTGCAGTAAGTATGTCAACTGAACTAGGGTTTTAACAAACAATCACCTCAAAAGGCAAGTTAATTTTCAAGCTGCAGGGGAACAGAACATGTGAGATGACTTCTGACACAAGGAATTGCCAGCTCCTACAATGATCTGAGCTCCCAGTAGCTTTCAGGTCAGCCCTTAGAACAAGCTCTCAGGTATTACTTGCCATCTCAGCAGTTTTATGTTGTCCTCCCCATTTCAGCTTGATAAATTAGGCAAAGTGTTGGAAAAAGCAGGGAAACCAACAGACTGGCAAAGATGGCAGACCTGCAAATAACAGAACTCCAAGCTACCCTCATCTCTTTGTAGAATGGATTCAAAATCTGAAACCTATGGGAAGGTAGGGCAGGTAATACAAACATTAACGCTTCTTCCCAGCTCACTTTAAAATTATTTTCCCCACTTGGAGACCCAGAGGAGTACACCAATTGTCAGGGACTTCAGACGGCACCCTGAAACCTGAACTGCACTACTGAAATTAACCTCAGCCTATTACCTTCTTATATTCATCTATTTGTCATGCACACTCATTAAGTACCCTGACTTTTTTATACTCCACAATCAAAACTCAATTCAGTTCAATCACTTTATTACAGTCTACAACCAGCACAGTATCATGCTACTTTGATCATACCAAAACATAATCTGATTATTCCACTGCAGCTACATAAAGTGAAATGTTACTTTAAAATTGGACCCAACATTTTAATTTATGAAACAGAAAATAATTATGAAACAGGGATCTCTGCCAGATGTTTGTGGTTCCTCTCCCCCTTGTAACACATGTAAATATGTATACTATAAATGAGGAAACACTTCATGCTACTGAAAGAGAAGGTAATTATTCCTTGTCAATTAGGTTTTTGATCACTAAACCATAAACAGCTGGTGGTGCATAACCATCTTTCTCATTTGATATTATAGTGGCGTTTCTCCTTCTTTAAAAAAAATCCTCACATGCTGACTAAATATTCTGCCATAAAAATATTGCCTTAGCCTTTAAAACTGCTAAATAAAAGTAGAAGAAATGGCAGGATCATCTGAAATCATAATCATGGTTATGCATTACCAGCTGCTTATAGTTCAATGATTTAAGATCTAATTGGTAGGGCTTCCCCTCTCCATCATTTGCTTACTACCCCCCATCAGAAGCTGCACATAGTAGAATTAATTTTAGGATTTTTGAGATATAGATTCAAATACCCTTAAAAATGAAAATCTAGTCTGGAGAAGGAAGCCCATCATTAGACAATTGTCGCTGGTTTTCCTCCCCTCGCACACAAAGCAACAACAATCCTAAACATTTGGAGGTTGTTGGTATGACAGTGTGGAAACACAGAAGGAGAGAGAGGAAAATCTGCACAATGTCAATATAAAGAGGTGTGACTCCAATGAATAATGAAGATCACATGACTTTTCACCCTCTTTATCATCCTATCTTGGTAATGATATTGAGTACTAAATACCAACCTGTATGCACAAGCCTGACAAATGTGATTCTAGTACTCTTTGCCTTGAAATATATGGCTGACCTTGACAGCAACACTCAACATATTATCAAAGGAAACCATGTTATACTAACCCCTACAATTACATTTGATCTATATTTCATCACAAAAGAGGCCAAATCCACTAAGAGAAGGAGGGGAGGACTATACATTTTTATATAGACCTGCCCATGTTTTAAGATCTTCCCCAGGGAAGGCTTTCTCATTTGATCTCACCACCTTCACAGGCCCATTTGGTGAGGGCACCATTGAGGACCTTCACTGTGGTTGCTTCCACAAAAGGTCACTCTGCCGTCCTCCTTCAGCCACTGACTGGTTGCTGAGGGAGGATCTCTTAATAGTGGTCTTGTACGTTTTGGCTTTCTCCTGCTGTGCTTTTTAAATGGTTTAACCTTTTAAAAAAATATCAGTGCTTGATTTTTAAGATTTAATTGTATTTTAATACCATAACTTATCATCTTTTAGCCACTATTGTTTTTAATTCATTTAGGGAGTTGCCTTGGACTTTGTGTTGGAAGATGGTTAGAGAAGAAATGAAATAAATGATAAAAAGACTTTGTAAAGTCATAGTACTGAGTCAAATCAGTAGTATCTTCCAGATGGATAAAATACAAACACACACATACACACAAAGGAGATGATTACCAACTGTTCTTTTCCTCATACATTTCCTTCAACAAAAGAGGAGAACAGGCAGCAATTATAATGAGGCTGAAGGAGATGGGCCATGGAACATGAAAACTTGCATCAAACCCACTTCTAGGGTGTGAATTTTGATAGTTACTCAGTGATGGTCAGCACCTGAATTTTGGACTGTGGTGAACACCTCTGCAGCAGTTTTTCAACAAATTTTAAAATAGTGCCCAGGTTGTTTTCTTGTGAATATTTTAAAATGTGTGAGTTGCTTCAAAGACAGTACATTCCTAATAGTTTAATAATATTGTTGTTTTTTGACAAAAATAATCCATTTTATAACTGAAATTTGTTATATTAAATTTGGTTTTATGGTATTTTGATGGTTTATTCATTTTGGTCCCTAGAATTGGACACAAAGAATGATTAGTGGCCATATCTGCTAACACTAACACTCTTGAAGACAATCATATAGTTAATTAAACAATCAATCAATCAGCCTATCAACTCATCTAACATCAAAGGTGGAGAATCAGTGGAATAATTTAAAAAGCATATAGCACCAGAAAAGGGTATTGTGGCAGGACTGGAAACCTGTCTTCCTACCAAAATTGAGATTTTATGCAATACAGCTATGATGGTGAACCTTTTGGAGACCAAGTGCCCAAGAAGGAGGAGGAGGCATGTGGGCAGGCACCATGAGTGCCCATACACCCATGTGATGTTGCTGGCATGCCTGTGGCAAAGTCATGTGGGTGCAGCATGTTGCTTGAGGCATGCCGGTGACATCATGTGTGTGCCTGCCCCACCCCATGGGTACTCTTTTCCCCTGCAGGTGCTCTCCACCCCCATGAGTGCTGCCCATGCCCCCACAGGGCCTCCCCACCTCCTCCAAGAATGCTCTGCACCACCCCATGGGGCTTTCTCCCATGAGTGCTCCTCCTGTGGGGCCTCTCCATGGGTGCTCCCCCCACAATTATTCCCCACGCCCCACATGGCTTCCCCCCACATGTCATGTCCTATTCCCTGGACCCAGACATCTCTGACAAAGAGCCTGCTCCAAATCCCGTTTTGCCTGTCTCAAACGTTGAACAAGCTCTCCCTGTGCAGTACCACAAAGCAGCTTTCCCTTACATTGGGGTGTGCATGCACACTGCGAGTACTCCCCACCCCACCCATCCCACAGGGCCTCCCCACAAGTGCTCCCCAACCCCACGAATGCTCCCCACCTTACCTCACCCATCCACAGCTTCTCGACCAGGATTTCAACCTCCCCTTTGGCAGAGGCAGAGGGGTGGTGGGGAAGTGGGACAGGACTTCCTTTCAATGGCCCACATGTCAGAAGAAAGACCTCTGCATGCTACATCTGGCACCCATGCCACTGGTTTGCCACCAGGGCTATAGATCATTGATGTACATCTGCTCAGAACTGTTGTGACGTTAAGCTGCTGAAAGATAATTTACAAGGGAAGGATAAAAACCTTGGACATATTATGTCTAAAGGGCAATGATTTCATATTTTCCCTCATAGAAATAGTAAAGGGGGAGCCTTTTAGGTACTCAGCATCACTTTCCCAAATATGCAACAACAGTGACACTGCCCTCCCAGTTGACTACACTGCATGCTTCATGCTGAAAAATGTGGTGGCCTGCTCTCCTTTTAACATCTGCCTCCCAGACAACTCTGCTCCTATCAAGCATAGCATGTAGACCAGCACCCTGAGGAAATGCCAGTTGCTGAATACATTAAAATCAAATGTTAAATAAATGTTCTGACTACGCACACAGAGCAGTAATGGGATATCATGGTAGAAGTAGGAATGGCTAAACTGCCCTCCAATAGACCAATTGTTGTACATGTGCCAAAGGAATGTACCCCAAATCCACAGGAGATGTTTAAAAGCATTGGTACTTAATTTCATTTATAAGAAAAACTTAAAGGAAATTGTAAGCTGTTAGAAAGCATTTATTTAAGCAAAAGGAAATTAAGGGGAAAATATCTATATATCATTTTGTTTGGGACCCATGGCTGTCAGTGTCAACTTCTAATTATGCTGCATCATGATCCAGTTTTAAGACCTAATAATCTTTGAGAAAGCTCTGCTATACAGCAGGAGACTGGCTTCTCCACTGCCCAAGCTAAAATGCATGGTCCTTAGTAAACTGCCATTTATCGATTACAGCACAGTTCAACACCAAAATACCTCAGTGTGAAGCTTGACTGAACACTCTCTTTTAGGCAGCACTGCCTGAATACCAAAGCCAACATTAGTACAAGGAACATCATCATCAGAAAACTCACAAACTATAAATGGGGAAATTAACCATCCACACTGCACACATCAGCTTTGGTCATGAGAGTCTCTGCAGCAAAATATGCTGCTCCATTATGACATGCATCCACACATGCAAGTTGAGATCACTGTTAATGAAGCCATGCATTGAGTGACAAGATGCCTCAAACCTACACCAATTGAGAAAATACCCTCTTGTTGGTATTGCTCCACCTAAGATCAGGAGAGAAGTACTAGCAGATGCTGAGAAAACTAAACAAGAGAATGACCCTTGGCACCCCTCTGAACAGATATGAGCCTCAAGTCCATCAGCTCAGATCCAGGAAGAGCTTTATGGCAAGAACAAACATTCATGAGGCACACAATAACAAAAGCAAAATAGAAGATATTGGAAGGAGCTCACTAGGCAAGGAACATCATTAAAGGGGGATAAAGGTGAAGATTTCTATCTCTCCTACATCACCTGGAGGACCCTGAATAGGCTGAGGGTTGGAGTCCCTAAAAGCAAGATCAACATGCTGAAGTGGGGACTGCTGGTAGACAACAACACATGGTGTGAATGTGGAGAGACACAATGTCCAGCCCATTTACTGGTTTGCCGATTGCTGTCAGAGACATGCACCAATGAGGACCTGGGTTTGCGCAACAACAAAGCAAAGAAAGTAGCTTCATTTTGGCAGTCCAGGGTTTGATTAGGACACAAAAGAAGAAGTAAACTGTCATTGCAGCTGGAACTATTCACCTAGCTGGAAAGTTGTGAATTAAAAACATTTGAGTGTTTCACATTATTGAAAACAATTTGGTGTATAGGCTCAAAGGATTTTCTTATTTTAATGAGTTCTTCCCCTGCCCACTTCTGGTTGCCTTTCCAAGTGTAAAGATTTTCTTGCTTTTGTGACAATGGCACAACAAATAACAAAATTTCCCCAATTATAAAAATCAAATTACCCATGCAATTTGATAATTGCATAGACATATGTTTGTTTTCCCACATTAGTCATGCTCATGTAAATTTTTTAAGGCTATAATCCACTGATTAGGAAAGAAATTGCCCTGATAACATTAGAAATTTTACAAACAATTTCAGATATAAAACTGTCTGATGCTTCTGTAAGAGCTTAATTCATTGCTCTGTTTTCAGTCTTCTCCATTTCAGTTCATATGAGTGGCAGAGTATGGGGGTTGTAGGTTTTTTGGCATGGATGGATCCTGTTCCTCAGTTTCCCTAACTTGCATTTTCTTCTGCAGGAGCTTCATTTCAGTTGTTTCTGTTGGAGAAAGAATGAAAGCGCGGCGCCAAAATGGCCGCCGTGCTCTTTGCGGGGGCCCCCACCCGGACTCAGACATCCGGGTGAGTTAGGGGGCGTGGCCACCCCTCTATAAAAGGGGTGGCCACGAGGCAGACGAGCTGCCATTTTAGAATTGCGACGGAGAGGAGAAGTTTTCTCCGTCGCGTTCTCTCTTTAGCAAAGCCTCGCAGGTCTCTTCACGTCTGCGCGTTCGATTCCCGGCTGGGAAAAGGGAAAGACCTCGTACCCGGAGCCGTTTTAGATTTACCTCTTGGCTACCACGGTACTTCAAAGCAAGAGCTCGATCCCTGGATAGGGATCCTTCGGCGACTCATATTCTTTTAGGGAGACATGGCTCCCAAGCGAAAGGCCCTGGCACTGAAGCCGCGGCCGAGGGGAAGGGCTTTTCCCGGCCCTTCATCGGGTGGGGGTCAGCCTTTGGGTCAAAGGACCAGGGCTGTGCCCCCATGGCAGGGCAGTGATAGGACCTTGCCCACTGGTACCAGTGGGGCCGGTGAGGCTACCACTTGGCAGCCAGGTGCCAGCTTCATGGCTGGGCAGGTGCAGGCTGGCCCCTCAGGGGCTTCGGCCCTGAGCGAGCCTTTGCAGGGCCCAGGACAGGCTGGCCCAGGGGGGGCCTGGTGCGGGTATCCGCCCCACAGCTGCTCCGGCCCCCCACGGGCCTGAGTTCTGGGCATGGCCCTATTCTGGCCCTGGCTCCCCTTTTGGGTTAACTTTTTCCCAACTGCCTAGTGGGCCGTCCGGCCCACCCGGCCCACCTTATACTGGGGGCTCTGAGACAGTGGATGCTTTGATAGCACGTATAGCAGTGCTGGAAGCTTCTTTGGGCATTGCCCAGCCACCTTCTGAGGGGGGCGCTACCGCTTCTTCAACGGGGGCCCCTTCGTAGACCCCGGCCAACTTGCCAGCAGTGATGCTTCAATGGGCGGCCAACCGGGTTGAGCTGCTTGAGACTGTCCGGCCAGCACCGGCTGGTGCCTCGCAGCTCCCCGTCCTTTCGGCTGCTCTATTTCATGTTCAGCATTCGAACGTTTTAGCACTTTTCTTCAGTGGGCCTTTGTTTGCAGGTCAGGGTCTCGGTCTGTAGCCCATTACCTCGATGACTTTTGGTTCGGGGGTGAACGGGGCTCGGACACGTGCACGCGTCTCCTCACTACATTTCAGATGCTAATGCGGGAACTGGGTGTCCCCTTAGTGCCCGAAAAGACCGAGGGCCCAGCTACTAAGCTCGCTTTTCTAGGAATTGAAATTGACACGGTCGCACAGGCATCCAGGTTACCCATGGATAGGTCACCCGGATCTCTGCAACGATTTTGGCATTGATGGCCAAACGTAAAGTGTCCCTTCGTGAGCTGCAGGCACTTCATGGCCATCTTAACTTTGCCTGCAGTGTGGTGACACCTGGCAGAGCATTTGCCCGGCGCTTGTGTGACGCCATGGCTGGCCTGTTAAAGCGCCACCACAGGGTCCGACTGACCAGGGGCATACAGGCGGACCTTTCGGTTTGGCTTACATTCCTAAGGGATTTTAACGGGGTATCTTTCTGGAGATCAGACCTTATGGTCTGCCCTAGATTTCAAGTACAGTCGGATGCCTCCGGCTCCCTAGGATATGGGATTTATTTTGAGGGGAGGTGGGCTTACGGCCGATGGCCTCACACATGGCTTGGCACGGATCGCCTCCGTGATCTTACCTTCCTCGAGTTCCTTTCCATCCCTGGGAGCTTTGATGCTATGGGGCGAGGAGTGGGCCAACTCAGTGGTCCATTTTTCGTGTGACAATGCGGCAGTGGTGCACATTGTCAATGCTCAGACATCCAAATCACCTAGGGTTATGGCGTTGGTTCGTCAATTCGTGTTAAGGAGCCTATGCCTCAATGTGCTGTTTAAGACCAGACATGTACCAGGCATTAATAATGATATTGCTGATGCTTTATCCCGCCTGCAGAGCCCCCGGTTCCGTGCCTTGGCTCCGGAAGCAGAGGAATTTCCCTCGCCACTCCCGGCCGAGATTTGGACGTTTGACGAGGAGAGGTGAACCGGGCGATCGGCAAGTCATTGGCACCTCGCACGCGTAAGGCGTATCAACATGCTTTTGTACAATTTAGAACCTTTTGTGAGCAACTACAGTTGCCTGAAGTGTGGCCCATACCAGTCGAACAGGTTTTACAATTTATGGTCTATCTTCACAGTCAGGGTCTGGCTCCTCGTACTATAGCATCCAGGCTGTCAGCACTGGCATTTATGTCCAAAGTGAGGGGCTTCGCTGACTGCGTGAATGATTTCCGCATACGTCATGTTTTGGAGGGGTGGACACGGGAACGTGGCCGCCGCCCGGACACTCGTCACCCAATTTCACCAGAGGTCCTGACCCACCTTGCACGAGGCTGGCATAACTTGTGTTATGATAGGTATGAGGTGGCTCTTTTTCACGCGGCTACCATGGTGGCCTTCTTTGGAGCGCTCCACATCAGTGAGTTGGTACCACTGTCTAAGGTGGATGCGACTCGTAGGGCACTGGAACTCGACGATGTGGGCTCAGTTGAGGATACGGTCCTCAAAGGTTGATCAGCATGGCGTAGGCAGTGGAGTTAGACTGCTACAATGTTCCATTGAAGACATCTGTCCGGTTGGTGACCTACATGAGTTTTTGGCAGTGCGTGGTGCGCACCCTGGCCCGTTCTTCTGCCACCAGGATGGGTCTCCCCTGACTAAATTCCAATTTTGGAGGGTGACCGGTATGGCACTAACCAGTGTTGGCCTCCCTGGGGCTCGTTACGGCACCCATTCATTTAGGATAGGTGCTGCATCAACTGCGGCTGCATTTGGGTACTCTGAGGCTGATATATGCCGTATGGGAAGATGGGGATCCATGCGTTTTGCATTGTACGTCCGCCCACTTCAGGTATGAGTACCAGTTAAGTCATTCTTCTCTTTTCTTCTTTTACAGACCCTGTGTGTACCCGCACACCGGTGGCAGTATGGCTGGTGGGCCACAGTTTCGTGCACTGGACAGCACAGTATGCTGCGGCGACAGAGTGGGGACCCCAGCTTGGACTACGTGCAACCGCACGTATGCATTGGTACGGTAAGCGCGGAATGAGATGGTGGGAACTGTTGCCATTCCTGTTTTACATCAGGGATGCTGAACCACCTGATGTCCTTGTACTGCACCTCGGTGGCAATGACCTTGCCCAGGTCACTGGCATTTCCTTAAAATTCACGATCTGCAGTGACCTACCTATTTGCATTATGTTTGGCCGTCCACACGGCTGCTATGGTCGGACATCGTGCCGCGACATAATTACAGGGGAGGTATTGACCTCCGTGCCCTTGACCGTGCTCGCCGCTCGGTGAACAGGGCTGTTGCCCGATTCTTGACAGACAAGGGTTTGGGGACGGCCATCCGGCATCCCAGGATAAGTTTGCAAAATTACGATCTCTATGCAGGGGATGGGGTCCACCTGTCGGCTAGAGGGATGAACCTCTTTCTAGAAGATTTGCAAGCAGGCCTGGTGACCGAGCTGACGGTCTGGGGGGGGGGCGGTGAGTCATCATAGACGCCTCCCCGTGTGGCGGGTAGCACTGGTAAGGTAAAGATTGATGACCCATAGGTATCCGGCAGGTTCGCAATTGACTGGCCAACACTTAGACAGGTACAGGGGTAATAGCTTTGGCCGGTCAATGACGAACCAGGCAAGGGGTGATGGCAGGAGCTTAACAGCCTGCATCACCTTGAGATTTAATGGATACACATCATAGGGTGGGGTCAGTAGATAGTTTATTGACTCCGGTCAACAATTTGTTTGTGTCAACAAACAAATTGATACAAATAGTTACATGTAGCCAATTGCCATTGGCATTTTGGGAGGAACCTTACCAGTGTTACTGCGGCCTGCTTGCCTTAAATAATTACAATTGGATGAATACACCAATTTAAAGTTATAATTCGGACTAGGGCATTATTCAATAAAAGTGGCCCAATGCCTTTATCCATATACCGGTGTCTGAGTCTTTCTTTGGGTGTGTGTGCCTGCAATGAAAGTGCAGCGCCAAAATGGCCACCACGCTCTTTGTGGGCCCCCCCACTCGGACTCAGACATCCGGGTGAGTTAGGGGGCGCGGCCACCCCTCTATAAAAGGGGTGGCCACTAGGCAGACGAGCTGCCATTTTAGAATTGCGACGGAGAGGAGAAGTTTTCCCCTCCACCCCCTCCCTAGTGAACAGTGTGATTTTTTGGTCGCTTCGGGGCCGGGTGGGAATTTTTGGCCCGAACCTACAATTGGCACCGTGGTTCTGGCTTTTTTGCCCGTCCCACACTGTTGCTAGAGTTTGAGCAAAGGGGTTAGTTGACTTCGGTCACTTTGGCGGGTAGCACTGGTAAGGTAAAGATTTATGATCCATAGGTATCCGGCAGGTTCGCAATTGACTGGCCAACACTTAGACAGGTACAAGGGTAATAGTTTTGGCTGGTCAACGACGAACCAGGCAAGGGGTGATGGCAGGAGCTTAACAGCCTGCATCACCTTGAGATTTAATGGATACACGTCATAGGGTGGGGTCAGTAGATAGTTTATTGACTCCGGTCAACAATTTGTTTGTGTCAACAAACAAATTGATACAAATAGTTACATGTAGCCAATTGCCATTGGCATTTTGGGAGGAACCTTACCAGTGTTACTGCGGCCTGCTTGCCTTAAAGAATTACAATTGGATGAATACACCAATTGAAAGTTATAATTCGGACTAGGGCATTATTCAATAAAAGTGGCCCAATGCCTTTATCCATATACCGGTGTCTGAGTCTTTCTTTGGGGGGTGCGCCTGCAAAGGTAATAATGGCTGAAATCCTGTTGGACTTGGTGTAGCATGATGTTAAACTTGTATAAGTTCATGAAGAGTTACATCCAGGCATATACAAGTAATTCCTTGTATATTGTTGCACAAACAGTTGCACAATGAACTGTGCAATGAACTACACAATTGGCTATGCATTAACT
This sequence comes from Bradypodion ventrale, assembly GCA_035047345.1. NCBI lineage: Eukaryota > Metazoa > Chordata > Lepidosauria > Squamata > Chamaeleonidae > Bradypodion > Bradypodion ventrale. Next base: position 196,965,782 of record JAWDJE010000001.1, on the reverse strand, counting down.
GTAAAACCTGGCTGTGCAGCTGAGCCCATGGAACTCCCTCCTAATGAAAATTTCACCTGAGTACAATTTTTAAAATGAGTCATGCAGCTTCAAGTTACACAAGTAGAGGAGGATTTTGGCCAATGTGTAAAGTATACTCCTGCATAGGTGTTCTGAAAAACAAAGCTGTCCATTGTCTATTATGTCCCGTAATTCTGCACCAATTTTCTCCATTTCCCGCCCGGATCTGCCGCTACCCTGTAATTTGGCAGCGGGGGGAAAGGAGTTACTGCGCATCCCTTCTGTGCAGGTCCTTTCTACGCATGCATAGAACCCTTCAGAAGGGGATGCGTAGAACGGTTCTGTGCAGGTCCATTCTACGCATGCGTAAAAGCCTATGCATTCTATGCATGCATAGAAGCGACCTGCGCAGAACGTTTTTACGCATGGGTAGAATGGACCTGCACAGAAATGTATGGTCATGACAACTGTTTTGTGTTTCGGTGTGGAGTGTTAACTTATGAAAAAAGGAGTAAATGTTGTGATTTCTCCTTGCTTTGTGTCTCTTTTTGTTGGGTATGGAGCACAAAAAGGTATTCTGTAGTGTAGACCATCTCAACTGCTGTCATTGGTGTTGTTAACATTCAAGCCTTTGCTACGTAAAACTTAGCATCTTTTTTCCTGCTGATATTTGACATTGTGTAGCAAGACTGGGGCATTTTCTGGCAAAATAGCCAACATTCATAAACTGAAGATTATTTTTGTAAAAAAAAAAAAAGAATTCAGTTGGCTAGCATTATGGCTTGCTTATAATGAGCAACAGTACTACAAATGTGAGCATTCAGTTAAAGTCAATGCATGTTTTTATTTTTTACTTTCTCCTGCAATTTGAAAATAGTGTACATAGGTTATCCTTTTTTAAAATTTGGATTGCAAAGGAACCAATGACTCACTAAAAACACTTATACTATTCTCCAAATTGTGAAGTACAATTTTACTCCATACATAGTTGATTACCAGCTTTTTTCCATCATTAAGCATGTTCTTAATGCTAATATTAACACTAACATTCATACTGCTAATAAAGAATTGTTATTCCATTCTCCAGCATAAAAATTTTTGGCTGTTGCTTACATGCAAGGAATTAAAAACAAAACAGTTATTGTCCATAGGCTTGGAATATAAAAAGCAAAGCAGAAAAATAAAGGTCTGAGTAGAAAATAGAAGAAAAATAAGTAGTCTTTCAGTAGGATATGGTGGCCCTTGGTATGAGCAAGGGTGATACTTCACACTATAACAATGGCTTACCCTTGTTAGAAATGACTGGTACAACTCAGATTAAACTTGGGAGGCTAATGATTTTGCATAGGAAAGAGTAGAGAAGAGATTGTTCAGTTTCATTTACTTGTGGTGACCTTCCTTCAACCTTCACTTGCTTTTTTTAGAGTTGTGAATGTCACTTTCCTCTCACACCTCTTGTCCCACAAAGACGGAGACATCTTGCTTTTTTCTTTTGTGATAAAAGAGACAGCATTGCCTCCTGGCATCTCCAATTTAGAGTGCGACTACCCACATGACAAAACTGTGAAATAATCTGTTGAGTTCTTCTCTCTGCCAATTCCTTGTTGTCTTTGGGTTTTTTAATGTGCTCACCTAGCTCTGTTGCACTAGACAGCAAGCCTAAGAAATAAAGAAGGGAAGGGAAAGCAGATTTGGGCATCACGTTTGCAGAGGAAAGAATTAAAATGGCAGCCACTTTCCCCAGTGTCCTGCCTCTCTCACTGCCACTGTAGTCACTGCAATGGCTTCAAACAGAATGGCTACAAACCTCTTCAAGCTGGCTCAAATGACCGCACTGCTTAAACTGATACAAAGGCATTTAATATAAAAAATATGTAGAAGCCCAAGTAGCAAAAGAAAAGAAACTATAGATGTGGGACTCTAGGATGATTCACATGGGTACATAGCCAAGTGAAAAGAACATGAATCTAACCTGCATTTCCTGCATTATTTGTTAATGTAGTTGCCCCATCAGTTACCCAGAACTAGGATTTCTATCATCCTTCCTACCTCCAGCATGCTTGACTAAGAAACATAAGCTTTCTTAATTTCTTAGCAAGAAGCATGTAAATGATTCCTTTGCAAAGGGGGAAATATGCTCAGGGAATAATTCCGAGTGTCGACAGCTCAAAATTCTCAAGCGAATATTGCTCAGTGCCTTTATAACACACTAGCATTTTTTGCCCTGCCTTGACGGGCAGTTATCATTTGTGAGTGGGAGTTTGGGGTGGTTTTGGGGGGAGGGGGTGTGCACCCCCCAAAAAAACCATACCAACCACCACCACAGAGATAATAACTGCCAGGCAAGGCAGGGGTGCCCCGTGTGTGTGTGTGTGTGTGTAAGAGAGAGGGGGGAGGTGCTCCATATTCGGCCCTTGTGTGTTGGAGAAATCAAGCCCCTTCTCCAACAGGCAAGGGCCAAATGTGGAAGGGGCTTGCTTCCCTCCGGGAGGCGAAGGCAGCGAACAGAGCGCCGTTTGCTGCCTTTGCTTCCCGGGAAAGTGGTTTGCTTTCCTCGGTGGGAGGGGGATGAAGGCACCAGTGCCTTTGCCCCCTGTGGAAAGCGATGGCTTCCCACTGGGAGGCGAAGGCAGCACTGTTCTCAGCCTTTGTTTCCCTGAGGGAAGTGGCAGGTGTGTGGGGAGAAGATGTGCTCTGCCTCTTCTCCCCGCAACCCCGCTGAAGCTGCAGCAAGGCTGGCGCTGGTATTAATTGCCGGGGCCACGGGGAAGTGGTTAGTTAGTCGGTGCATCAGCTGTGTTTTTTTTTTATGCATGCACTGGCTGTCCCGCCTCATCTGCACTTGTGCCCTTCAGCTTAATTGGCTGAGGGGTTGTGTGGCGCAGAGGATGCTGGGATGTGTAGTTCTTTTTTGTTCCCTTTTTGGGGTGGTTGCCCCACTCTCGGCAACCAGATCCTTGTGGTGACACTCGGACGGTCTAAAGGTAACTGTGGCTGGCTCAGTACGGGATGGTTGGGCCAGGTGTGGCCACTAATGCCAGACACGCACCAACCTACCCCCTTCTTATAGGTATATATTACATTCTCTTCTCATTGCTTAAGAATGATAGATGGCAGCTGATGATCTACCATTAGACAATTATTTGTTACACGAGGTTTCACAATCTGAAATTATTATCATTTTGCCACTTCTAGTTACTATCCTATATGAACATTCTTGAGATTAGGTATCTGGCTGTGGGGCCAGAAGTTAGGAGTTTGATTCCCCACATCTGGGAGAAGAGCAAGCCTGTGTGGCCATTGACAAGCTGTACAGGGTGGCCCGTAATTTCCTACCCATCCATATGTATTATAATTTTTTCTTTTATTTTCAGAGAAATGTAGCTGATTTAAGCACATTTAGACTTGAAGAGTGTATTGTGACAAGTATGTGGGTACATGAGTGCAAGAAAACTGGTGACACCCTGGATACTGGCACATTTAGAGAAAGATTCAATAGGGACTTACAGACCACTCTGTACAGTCACAGGGCACCCCAAAAGAAGGGCATGGTAAACCATTTCTGAGTACCCTCTTCCTAGAAAATGGTATGTGCAGTCAGTTATGATCATCTTAAAAATAATAAATCTCTTTTATTGTCTTCCTTTTGTTTGAAATCTTTAAGCTATTCTATACTGCCATCAATTTCTGTTGTGAAGGGGAAGCTATTATTAATATTTTAATATTTTATCTTATTCTAATTGAATTAAACACTGGTTTTCTTCTTCTTGGGCACAGCAGATTAGTTATTTTTATTGACGTTTGCATTTCTTACAGGTGTGTTCAAGAATAATTTAAAAGGGAACAGATGTTTACTCGCACAAAGAAGCAAGCTTAAAAAGGAAAGATAATTATATCTTTTGCACCTGATCTTCCTTTGCTGGTTCAAAATCTAAACCTTATTTTTCGAATTTAAATAGAGTTTTTTCTGAAGGAAAAGGAGCTTTGAATCAGAATCATAGAAATATGGAGCTAATTTTGAAAAGCAAGTATATAATGGTATCTAGGCATAAAGTCACACTGAAGTTAGCCATGAATGACCTGTGATGAAATAATTGAATTAATCAGTATACTTTTGTCAAAGAACAACAAAAAATGAAGCAGGGCTCTGATTTTAATTAATTAATCAGTTTGATTAAACCATTAACATGATGAAGTCGTATCAAGATTTCGAAGCTGATTAACTGGGGATAATCCTTACTTCATCCACCACCCTCCCCTTTCAGCAATTATTTTTTTCCCTTTGCCTCCGCCTCTCTTCTCTCCAGTGAGTTTTGCATCCATTCTAATGGATTAGATGCCTTGGCTCAGCCTACCACAGCTTTCTGAATGATGTGAACATGAGCTAAGGAGGCAAGAGGCAGTTAGAGTCAGATGGAGGAGCCTGGAGTGAAAACAGAAGAGTCAAGTCAAGATATGAAGTTATAGTGGATGGTTAATTATGAGAGGAGAGTGTGGTATAAAAAGAACATGTTGACAGACAGTACAGGGAAAGGTTAAAGAAGATAAATGACAGTAACAAGCAGAATGCTGTCAGCCAAACAGCCTTGTGTGCTTTATTATTGTGTTTCAGACTTGTAAATAAAACCTCCTGTTGCCTGTGATTTTTTGGGTATGGAAAGCTGATAGAATCCAGCTCTAGAGATATAAAGCCAAAAAGTCACACAATCCTGTATTTTGGAGTGGGATTCTTTATTTCCTTTAGAAGCCCATTGCAGTTGTAAGTGATGAAATAACCAGAAGATAAAAAGATGGCCAGCTAAGACATGTTTGGATGCATCTCTCCAGTTATCATCTCCCATTTCCTAATTGTAAGGGTTTCTATAGGAAGCAACAGAACACAAGATTTACAATCCATCTTATCTTTCTGAGAGAAAACATGCCTGCCAGGAAAAGGAGTCTTGTCCACCATTCCAGTATTCCATCTGCTGCATGTTTCTCTGTTTACTCCACTGGAATGAATTTTTGGAATGCGGATTTTGATTTTGTACCTCTAAAGTAATCACACAGTCATCTTACAATTACTACAGGCAGTAGAGCTTATTTCTCTTTATGAAATGTGGTCAGAGTTGTAGCTTTTGACTGTGGTTGTAAAACATTAGTCTGATTTATTTATTTATTAAAAAGCCTCCAAAACCTAAAGAAAAACTATTCTCATAGGTAATGTCTAGTTGAACTCACTGGAACTTTCTTTTGAGTAAGCCTAACTAAGTTTGGTATAGATATAAAGATAGATTATTTTAGACTTGATAATCATACCTGTCAAGCATGGCTCCGGACAATACGGGACCTGCGCAGAACAGTTCTGCACAGGTTCGTTTTACGCATGAGTAAAAGCCACTTACGCATGCGTAGAATGGACATGCGCAGAACGGTTTTGTGCAGGTCTGTTGTACGCATGCATAGAAGGTTTTTACACATGCGTACAATGGACCTGTGCAGAACCATTCTGTGCAAGTTGCTTCTATGCATGCATAGAAGGGTTCTATGCATCCCATTCTGCACAGAACCCTTCTACGCATGCATAGAAGGGTTCTACGCATGCGTAGAAAGGACCTGCGCAGAAGGGATGCGCAGTAACTCCCTTCCCCCACTGCCAAGATCCGGGATAGCGGCAGCTCCGGGCAGGAAAGGATGAAAATCGGTGCCAAAATCCTGAATGTTATTTTTGATTAGTGCATTTTTGTATCCTGAAACTGATGAAACCCGGTGCACAACTTGGGAGTCCTCCTGGACTTGCGGCTGCTACTGGAAGATCAGGTGGCAGCCGTGACCAGGAGGGCTTTTGCTCAACTTAGAGTAATCTGCCAGTTGTGCCCGCTCCTGGACTGGTCACTCATGCTCTGGTCACATCCAGACTAGATTACTGTAATGCACTCTACATAGGGCTGCCCTTGATGACCATTCGTAGGCTACAGCTGGTTCAGAATGCAGCTGCCAGGGTGGTGATAGGGTGTGGACATTATGCCTGCACCTCCCCACTACTCCAGGAGCTGCACTGGTTACCAGTTTGCCTCTGGTTGCAATTCAAGGTGCTGGTTTTGACTTTTAAAGCCCTATATGGCAGTGGGCCAGGATACTTGAGAGACTGCATCGCCCTGAGAGTGTTTGCCCATCCAACCAGAGTGGACCGGAGGGGCTCCCTAGTTGTGCCTTCAGCTAGAGGGTCTCACCTCGCTGGCACACGAAGAAGGGCCTTCTCTGTGTCCGCACCAGCCCTCTGGAACCTCTTGCCAACAGAATTGAGGTTACAGATAGAAGTGCTGCCCTTCAGGAAAGGTTTGAAAACCTGGCTGGCAGGGCAGGTGTGGGGCTTTAGTGTATGGGACCAAAGACAATGAACAGCCGAAGTGGTTGGCTTAACACAGGTTTATTGCATGATGATCCGGGGGGAACATGGGGGTAATGGTGGTGGTACATCTCATTATATACTGAGGACTATACATTTGAATCTTGCAGCACGGTAGCTCATTGGCTACTGTTGGCGTGGCCTCGCCCAGGCACGCCTTACTCTCGCAGTTGTATCTTCTTTCTGCTGAATGCGAGTATCTTCATTCTGCTGAATGCGAGTATCTTCATTCTGCTGAATGCGGAGGCATTTCCCGCGGCTGTCCGTGATTGAGCAATGTGAACCATGTGAGGCTGAACGCTCGCAGCTGCCCCAAGGGGTTGCTTGCTCGCGTTCCTTTCAGCTGAGATACATTGTAATTGTGATGGATACATTTTTATCTTGATAGCTTTACAGTACATTGATATGCATACATAACACCCCTCCCCCCCTAGGATGGGACGAAGTCCCGCAACCATTGTGGCTTGCTGCACGTACGCTTGGGGCGTGCGGGCGCCTGACCTAGTACGGGGGAGCCTGTGATCCCTGATTCCGTGGAGGCTTGTCCTGCAACGGGGAATGGGGATTCGTTAGCGGCTCTGTGGGGTGTCTGTGCCTGCTTTGCGCTGGGGGACGGAAATGGAATGAACAGTTGGGAGGTGAACCCCTGCCTGTTGCCCTCGGGCCCCGGGGACCCTCTTATCGTGAACCGCGGAACCGATGAGGATGCCCTCGTGGTTCTGCCGCCTTCTGTTATCCGCTCGGGTGACCTTGCGACTGTGGTGGGCGGACTCGCCGTCGCCTTCTGTCTTGGGGGTGTCGGTCTCCGGGACATTGGCGCTATGTTGCATTCTAACTCACAGGGGCTACTGGGACTGGAAGTACCAGGGGCTGAACTGAAACCCCTCTTCTCGCTAGGACGGGTGGGGGACCACTCCGCTAACTCCCCCTGGTACTGTAAATCAAAATCTAAACTTCTTGGGGAATCTGTGTTTTGGGGAAGCTTCCGAGGGATATGTGTGAGATCGGGGCTCTTCCTTTCTGCTGCAAATTCCCGCAAAACATCTCTGAGGATCGATTCCCTTTCCTCCCCCCTTGGTGGGGACCCCTGGGCCCCTTTTTCTCCCCCTTGGGCTAAGCGGGTGGGGGAGTACCCTAACGCTGATTCGTGGCTATTTTCGTCTTCGTCCTGCTCTCCGTGAATCCTGCGCCTGAGTTGATCCGCGTGCCGCCTCCACAGGAGGCCTGTGTTAGTTTCCACACGGTACGAGACGGGGCCGGTTTGTTCTATTACAACGCCCGGCACCCAGGCTGGCCCTGCGCTGGCGTAGTTCCTGCAGTGCACGGGGGTGCCTACGCTGAAATTCTTGGTGGGCTCTATCCCTACGTTCCGCCCTTTGTCTTCTACCCTGGTGGGGTCTAGTCTGGTGATTACGGTGGCCAGCTTCCTACGCATTAACAGCTCCGCGGGGGAGTACCCTGACGCTAATGGGGTGACCCTGTACCTTAGCAGGAACTGGCACACTTGTAATTCTAGATCTCCGGGACCCATGCGCCGCAGCGCGTCTTTTGTGGTGCGCACGAGGCGCTCTACTTGGCCGTTGGTGGCCGGGTGGAAAGGGGCGGAGGTGACGTGCCGAATGGCGTTGAGATCCATGAACGTCCTGAACTCGGTGGACGTGAAACAACTAGCGTTGTCACTCACGAGTGTGTCGGGTAAACCGGATGTGGTAAAGACCCTCCGTAGATGCTTAATTGTTGTGGCCGAGGATGTGCTCGAAACTGGGATTACCTCCAACCACTTGGAGTACGCGTCCACAACAAGGAGGAAGAGCGCTCCTCTGAACGGGCCAGCAAAATCTACGTGTACCCGGGACCAGGGCCCCCTTGCTGCGTCCCATTCTCTATGTGGCAAACAAGCCTCTTCTGGCCTTGAGCTCTGGCACGCTTCGCAAGTGCCAACCATGTGCTCGATGTCGGCGTCTAGCTGGGGCCACCAAAAGTAACTACGGGCCAGTGCCTTGGAACGGACGATCCCCGGGTGGCTGACATGCAGCAGTTTAAGCACCCTCGGCCGGAGAGACGTGGGGATCACTACCCGCTGTCCCCACAAAAGGCAACCCCTCTCTAGGGACAATTCTACTTTTTTCTTGAAAAATGTGTCGAATTCCGCTGCTGGGGACGATACCGGCCACCCTTTCTGCACCCAGGAGCTAACTGTCGCTAACGTTTTGTCCTTGCCGGTCGCTTTGGCGATGTCGGCCGGTACTACCGGGGGCGAGTCTAGGACCTCTATCATTAAGACCTGGTGGTCTCGCTCTTCCTCGCCCACGTGGTTGCAGTCCTGGGGAAGGGGAGACCTTGACAGGGCGTCCGCGTGACTGATCTCCTTCCCTGGCCGGTACACCAACGCGTGCTGATACGCGTTGAGAAAAATGGCCCACCTGAGCATTCTCGGGGACAGGATCTGTGGCGTGGGCTTATCTGTGGTGAAAATGCCTAGCAAGGGCTTATGGTCGGTCACTATGGTGAAGGGACGGCCATACACAAAATCATGAAATTTTTTGGTCCCCGCAATGATCGCTAACGCTTCCCTGTCTGTCTGGGCATAGTTTCTCTCTGCTTGGGACAGGGACCTGGAGTAGAACGCTATTGGGGCCTCCCTCCCGTTTTCTAGCACGTGGCATAACACCGCCCCCACTCCCACTGGGGATGCATCGCATATCAGGACCACCGGGCGTTTGGGGTTGAAGTGGGTGAGTACGGCATCGGACGCCAGGAGTCGTTTTAGGTCGTTAAATGCCCTCTCATGGTCGTCGCCCCACTTCCAAGCCTCGTCCTTTTTTAACAACTTGTGTAGCGGTTCCGCCACGGCTGCCTTGCGCGGAAGGAAGGAGTGGTAGAAGTTGAGCAGTCCGAGGAACGACTGCAGCTCGGGCTTGGATTTGGGGCGAGGGGCCTTTTTGATGGCGTCCACCTTGGATTGGGACGGCCGTATACCCTCAGGAGTTACTCGGAAACCTAGGAACTCTACCTCGGTCGCGAAGAAGACGCATTTGTCTTTCCGCAGCCTCAACCCCACTTTTTCGAATATTGTTAGGACCTTTCCCAACCTCTTTGCCAATTCCGCCCGGCTCCCCCCCGTTATCAATACATCATCAAAGTAGGGTAACACCCCCTCTAATCCCTTTAGGAGGCATTCCACGAGTGACTGGAAAATCCCGGGCGCCGAATTTACGCCGAACTGAAGGCGCGTGACCTGGAACGCCCCTTTGTGGGTGACTATGGTTTGTGCCGCAGCTGAGGCGGGGGCCACCGGGAGCTGCTGGTAGGCTTGGGCTAGGTCAAGCTTTGTGAAACACCTCCCCCCGTGTAACCTGGCCAGCAAGTGGCTGACTACCGGCACTGGATATGCATTAGGGCGAATTGCCTTATTGATGGTGCACTTGTAATCTGCGCATATGCGGACCTCCCCGTTGGCCTTTAGTGCTGTTACAATCGGAGTTTCCCACTCCGCAGAATCCACGGGCACAAGAATCCCCTGACCCACCAATTTGTCCAGTTCCGCCTCTATTTTGTCCTTGAGTGCAAAAGGCACCCTGCGCGGTTTTAGCCTGATTGGTCGTACTTCAGGGTCCAAGTCAAAAGTCACTGGGGGGCCCTTGAACTTCCCAAGTCCCTTTTTGAAGACCTCGGGATGCGCGTCACACACGCCCTGTATTGGATCAGTCCCGGTGGCATGTACTCCCACGGCGTGCACCCCCCCGATGAACAAACTCAGGGGTTGAAACCATTGAGTCCCGAGGAGGCTGCAGTTACCTCCCTTGAGGACGACTAGGGGGAGCGTTGCGGCGTGTTTTTTAAAACGGACTTGGAATCTCCCAACCCCCAACACTGGGATGCGGTTCCCCTGCACGTCTTTCAGTGTGGCCCTCAATGCTTTGAGCTTAGGCCGCGCGTGGGGGGCGATTTTCAGGAACTCCCCCTGAGAAATGATAGAGTATGAAGAACCCGAGTCCACCTCCATCCTAACAGGGGCCCCTTGAATTACTACCTCAACGAAGTATCGGGGGTGTCCGACGGACACGCTGAACACCGGGGCGTCGTCCTCGCTGTCATCGGAGATGCGCCCCATGCCATCCTGCTTCCTCGTGGTCCGGTTGCCGTCCGGGGGCCTCGTGGTGCGGTCCTGCCTCGTGGTGCGGTCCTGCCTCGCCGAGCGGTCTGGTGCACTCCTCCTGGTCTCGCGCCGTTTTCTGCAGACTTTGGCGATGTGCCCGTGCCGGCCGCAGTTATGGCACTCGGCCTTCCTGAAGGGGCATTTGGTGCGGGCGTGGGTGGCGCCGCAGCCGTCGCAACGCCGGCCTTCCTTCTGGACCCTCCGCACGTCCTCGTCGTCTCCGCTCTCCGCGGACGAGTTTGAGGCTCGTCGGGCTGCACGCACCGAGCTCTCAGCCTTGGCCGTCTTCGGTCGCCAGTCCTGGAGCTCCTGCACCCTGGCCATCGTGGCTTCCGCGGCCTGCGCCGCGTCTAGGACCTCTTGTAGTGTGGGGGGCGGCTCTTGTTTCATCAGCGTGCGCTGAGTCTCGGTGTCCCTTAGGCCGCACAGCAGGCAGTCCCGGAGGGTGACTTCTGGGTTCTCCCACTTACATGGGCCGGCGGCCAGTCGCAGGGCCGCTGCAAAATCGGCGACCGACTCCCCGGGCGCTTGGACTCGCCTCCAAAACGCGCTTCGAGCGGGGAACATTGCTTTCGCGGGCCGGAGGTGGGCGCGTAGCACCGCCAGGAGCTCCTTAGCTTTGAAGTCGCTCACCCTCCTCGGCGCGATCAGGTCCACCAACGTCCGCTTGGTCTCGTGCCCGAGCAGCCTGACAAAAATGGCCCTCTTCTTGGCCTCGTCCGTGACTTCGAGCTCGACGAGCGCCCCATTGAAGTCTATCTCGAACAGCTCCAAATCTCCCGGCTTCTTGATCTCGTAGCCGGCGCATGTCTTGGTCCCGTGGGCTGCCATATCCCACCTTCGTCGCCAGTTTAGTGTATGGGACCAAAGACAATGAACAGCCGAAGTGGTTGGCTTAACACAGGTTTATTGCATGATGATCCGGGGGGAACATGGGGGTAATGGTGGTGGTACATCTCATTATATACTGAGGACTATACATTTGAATCTTGCAGCACGGTAGCTCATTGGCTACTGTCGGCGTGGCCTCGCCCAGGCACGCCTTACTCTCGCAGTTGTATCTTCTTTCTGCTGAATGCGAGTATCTTCATTCTGCTGAATGCGAGTATCTTCATTCTGCTGAATGCGGAGGCATTTCCCGCGGCTGTCCGTGATTGAGCAATGTGAACCATGTGAGGCTGAACGCTCGCAGCTGCCCCAAGGGGTTGCTTGCTCGCGTTCCTTTCAGCTGAGATACATTGTAATTGTGATGGATACATTTTTATCTTGATAGCTTTACAGTACATTGATATGCATACATAACAGGGGCCTTAATGGGAATATGGCCCCAGCCTGTTGGCTCATCTCCAGTTAGTGTTCAGTTAGTGTCCCTCCTTCTGTGATGCTGTATCCCTCCAATTCCCTTTTATTCTTTTTAAATAGTGTGGGAGTAGGAGGGTGGATAGTTAGGTGGGTGACTTGGGGTTTTTAACCTGTTTTTATATATATATTTAATTGCTGTATGCCGCCCTGAGTTGGGTTTGCCTGAGTGGACGGCATAAAAGTTAAAAAATTAAATTAAATTAAATTAAATGCTTTTTCTTCAATAAAACTACTTTTCTTCAACACAACTTTTGGTTATTCCAATGGGAAAGAAGACAGAGTTATTGCCACGGGCGGACATCTCAATGCTACCACAATAAGATTTACTCTCTCCATATTCAAGGGTCACTTTAAGGAAGTGAGTCTGTTGTTCCTTGCTGGTTGAACAAGGGTCTGCCAGGTTAAAAGGCAGAGGTAAGAGCCATTTTTCTTGGCACATGGAGTCACAGAAGCTCAAGAATTGGTCTGGTAACTTAGGCAGGCAATTAACAAAGTGTGGAGAGAGCTGGGGTGAGGAGGAAAGGAAGTGGTGAACTCTTACAATTGATTCATTTCTTGTGTTCATCCTCAGATGTTAGGTCTTCTTCTTTCCCTACTGCCTTTCACTTTTCCAAGCATTATTTTATTTTCCAGGATGGCTTCTCTTTTCATAATATATCCAAGCATAATAGCCTCATTTTCATCATTTTTACTTCTCAAAGAGATGTGCAGCAGCGTGGAATCAGGCCGCTGCGCGCTGTGCTGGCCCCACCCCCTTAGAGCCGGGCACTTGCCAATGGAGGGGCAGAGCCAGGCTCCCCTTTAAAAGGGGATGCTTGGCACGCCCCGTCAGCATTGCATAGATCGGCTGGGCCAGGACACGTTTGCCCAGCCGATCAAGGTGAGCGGCGCCGATCAGAAGGCCGGGGGGGTGCTTTCGCCTCCCTTGCTCAGCCGACCGGGGTAGCAGCGCTCTGGTGGGCTTTTGGGCGGTGCGGTGCTGCATGGCTTGGCTCCCGGCTCTTTTCTGGCACGCCCTGGCCGCCACCGCTCAAGCGACACATTCGGCGGTTCCCTTTTGGGCGTGGTTGGGGCGGCGTCCAGGTCCCCGGTGGCCTCATTAAGCGGCCATCAAGGCTTCGATGACTGCCCATCGGGGCTTTCCTTCCTGTGGGGCAGGGATTTAGCTAGCACCATAATGGTGCCAAATAGAGAGGGCCTGCACAGCTCTGAGCAGGCCCTCATGAGAGCACCGCCCAGGGCCTCCAAGGTCTGCAGTGCCATGCAGCAGGGCCTTTCCTGGGCCCAGTAAGGCCCGGGGGGCCTTACTCAACTGGCAGAACCCTCAAAGAGCATGGCCCCTGCCGGGCACAGGGTGGCTGCCGGCCCCAACGCCACGGGAGAGGATCCAGGGGCTGTGGGCATTGACCCAATCAGGGGCCCTTTCCCCTGGCACAAAAATAAAGGGCCTGCCATACTCAGAGCAGGACTTCAAGGGATGGGGGCCAGAGGCCTTTGAGGCCCATGCCTCCATGCAGCAGGGCCATCTTCGGGGCCTAGTGTAGTAGAAGAGCCACAGTAGCACAGTGGTTAAAACTACTGTTCTCCAATCAATAGGTTGTGAGTTCAAACCTCGCCAGGGCTTAAGGGTGGTTCAGTCTTCCACCCTTCAGGTTGGAAAAATGAGTCCCGGGCATGTTCGGGACAAAATGCTAATTAACTTGTGAACCACCCGGAGTGTGTGTGTGGGGCAGTAGTACCTAGGTACTGGCTTTGCTAAGGCATGCATCTCAGCCCACACATGAGGCCTTGGAGGCCTGCTCGGCGGCATTCAAGCATTCCGTGGGGATAGAGGCTGCAACAGCTAAACGTCAGCCAACCAGGCAGCCAGCCTGACCAGGGCCTTTTCATCTGTCACTGATTGCTCAACTGACTCCCTCATGCGGGGGATAGAACAACTTGGAGCTGCACAGTCGCCTTCGGTAGGGGCCTCGTTGACCAGCACGTCTGCCTATCTCTGGGAGATTGCTCTGACCTGATAGACCGATGCCACCTTTCTCCAGTCTGACTAGCTCTAATCCGGTCGTGAGTCCCGACGCTTTGCAGCAGTTGGAACTCCTGGTGGGGGCAGTTGCTGCAAGTGCACCTGGTGAGTATGGTAGTCAAATGAGTTCATGACACACATCTTGCTGGCCCCTGCCCCCTGTGGCCCAATGGCCATGGGTACACCAGACAGCTCCCGGATCTAGCTCTCGCTATGGGCCAGTATTTGGACATCATTTTGGGGGCACATGCGGCCCAGCGCAGTCCCCCCCCCTCAGAGGTGAACCACAATTTGGCTTTACCCCAGATTATATTTAATGCATCCAGTATTCTGATACCTGGAAGAGTGGCCAATACACTGTGACCATTCTCTTTTTGTCTCCATCATATGTGCATGTAGGTGGGGGGGGGGGGTGAGTCTCCGGGTTGTATTGTTTGTCATTGGTGATGAATGTTGCGATTATGACAAGGACTTTGCTTAAGCAGTCTTGAATTATTTATAATAGAGCCTACATTATCTGCATGATAGTGCAACTGTGGCTAATGATATCTGCCAATACAGTTATGGATTAAACGCAATGGCTCTGCTTCCTACACCCTTCTGCAATTTTTTTTTTAAAAAGCTCTGTATTAATTGCACAGATTTGTCCTTACCTCACTAGCATGCACAGGAAGGAAGCTTCATTCATGATTTCCAGCAGCTATGTGTATCTGTATAGTGCGACTATATATTGTGAGTAAATAGGAATGGCACTACTGGAGAGTATGAAAATTGAGAAGAGGATTTCCAATTTAAGAAGGATACTTAGCCCTCTTACCTACCAAATGCTTCAGACCAAGTTTGATTTTATGCCTTTTCCCTTGTTATTATGGAATATAAGAGTATTGCCACCTATATCCTTAAAACGAATTGTAATACTGGACTTTGTATTGCTGGGATTCCATTTCGAAAGCTAGTATTCTGTTGATAGGGCCATGCCTTTTGGCTGTTCTGTATCCTGTTCAGCATTTGAACATTTTAATTCTTTCCCACATGGGGAATTTGTTCACAGGTCTGGGGTAAGCGATTTGGCCCATTATTTGGATGAATTTTGTTCAGTGGGTGGCAAGGCTTGGGGACATGTGCACAACTGTTGGCTTCTTTTCAGTTGCTGATGGCCGAGCTTGGAGTGCCATTGGCTCCTGATGAGACTTAGGATCCTTCTACCACGCCAGTAATTCTGGTGATAGAAATTGATGCCATGCCACTGATGTCCTGGCTCCTCGTGGACAGGGCCATCCGGATTTCGGATGCTATCTTGTCCATGTTGGCCAACCACAGGGTTTTGCCTCATTACCTCCAGGTGCTCCATGGATATCTCAACTTTGCTCGCAGGGTGGTTACACCTGGCTGGACCTTCGCCAGTTGCTTGTGCAATGCTACGGTTGGTTTATCTCGGAAGCACCACAGAGTCCAGCTTACAGGTGGTATGCGGGTTGACCTTCGGGCCTGGCTTGCATTTCTGGCTGGCTTCAATAGAGTGTCCTTTTGGCTTTCTGAACTTTCCATCACACCTAAATTTCAGGTTCATTGGGGTCATTGGGTTACGACAATTATTTCAATGGCTGACGATGCTGTGGACATTGGCTCGAAGCATGGCAGGGCACAGAATTGCTCAAGAGACTTGACTTTAGAAATATTTCCCATTATGGGTGCCCTGTCACTGTGGGGGAACATCTGGGAGAATTCAGTGGTGCATTTTTACAGTAATAACGTGGTAGTAGCGCACATTGTAAATGCCCAAACATCTCGTTCACTCAGGGTTATGTCCCTTGTCCACCTGTTTGTATTGCGCTCCTTGAGCCATAATATTCTTTTCAAGGCTAGGCTTGTTCCAGGCATTGATGACAATATCACCGAGGCTTTATCCCGCCTGCAGGCTACCTGGTTTCAGGCACTAGGACTAGAGGCTGAGGAGCTTCCCTCTCCACTCCTGAAGGAGATGGGGACATTTGGTGAGGTGAAGGGAGCAGGACCATAGCCCTGTCCCTTGCCAGCCGCATCCTTAGGGCAAATCAGCGGGCTTATCAGGCTTTCCTTAAATTCTAACAGAACGTGCCCCCGCCTGACTTGCGGCCTGTGCCGGTTGACCATGTTCTTCAATACATGGTACACTTGCACAGTAGTGGACTAGCTGCCTGCACCATTGGTGGGCGCCTGTCTGCTTTAGCTTTTGCCGCCAATGTTCGGGGTTACCAAGACACCACGAGTGATTTGCCCGGTGCTCGCTTTGACATCCTTTTGGCTATCCGGGGTACCATCCAAGGGCCCCTCTTTTGCCACCAGGATGGGTTGCCTTTGACAAAATACCAGTTTCAGAGGCTTCCTGTGGCTCCCCTTTCCAATTTAGGCATTCCAGGGCCTCGTTATGGTACCCATTCATTTCATATAGGTGCTGCATTGACAGCTGCATTTTTTTTTTGGGGGGGAGGGGTAGTCGGATGACTTCGTTCATAAGATGCGCCGGTGGGGATCTGCTCATTTTTGTCATATGTTCGCCCCATGTTGCAATGAGCACCTTGCTGGCACTTGTTCTTTCTGTTCTTTATTTTAGATCCTGAGCCCCTGGACGCTACGGCATGGGGGTGGCTCGTTTAGCCACAGCTATAATTTTGAGCTGCCCGGCACGCTGCTCATTGATGTGGGGCATGCACCTGGGGCCTCGGGCTGTAGCGCATCTGATGTGGCATGGATCCCATAGAATGTGATGGAGTGATTTACTTCCCTTTGTTCTGTCTACTTGGAATTCCAGTCCACCTAATATTTTTGTACTCCATCAGGGGGGCAATGACTTGGGCCAGGTCACTGGCATGGATTTAGCCAACACTGGCCACAGGTCCAAACTCTATGGTCATATATCATTCCACAGGTATTTACCCGGGGAGGTGGTGTTCCTCCCTGCATGAACGGGCGCGGCGGCCTGTTAATCAGACATTGGCTCATCATTTTGAGCATTGGCTTGACAATTTGAGCATTGGCTCAACATATTGAGCATTAGCTTTGCATTTGGAGCATTGGCTCGACATTTCAAGGAACATGGCTCGGGGACCGTGGTACAGCATCCCATGATCCATATGGAAGGTGCCAGTTTGTATCACAGAGATGGTGTGCACATCCCTGCACGGGGCAGGAACCTCTTTTGGCTTACTGCAAGCAGGCCTGGTGACCGAGCTGGTGGTCAGGGGGGCAGTGAGTCATTGAAGACTTCTCCCCATGTGGCAGCTAGCACTGGTAAGGAGAAACTGGATGACCCCTAGGAATCCGGCAGGTACGCAGTGGTTGGCCACCAGAAGGACAAGGTAGAGGGAAAGTTGGGATGGCCAATCAGGTGTGGACCAGGAACAAGGTGATGCTATGCCCTAGACAGCTTGCAAAACCTTAGAGTTCACCAGATGTACATCAGAAGCAGGAGTTAACAAGTAGCAATTCTGACTGGGGACAACAATTTGTCTAATTAAGTAAACAAATCAATACATTCTATCTAATTAAGATCTGGAAATAACAACTAGTCCTTACCAGTGCTATTTCGGCCCGTTTGCCTTAACAAAAGTTAAGTGAAAGTTATAAGTTAACAAAGTGGTCCAATTTTAAATCCAACACAGGTGTCTGTCTCTTTATTGGGGAGTGGGTCCGGCAAAGAGTTTAGGCTTGATTTAATATGGGATCCACTTTTTTGGCTTTCTGGTGATCCATAGCATCAAAAAAGCTCTCTTTCAGTACTATATTTCTAATTAATCTATTTTCCCTCTCAGCTTCCTTAATTACCCAGCTTCCATGATTACATCTAATAACTGGAAATACAATAGTATGAATTATCTTAGCCTTGGTCTCCAGTGAAACATTTTTACAATTAAGAATAATTTCTTGTTAATTCTCAGATGTTCTGTAAAACCTGTTTTCCTCTAATTTCTTTTCTATAATCTCAATTTTGATTCTAAATTTAACCAAGGTAGAAAAACATAGTGAACAATTTTGATTTCTTCATTGGCAACATTAAACTTATTCAATCTTCCTACAGTTATTATTTTTGAGTTCTTAATATTCAACTGCAATTTACCTTATTTAAGTTTCCTCTGTAATCATTTCCAATCATTGCTATTTTCCGTGAGAATGTCCAGTATATTTGATGTATCTGTGATACTGTATGTCTGATACTGTATCTTGGAAATAATTGAAAAAGACAAAAGTAAATAAACCTTTCTTTGCTACTTAAAATTGATAGTGTATGTCAGGATGTCTCTAGAAGTGCTTCAAAAAGATGCTTAGGAAAGTTTTGAAAATAACTAGGTACAGTAATACCTCACACAAAGTCCACTTCGTACAACATTGAATTCAT
Organism: Bradypodion ventrale; assembly: GCA_035047345.1. NCBI lineage: Eukaryota > Metazoa > Chordata > Lepidosauria > Squamata > Chamaeleonidae > Bradypodion > Bradypodion ventrale. Next base: position 196,947,475 of record JAWDJE010000001.1, on the reverse strand, counting down.
ACAACATTGCATAATTCCTTGAAAAAAGTTGCCTCATACAAAGTCGCTGCAACTTTGTATGAGGCATTGGTCTTTTTCCGAGGTTATATTGTGTCTAGGCAGTATAAAAGGCTGGACATATGCATGCATTGCTCTTGTGGGTTTTGCACGAGGTGAAGAGTGTTTAGGAGTGGTTTTGAGCATGATTTTAATTGTTTGGTGTTTGCTGTCATTTGGATGATTAACACTGTGCTGCATGATGGGACATGTTGGCACCCATTTTGTCCTTGCTTCCATACAGTAATTGTTTACAGTAGCTTGTACAAAATGGATGATCGGCCGCATGGCTGTAGATTAACACTGTTCTGCATGATGGGACATGTTAACTTTTAAACCTGCACTTCATAAAGTTTTCAAAAGTTAAAAATTTGTTGTATAGTTTGTCCCCTAAAATCAGGGTTGTTTGACGTGTTTTTGTAATGTATTTATCCTTTAGACAATGATTTCTTAAAGTTCTGTCAGTTTCCTGTCTGTTTCCTTGACTTTGCCTTGAAGTCTGTGCTGTTACAGTACAATGTATCTCTATAGAAACGACGTTGTACGAGGCATCGCAGCAAGGATTTGGACGTTGTATGAGGCATCACAGCTAGGATTTTGCATGCCTCATACAAAGTCCAAATCCGTATAAAGTCCAAACTTGTGGAACCAAGTTTGGACATTGTATGAGGTATCACTGTATACTAAAAAGTAATTTAATTATTTATTTTATTTTATTTATTATATTTCTATCCCCCCCCCCCCCCCCCAATTTGGGCAATATCCCATTCCGGATGGTGTACAACCAAATATCAAATAACACGACAGAACACACAACAAATCAAAACAAACAAATCAAAACAGACAAATATGTCTCAAAATAAAATAAAATAGTTTATAATTTGCAGTTGTTACTCTTTACTAACAAGTAATGATATGTTATTTGGGTTGGATTCATAGTTGGCCCATTTGATAATTTAACTCATTTATTTTTAACTTGTATTTAACTTGTATTTACTTGGTTATATGATTATATTTTGTATGTTCTTTAATTATGTATGTTCACCATCCTGAGTAGCCAATAAAATAAAATAAAATAAATAATTTGGATTTTTAGCTATATTAGTTGGTTATCTGTACTGGTTCAGGTCTAATGTTTAAAATGTAAAAGTTTAGTATTTTCCTCTAATTTCATGTTAGATTGTCTTATCATTAGAAGGAAAGTCTTGCTGATAAAGGTAATACAGTGGAACTCTGGATAACGACTGTACTGGATAACGCCAAATCCGCATATTGACACGTTTGTTATGCATCACGTGATGCCCTGCATAACGCCAAAAAAAATGCCCCAAATGCTCGTTATGTGAGGCATTTAGTATCAATGCTCCAGATAACGAACACTTTTTGGTCGTTATCCAGAGCATCTTCCATCAGGACCGCATAGCGTCAAAATCCAGATAGCGCTGCACTCAGTGGAACAGAGTTTTGACATTATCCGGAGTTCCACTATAATGTTAGGAATAGCTGAGGGCAGTATGAAAAGAGGAAAACAAAATATGAGATTCCTATAGCCTTAAGCTTACAAGCAAAATATGAGACACCTATATCCTTTAGCTTACAAGAGCTAAGGAAGACTGCTGAGGTCAGGACATTGCGGAGGTCAAACATTCATAGGGTTGCCATTAAGTTGGAGGCAACCTGATGGCATGTAACAGTAATAATAATGTTTCAATAATGTTCGGCAAAGAGAAACTAATGTGTTGTGGGGGAAAGGAAATTCTTCTCTGGTAGATTGGAGAAAGAAAATGTTCAAAAAAAAAAGAGAGACAGAAATTCTGAAAAAGATTGAATCAGGAAGATAGCATAGGTTGGGAAGATGGACAGAAATGCTTCAACTAGAGAACTTATTGACCGAAGATCAGAAGCTTTTGCTTGGGTAAGAGACATGGGTAGAATAAAAGCATAGTCTAGTTAGTAAGCAGGAAGCACTTCCCCCTGGTTTTTATTATCTTATTGCTAATGCAGAGTGTGTCTTGGTGTGCCATTGTCATAAGTCAGTTGCTAAAATTATTTCAGGATCCTCAACTGGAGACATTTTTCAAACCAGGATAGTGAATGTTCTTCCCATTTGGAAGGTTAGCTGGTGTTGTTTTTAAATAAAAGAGACACAGTAATTTAGTGCAGTGAGCAAAATATACCTGAAAGAAGTTACTGCATGACAATGAGGTGACTGTAGTCCCAGCTTTTCATCATTTGCACAATACTGGTACACAGCAGTTGCCTGTGTTAAGTCGCACTATGCTTTAAATCCTCTAATCTTGAGGGTCTGCTAGAAAAGTCTTGTCAGATCTATAGGATTAGTATTTTGCTATTCATCACCTGGATAGCTTAGACTGCCCACATACTAATAGATTTATCCTTTCTAGGTTCTGTTAGGAGCCATATACACAGCACAACAAACAATAATAGCACTGACTGCAGCTGCCAACAAGGCTCACTACCATAAAAATGGTGCAGACACATTATAGCAAACCATCAGACTAATACACAGCAGCCCACAATAGGGCATTCAGGAGTATTTAGAAGCTTAGCACCAGTCCACTGAACCCAACTGCAAAGCATGTAAACATTCCAGGATAAAGTAAGTTAATTGCTCCCAGTGGGAAATTACCACAGAAGCTTAATAAGAGTCACACAGGTCTGTGAAAGATGTGACCAAGTTACAGAAAATAATCGACTTCAAAAGTTCATCCTTTCAGTTACCTTATTCAAAAGAAGTGCCTTCCTTTTCTGGATTTAAGCAATAATAAACAATGAAAGAATAGATAACAAAACCTGAACTACTTAAACCCTTTTTATAACCCTTGTTTATAATGCCCGACATATTATGAGACTATAAAACAGGGATTCTCAACCTGCGGTCCGTGGGCCAGATGTGGCCTGTGGCACCATTTCATGTGACCCTACCACCACCTCCATCACACCATGAAGTGCCATGTGGTGGAGGAAGGGAAAAATGGCTGTCCGGCCCCTGAAGCTGTCTGAGGGAGCGTGAAACCCCCCTCCCCCAGCTTAAAAAAACTCCTGCTATGAGATAACGTAAAGGTTTTACTTGGTTCAGTGAATTGCCTGTTACAAGTAAATACTAACCAGACTACAGTTGGAACTGCAGTACATGGAATGGCAGTTGTGTAAGCTGTCTGCAATGCCCTCCATTGTGTTCTGATTGCACAACTGATCACACAGCCTGAAAGATGGGAAACCCCTTTGTGTGAAGGCTGTTATATGTGGAATAAACTTCAACAATTTGGGCCATTGAGAATAATTTAATTAATCTATTTCTGGTCTGCCCAGACATCATTTAACAAATTGCATACAATAATATTAAATTCATAGATGAAACCACGTTTAAGTTCACATACTAAAATATATAGGTGGACCCAACTGTTTGGCTTTTCTGTGTGGAATGTTGATATACAATGGAAATATCATACTTTAGTCAGCCAAGACTTCAAGAAGGCTATAATGACACCAGTAAGTATTGTTTATGGCATACCTGTCAAGCACGGCTCCGAAAATTACGGGACCTGCGCAGAAGCTTTCTGTGCAGAACCCTTCTGCGCATGTGCAGAAGCCTTCTGCACAGAAGCCTTCTGCACATACATATAACCTTTCTGCACTCCCTATACAGGGAGTGTCTTTTGTATTTCAGAACATTAGTAACTATGGTAAAACAAAGTATTGTAAAAAAAATACCATTCTTTGCTGATTTGCAGGGCCAATGAGATGTGAAAGTATTATGTATGTGGCCTCCCTGTGGCCTTCCCCTTCCCCAATTAGTGAATGAATTGAAACAGCAAATAGAATCTACTTTTTCATTATACAATTTACCATTCATTATACAAGATAGGAGTCTCTCCTGCATCCAGGACCTTCCTTTTCACACACATCAGGTCTGAACTGCAGAGACATGGAAGAAACACACCTCCTCTTCTCTTCACCAGAGGCTACAACTTGTTTTCAGGATGCAATAAGAAAGTAGCAAATTCCATGCCCTTTTCAAATTTGCTTCTAAATCTGCCTCTGTAGACAGCAGACAGCTGGCGGTGGAACCCCGTTTCATTCCTGATTAAAATGTGAAAATGTGTCATAGAAATAACAATTTATTTCTTTACCCAAGAAGGATGTGTTAAGCTGTAGAGGGCTGAGCACCGCAATGCTGATAGGACTTCAGAGTTGTGTGAAGGAATTGGAAATGTATCACTGGACTAATTGGCTCCTGAGCAAAGGGGGAGCAAGGGAGTGAGTGAAAGAATATCTAGAGGAAGAACAATGCAGAGCCTAGATTTGCCTCTGGTGCTTGCAGTGAAAGGAGGTTGCAGATTCACCAGTGAGGAGAAGGGACGCACGGCAACAAAATGGCCACCACACGCTTTGCTGGCCCCGCCCCTGAGGCACGGGCACAGCAAAATGGAGCCGGGGGCATGGCCGGCTACCCCTTTATAAGAGGTGGCTGGGCAAATGGCTCCTGCTCTTTAAATTGGCTGGGCCCCGGGCGCGTTTGCCGTGCCCATCTTATCTTCCCTTTTGCCCTGTCGCTAGCCCATGAATGGGCTTGCACCAGTGCCTTGCAGCACAGCCGCGGTCCTCTGCTTGAGCCGTGCGCCTCGGTGATTCCCCCGCCAGGATGCACACCGAGGCCGGCTCGTGTTGTGTGGCTTGTGGCGGTTCGCCCTATCTGGGCGAGCCTCGTCCGCCTTTTCGGCGCCGGCTCTCCACCCGTGAATGGGCCTGTGCCGCACCCCTCTGCGGGCAGCTTCGCACATCTTCATTGGTGCTGGCCTCTTCCCGGGAATGGGCTTCGTCCTAGTGCCTCTCTTCAATATCCGGCGGTTCCCAACCTGAGAATGGGCTCGGACCATGCGCCTCGCCTCAGCACAGGAGCGCCAGCGCCCATGCCACCCATGAAGAAGGCTGCGCATGGCAGCACCCCTGCAGCATGCCGCTCGCGTGCCCCGCGTTGAGCCTGCCCCGGCACCGCAGCTTGCTTCACCTCTGAGCCAAAGGGCCTGCAGGGTGGTGAGCAACTTGCACCCAAATGTGAGCCCATCACCCTCGGAGGGTCCCCAGGGTGGAGACCCGCCTGCCGTGCAGGCGTCTGCGCATGGGTGGAACGTGCTTAGGGGGCCTCAGTGGCTCTCCCCAGCACCGGTGGCAGGTACCGTGGCCCCAACATCTTTCGAGGCTCGCTTTGTGGCCCTCAAAGGGGCCGCTGGCCTCCTGCCATGGGTGGGGGCCATCTGGCCCACCGCCCATTCAGTCACATCACAGGGCCCCCTGCCCCCAGCCTCCACTGACTCACAGATGGCGTGGCTTGAGGCGGCTCTGTTGCATGCGCCTGTGGACGGCCCAATGCCCAGTTCTGCCGGCGCACCTGTTCAGGCAGCTGGGGCCGATCAAGGCCACCACGCTTCTACTGTACTGGTTGGGGCAAACTCTAATGTGATCCTGAGCTCCGGCGCCCCTGCTCAGTCAGAACCCCAGTGGGGGAAGCTGGGGGGGTAGCATCTGGTGAGTATAACAGTCAAGTTAACCCAACAGGTACACCCGCCGTGGCTCCGCCAGCTCAATTTGCATGGCCTTGGCCTACCCAGCTGGCCTCTGCTCCCGCTGGGCAGCCTGAGCTGCCTGCGATGGCTGGGCCTACACCAATTGGGGGTTGGAGGGTGCCATATCCGCCACTGCCACCTTGTGTCCCACCAGTGGGCCCTTCGGTACCTTATCCTGTGTGGCCTTATGGCCCGCCGGTTAACTCTGGCTACCACACGGTGCCCACTGCTGTCTTGCCGACAGCCGGGTTAGTCCTGCTGTTGGGTGACCACCTGCTTCTGGCCACCAGGGTCAAGATCTGGTGCAGGGAGTATGTGGACCTATTCAGTTTGTTGAACAGAGAGCCCACTCGTGAGGAGAAGGAGAAGGAGGACGACAGGGACAATGAGTTGTCCCGTCGCCACAAGCCACTGCGCACCTGGGCCAACTGGTTGCCTGCCTACCTTATCTATGCAGTGGTGTCATTAAGGGACCACCCAGATTTGGCTATCACCTTTTTTCAATACCTTGACATTATTTATCGTGCCTATGTAGACTTCCCGGGCCAATCGTGGTTGGCATACGATGAGGAGTTTCGTATGCAGTCCGCGCTTCACCCAGAGATGCGTTGGGATGAGCCCAACCAACTCTTGTGGTTGTACTACATGACCCGGTCCTGCCCGGGCACGGGCGACTGGTACCATTCTGGTCACGCCATACAGCAGCCTGGCTCCACACAATTACCCCGCCAGGCGGCGGGGCAGGGTGTTCCAGCCCGCCTGTTGTGCTGGAACCACTCGTCCGCGGCTGGATGTGCCTGCAGGCAGTGCAGGTATAGGCATAAGTGCACGATCTGTTCCAGCCCTCACCCGGCCACTATGTGCACCAGGCCCGGTGGATCCCAGGGGAGAGGTAGGGGACAGCAAGGGAACAGCTGGGCCAATGCTGATGCTGTGCTGGCTCAGAAAGGCCCCTCCCCAATTAAGCTCGACGTGTTGGAGCGATGGCTACACGTCTACCCCAAAAGGGTGGATACCGAGTACATCTGGGCTGGATTTTCCGATGCGTTTCGCATCCCTTTCACGGGGGTGCATTCACCGCAGGATGTCCCGAATTTGGTTTCGTTGAGGGGCATGGAAAATGTGGCTAGGAGTAAGATATTTAAAGAGGTTTGGGAGGGTCGGGTAGCAGGCCCCTTTGATGAACCTCCTTTTCCCAACTTGAAAGTGTCGCCACTGGGTTTGGTCCCTAAGAAAGTTCAAGGTGAATTTCGTTTAATTCACCATTTGTCTTACCCTGCTGGCAAATCCGTGAATGATGCTATACTGTATGAACATTGTTCCGTCTGGTACACTTCATTTGACCAGGCACTCGGCATGGTTCGGGCCTGTGGACGGGGGGCACTTATGGCCAAATGTGACATAAAGTCAGCCTTTCACCTCCTGCCCGTCCACCTGGATGATTTCAAGCTGCTTGGTTTTCATTTCCAGGGGCAATATTTCGTAGACAGGGCCATGCCTTTTGGGTGCTCTGTTTGTTGCTCGGCATTCGAGCATTTCAGTTCATTACATTGGGCCTTCGTCTGCCGCTCTGGGGTTCGGTTAGTGGCACACTACCTGGATGATTTTTTTGTTCGGGGCCCCCACCGGCTCCGGTGAGTGTACACGCCTGCTATCCACTTTTCAGGGGCTGATGGCTGAATTGGGGGTGAAAAGACTGAAGGACCCGCCACTAATTTGGTTTTTCTGGGAATTGAAATTGGCACCGTGGCTCAGACTTCCCGGTTGCCCATGGACAAAATAGCCCGGATTTCGGAGGCTATTCGGGCCTTACTGGCCAAGCGTAGGCCATCACTTCATGACCTGCAGGTGCTTCATGCATACCTTAACTTTGCATACAGAGTAATTGTGCCTGGCCAGGCTTTTGCCAGGCGTCTATGCGATGCCATGGTTGGTTTATCCAGGAAGCACCACAGGGTTCGATTGACCAGAGGTAACAGGGATGACCTGCAGGTGTGGTTGGGGTTCCTGTCAGACTTCAATGGGGTTTCATTCTGGTGCACTGAGCGCATAGCGGTGCCAGGGTTCCAGGTCCAGTCAGATGCGTCTGGAGCATTTGGCTATGGGATGTACTTTGACGGTCACTGGTCATGTGTCAAGTGGCCGGAGTCTTGGCAGGGCAAGGCCGTGCTCCATGACCTTAGCTTTCTGGAGTTTTTCCCTATACTGGGTGCGCTCCTGCTGTGGGGTGAGACCTGGACTAATTCGGTGGTCCATTTTTGGTGCGACAATGCCGCTGTTGTACACATAGTTAATTCACAGACGTCCCATTCCTCCAGAGTAATGGCCCTGGTCCACCATTTCGTGTTGTTTGCATTGCGCCGCAACATTCTGTTTAAGGCCAGACACGTCCCGGGTATCAATAATGATATTGCTGACGCTTTGTCTCACTTACAGATAGATCAGTTCCGGACCCTAGCGCCGGAGGCCAACGAACTGCCTTTGACACTCCCAGCCGAGATGTGGAGGTTTGGCGTGGAGAAGTGAAGCGGGCCATCGGTCTGTCGCTGGCTAGCAGCATCCGTAAGGCGTATGCTCTCACACGAAGGGCCTTTGAGGCGTTTCACCACGAGGCTTTCTTCCCTATTACTTGGCCTATTCCAGTTGACCACCTACTACAGTTCATGGTCCACCTTCACTCCAAGGGGTTGGCGGCCAGGACCATTGCGTGCCATCTCTCTGCATTGGCCTTTTATGCATGGGTCAACGGTCTTTCGGACGCCACTTCTGATTTTAGGGTCCATCGGGTTTTGGAGGGCTGGGCCCGCGAACACGGTTTTTGCCCTGACTCTCGGCAGCCCATTTCCCCGGATCTTCTCCTGCGTCTGGCCGGGGCTTGGCCGGTCATTTGCAGGGATCACTATGAGGCTTGCCTGGTTCATGCTGTTTGGTGCCCTCAGGGTCAGTGAGCTTGTGGTGGGGTCACGCAGCGATGCGTCCCACAGGGCCTTGGAGCTTGCTGATGTATACATGGCCCAGGACTCGGTGCATTTGACCATTAGTTTTTCCAAGACCTATCAGCTCAGCAGGGGCAGCACACTCACGCTGTACAGGTGTGGTAACCCCACTATTTGCCCGGTCAGGGCACTTGGTGTCTTTTTGGCTACATGTACCCAAGGCCCCCTTTTTTGTCATTTGGATGCTGTCCCATTGACCAGGTATCAATTTTGGAGGGTCACCAGTGCTGCGTTGGCCAGGTTGGGCATACCCGGGGTGTGTTTTGGGACCCATTCTTTTCGCATCAGCACAGCATCCACTGTGGCGGCGTATGGTTATCCTGAAGATGCCATATGGTCCATGGGCAGGTGGGGTTCTGGTCATTTCCGTTCTTACGTGCAGCCTCTGTGCCAGTAGCTCTTTGCTTATTTCTTTTCTTTTTCTTTTCTTTCAGCTCCAGAACGCCCAAGGATGCCTATGAGGGTTTTGATCATCGGGCACAGCTATGTGTACTGGGCGGCCCGCCACACCGTGTTCACTCCATGGGGGTCCCACCTGAGCATTGTCGCAGTGGTGCTGCACCGATGGTTTGGATTCCAGGGGATGCGTTGGCACGCATTGCTCCCGCTCCTGAGGTCCATGGCCGACCAGTGTCCCCCAGACGTCCTGGTGATACACATGGGTGGGAACAATTTGGCGTAGGTCACAGGTTTGGATTTGATCTGCGCCATTCGCAGAGATCTTGCCCTGTTGGGTCAGTCCTGGCCATAGGTGTGGATCATTTGGTCCCAGATGGTGCCACGTGTCCACTACCGGGGGGTATTGAATCTCGTGGTATCGACCGGGCCCACAGGTCTGTTAACAGGGCGGTGGCCCGTTTCCTTTATGCCAATGCTTTGAGGACTGTTGTCCCACACACCCTGATCCACATATAAGACCGCAGTCTGTATCGCGGTGACGGAGTGCATTTATTGGCCAGATGTATGGACCTCTTCTTGTCATCTTTGCAAATGGGCCTGCTGACTGTATGTGGTCATGGTGGGGCAGTGAGTCGGTGAACTCCTCCCCTTGTGGCGGATAGCACTGGTGAGGGGCAACTGCATTGATCACTTAATAGGGCAAATGCAGTTGGTTGGCCATCGGGAGGACAAGGTTAGCCAAACTTGTAAATGGCCAGCCAGCTGATTAAGATAGGATAACATCCGGATTGGGTCAACAACCTTTTTCCGCAGAAGCAGGTTGTTGACAGAGACTCACGCCTTGTTGCTGCAATAACAGGTTGTGAGAGGTATTTAGTTGGAGTTCTAATTGGATTTGCCCCTTACCAGTGCTATTTCGGCCTGTTTTTCCCTCCTTAACCGTTGTTAAGGAAAGTTTAGCTTATATTTCAATAAAGTGGCCCACATTTCTAATCCAATCTATGTGTCTGTGTTGTTATTGGGGTGTGGGTACAGCAATGGACTAGCAATAGGGGTAAAATACCCCCTTGTGCTGGCTTTGTCTGGTTCCCTTGGGAAGAGATAGCATGCTCTTGCAGACCTTCCTGCCTGGTGTGATAGGGAGGAGCCAAGAAGCTTTTATAGGTAGTGGCTACTTCCTGCCTCGCCCTCTTTAACTGCTTGGCATTGGAGAAACAAATCCCACCCTCCCTCCCTCAGTAGCAGTGTGGTATTCAGTCACTTGGGGACTGGTTGGGAATTGTTGCACAGCCCCTGTTTGGCTCTTGGAGTCGTGGGTTTTTTGCCCATCCCATACTATTGCTGCTGGTTGAGTTTTCGCTGGAGGTTATTTTGGTCACTTTGGCAGTTAGTGCGGGTGATTTTAATCAGAATGGCCTGTTTAGTGATTTGGTTGGGGTCTTGGGTATTTTGGGACCTCGGACAGCACTATCACTTGGTGTGTCTCACGGTTGTCAATTAGCCACAGACCTGGGTCAGCTGATCAGAAAGCTTTGTCAGCTTCCTGGTTGCATAGCTTGGTCCTACTGTTGGGCACAGTGCCTGCAGAGCTTTTCTGCTGTCCCTATTATTTGGGATCAAAATTCTCTGGTATGGATCTGAGTTATTATCATGCACCAGCACTACTTAGTCCCCAGTGCAATAGTTTGCAATAACTTATTTTGGCTTAATAAAGTGGCCCATGTTTGAACCCATGACATGTGTCCGTCTCTTCACTCGGTGGTGGCAGGCAAGGTGGAAGACCCAAAGTGTACACATAAGGGAGGACAATTGTTTGGTGCCATCTTACAGCAGCTACCCCACTTCTGTCTCCTTGTGTATTGCTGCTTTGCATATTTCATGGGCTCCTAGACAAGTACTGGTTGGCTCATGGGTGCCTACAGACCCTGCAGTCAGGATGAAGGTGTTGTTTAAACTAGAAGGTTACAGTCAAGGAGGGGGAAACTGTGATTGGGGCACCTGACATATGCTTGGATAGACTGACTATAAAAAGGCATTTGATTTAGTCCCACACAGCTGGAATCAGGAAGTCACTCAGTGACCCCTTTTAGCAGCTGAAATGGAGTGGGTTCGCAGGTGGAGCCCAAAATGGAGCGATTATGCTCCAACAAGCCTCCTGCCACCGTGGAGAGCAGCAGAGGCTGTCCAATCCCCACCGCCACCACTGCAGATGATTATGAAAATGTAAGTCCAGGGATCAATCACGACTCCAGCCCCTGGCAGGGAGTGTCAGGGTGGGTCTGGCGTCTGGCAGGAAAATGTTGCGAACCCCTGGTCTAGAGTGTTTGAAGATATCATGTGTCCAGAGATATTATCAGTACATTTAAAAAGTACTAATATAGATAAATAAAGGGAAGGGTTAATGTAAAACTCTGATGAATGCTCCCAGTAAGAATTTTCCACTATCATGTTAAGGGCAATATTTGAAGGGAAAGATATAGGAGTTCATACTGGAAGCTAATTTGCAGTTTTGGAATTTACAGTTCCAACTCAAGCCAAGAGGGTTTGTCCATGTTAATGTATAAAAGAGCCAACATGCTTAATCTAAAAAAGAAATAAAGTACTTAATAAATCAACTAGTCTATTAGATTCATTGTCACACAACAGCAGAAGCTGGAGTTCAGCTGTTTTCTGTAATTCAGAAGCCAAGTTCTTCTCCATAGCTTCAACACCAGTTTTAAATTCCAGTAAAAATTGTCATTCTTTCTCAGTTAAACCTGTGCCAGTGCAACAGGCTTTTAAATGCTTCTTAATCTTCACAGCTACAGGACAGCTGCTAGACTGCTATTCATAAGATACTCTAGTAATGAGACTAATTAGCTAAGCAATTGCATAATGGAAAATAGATTTGATTTACTCCAGCTTCAAGCATGCAGGGAAATAATGTTTTATTTCAAACAGTATAATACATCATATCTACTTATATATCTTGCTATTCAATTAAACATTACCTCACCATTTTGTGGGAAGTGTATAACATGCTGATTAAGAGATACAAAAAGCTTTCCTAATAAGTGGGACAGAGACACAAGGCAACAACATAATATCTTTTTGAAGGATTAGAACTTGTCAAGTGATGACTTTTTTCATCCCCCCCCCTCCACATTTTGTTATTAGTTTGTTTTCTAGTGTTTGCAAGCCAGGTGTTTGGTTTTCTTTCCCTGATAGAAGTTTTGCACTTTTACCAAGTTACACAGCAGGAAAAATGCAAGCACAGTGTTTCCCAATATTTAATCTTCATGACAGAATAGTGTACTCGCTATGGACACTTCTGTCTGCCAACTGGATGTGAATTATTACTGTTTGATACCCTGTATGCCACTGGTACCTCCACAAAACTCAGAGGAGGGTGGTAGATGCAAGACTGCTCAAGCCAAAGAGGTGGAATGGGGATTTTAATATTGGGCTTCTCAGTCAGGCTCAACAGTTTAGCTCAGAGGTGGCGAACCTTCGTACTCCTGCAGTTCTTGGACTTCAATTCCCAGAAGCCCTGATCAGCAGGTGTGCTGATTTGGGCTTCTGGGAATTGAAGTGTAAGAACAGCAGGAGTTCCAAAGTTGGCCACCCCTGGTCTAGCTGTTATGTCAGTTTAGAAAAGGCAATAGAATAATGGGCAATAGTTTTCACAAGCTGAATTTATGTTTGACAACTGTGTGATACAAAAGATGTTAAGAGGGGGTGGGGGTCAGGGGAACGAGAGATTTCTGTTATAATCTCCCAGATTCTAAGGATGCTGTCTCTTTACTTCCATTTCACAGGCTATGTGAGAAGAGCTTCTTCTTTTTCTTCTTCTTCCCTCCCTGAAAATTGTTCTGGCTGTTAACAATCTCTTAGCTATAGAATATGCTATCCTTCTTGCTATGGACTAATGCATTATTGCCTACAGCATAAGTTTAATTATTTAGGGCCCAGGCATTAAGACATAATTGTTTCCTTCAGATCTTTCTTCAAGCATCCCCCCCCCTTTCATTTTGTTTTACAATGTGTGCTCCTTTCAGCCAGGAATTCAAATTATTTCACAATTTTTGCAGCACACAAAAATTTGCTGAAGTAGAAAAATGTTGTTGTGTTTTAATCTCAGATTGCTGCAGTATTTTCTCCATGCCTCTGCGGTGTGTCATTCACTTAACTACAAATAGGTCTCAAAATGGCAACTTTAGAATAAGTTGAGAAGAAAAATGAAAATTCATTAGCCCAAGGTAATTGTTAGAAAATTAATTCATTGACATTAACATTTTAAAGGGAAAACAGTTTGCTCATTAAATTAACATTTATTAATGTGTTTATTAAGATTAGTTTTGGGATGCCCTCTGCAAAGGGCATATGTCAATCCACACTCCCTTTCCCCACATGGCATTTTCAAGGCTTCTGAAACTGATGGTACAAACCCATAGGAAATCCCAGATTTGTGAACCACAATGTTTATATTTGACAGCTGCTGATCACTTCCAAATTCTCTGGTTCAGCATAACCCCCACCCACTGGTTCATATAAATTAAGATCTTCACCCTCTCTTTTCTTTTTCTTTTTTAAGCATAGGGTGGGCAGGATTTTTAAAAGATGGGTGTTTTTAAATGATTTTAAAGGTTTTTAGTGTGATATTTTGTGTTTTGTCTGTAAGCCGCCCAGAGTTGCCCCAGTGAGGGTGCGGCAATACAGGTACAAACAAACAAACAAATAAATAAATAAATAATAAATCTTTACCTATATGGAAGGACGTTAACCGTTGGAATGTAACAAAGGCTCCTGCACCTGTCCCTACTATCCTGTACCAAACCGCCTGCACTCGCCTTTACCCGGCCTGCACATCGCTGCAAGGGTCCGGCAGTCGCCAGTGGGGCAATTGCCCCATGAACACAAAAAAAATCAATTAAAATACAATTCCCAACATCCTCTGCGCCACGCCACCACTCAGCCAATTAGGCTACAGGCAAGAGCAAAGAGAACATTGGGAAAGCCGGCACGCCCAGTAGAAACCGAGCCACTGGGAAAAAACCGCTGCATGAACGCAAACAAAATAAACTAAACTTCAAGTCCCAGCGTCCTCTGCACTGTGACCACTTCAGCCAATCATGCTGAAGGCCGTGAGCGTGCAGAATGCTGAAAAAGTTGGTGCGTGAAAAATAAAATAAAAAACACCTCACACAACAGGAGTGCAAGGCTGCTGCAGGCGGTCGCAGCGCCTCATGGCCTCACAAACAAAAACCCACAAAAAACCATGGTGAGACAACCACCGCCCTTCTTTCCCGGAGCAAAGGAGAGAAGAGGGACTCCCTCTCCTCCCCGTTACCCTGCCAAAGACACGGCGAGACCACCGCCGGCCTCAAGGTAAGTTGAGCTGGGGCTACCCACACCACAATTTCGAGAACTAGCACGAAAGAGCGGTGGAGGTAATAGAAAAGCAGCAGCCAGCAATCCGCAAGGAAGAGCACCACCCTTTATGGATCGCTGCCTGCCAATCTCCCATTAGGTAATCCAGGAAAAAAGGAGCAGAGAGGAGAGAACCATCGTGAAGAAGATAGCTCTTCTCTGCCTCCTTTTTACCCAACCTACCTAACGAACATTACCGGTCGAAGAGCGAGCTGACTGCCGGCTCTTCCTTTTCCCCATCACTGCATCGAAACCAAATTTTGAAGCAGCAATGGGGAAAAAGAAGAAACGACAGACAGGCCGTTCTTCACACAACAAAACACAACAACAACAAGACAAAACAGTTAACCAAAATGCAAAGCACCAAAATTAATAAAACAGAAATAAACAAATAATTAAAATAAACCCATTAAACAACAAAACAATAAACAACAAAAACAACAAAAAACACCCAAAATACCAAAGGCTAATGAAAAACCATAAAATCACACTAAAAACACCTACCTACAACATGAAAATACGTAACACAACAAACAATAATAACACAAATTAAAGAAATAAATATGGAAAAATTAAAAAAATAACAACCTGAAATAATTAAAACAATTAAATAATCTAAAACCCACAATACAAACAAACAAGCCAAAACACTTTGGGGGGTTAAGTAGAAACTCTCTAATTAAACCTCACAACCCAACACCACAAAATAAAAAACAAAAACAAAAAACAGAAGAAACAATCAAGAGCACTTACCATACATGTCCTCCCTCCATGGAGACTGGAACTAAACTGAACAAAGAAAGGAAAACCACAATAATCTTAATAACAGCTCCACCTAGAGGCCAGAAGAGTAACAAGTTAAAAAATATGAAAACAAAACAAAACAAAACAAAATGACAAATATCAATTAAATCAAACAAATCAAATAAAGTCACAAACCACAAATGCAAAACATCCCCACCCAAACCACCCCTAACAACAACAACAAAAAACCCACAAATAAAAACTGCCTGGTTGGCTAGGCACAAATAGGCTAGTACATAATAAGACTACAAGAACATTCACTGGGAGTTTAGCCTTGACCAGTGGCTCAATTCCCTAAGTAGAAACAGAGGCCACGGTAATTAATTTCTATAATGCTCATAGACATTTCCATGAGACAGAACTGCCCAACAGCTGAAAATAAAATAAAATAAAAAAATTGAAAGTCTGATTTCAGTATCCCTTGAAAAATAATATTTGCAGCAAGTCCACAAACTAGCAGTGCCTGTGTAAGGAAGAAGGTGAGAGTAAAAGTGAAAAAAGATAGAATTGGAGATGACAAATCAAGGATGGCTTACAAATTAATAAAGTTATTGTGTAGAGCCCCCACCTGATAAAATAGTCATTGAATGAGGTAGGTGAATAGCATGATGAAAGTCTCATTTTCACTTATAATAAATGCTATAAACAAACAAACAAACAAACAATTCTAATTGCTTTTTCTATACTGTCACAGTTGTGTGGGATAGCACTGACACACAGCTTAACTAACAATTTTGGCACCACAAGTATGCAATAACTTCTTCCACCCACTCCCCCTAAGTTTGGGTGAAAGGTGCCCCCTCCCCATAAAGAAGTAGGATGACTATCCCCACAATCTGCTCTCTCTCTCTCTCTTTGAATAACCAAGGCTAGTACTGTTTTGTTGTGTTAATAAACTAGATTAGCACTAGATCGCCTCTGCATTGAAAACAAGGCAAAAGAGTAAGAACTGTTCCTATTCTTCTGTCTTGCTTTCCATACAGAGGTGACCTAGTGCTAATCTAGTTTATTAACACAACAAAACAGTACCAGCAGTACAGTTTAGCAGGCCAGCTGACTGTAGACCTAAAAAAGAAGCAATACAAAGGCAAAAGAAGGAATGGAAACTAGTGGGCAGTTAAGTGAATTGGTGGCACATATGAAGGGAAACAAGTGTAATGTCCCAAGCTTATGACATAGAAGGGGGGGTGGGCATCAAATGTTATACTGTCTGCCACACTCCCATGCTGGGAGTCTTCAGGTGCCCTGGGCTACTTCTGACTCAGAATCTGGCATGCAGGACAATGTGTGTGTTGCTATTACACAAGGTGCTCTTCTCAAGCTCTCACCAGTAAACACAGACAGTAATGACAGACATTATTGTGCAAACCAGAAACCAATTCAAGAGAATTGGTAGAAAAATTGCTATGGCCCAGCCTGAGCACTGCCTGGCACCACCAATGCCACGGCTACCACCTCTTCCTCCTCCTCTAATGCTGCCAATTCCATCACTACTATCACCATGCTTTCTTTTTCATAATTTCTTTTTCATCCATGCTTTCTTTTTCATCATTTCTTCAGAACGGGTGCATGGCTTTACTTCACCAGTGCAAGTGTTGACAGGCACTGCAGAAGAACAAATAAGATCTAAATTAAGAAATCTGCAATATCTAGAAATCTGACACACACCATTATTTTTCAGACACTGAAAGCTTTCAGCTCTTGAAAGCAAATAATAACTCAGTGTCAGAAAATGCATTCAGCACATCTCCTGAATTATAGTTCAGGTATTTTCTACATCACTAGCTGCCTTTCTTTCCTTTTATTGCTAGTCTATTTATTTCCCCATTAATAGCTTCATAAATCTACAGTCAGACTCACCATTTAATACAAGTGACCTATCATTGTTCATGTAAGCTTTGTGTAATTTGCTACAGCTAATTGTGGCTCATTGGCAAGACACAAGGGGGGCATCTTGGTTGTGCATTCAGGCACACAGTCAGGTACATGATTGAGATGTGTCCTGCCACTTTCCCAATATTTCACAATAAGACCTGGCAAGTTATGAAAACTTTATGCAAACAACCATAGCATTCTGCCCATTTTACGCAACCTCTAATCAAGTTTGCAAAACCATATTCACTCATTCTAAGTTTTATTTCAGTGTGAACTTTTGTGGATAAAATATCCATCTCTTCAGAAAAGAGTGCAAATACTGTACAATGTAATCACCCAACCAGGTAAGGCATCAGGTAATAGAAGAAGTGATGATGGTATGTTAGCACAAGAATAAGATTATCAAATTGTTAATTACTTCAGTTAGATGGTCCTCATTGGGGAGGTAGCTGTAGGATGCATCTTCTTGACTGCCATAGGAATGCTAAAATAAGTTTCTGGTTTTAAGTTCAGACTCTGAGTGCAAACTACATAGTGAGGGAAATGTGAAATGTCACACCAGGGAATTTACAGAGACGCAGGAGAAAAGCCTTGTTTTTACCTTGTTTATAGCTCTATTAAAGTGTTTGTAGGAATTTGGCTTAAAGAATCTGCCTTAACGAGCTGTAGAAGGGAGTCCCTCCTATGATTCTAATCTAATTAGTGAGTTCCCCTTGTGTTTGTGTGTGTGTGTGTGTGTGTGTATGTATGTGTCCACATGTGTGTTGTTGTTGTCATCATTTTTAGGTATCCTAGCACTAGCACCAAGCTGCTTTACTTTTAATAAATGTCCTGCTGACTTTGCAGGCCATGTCTAAGATACTTAAAAAGGCTTTGCATTCTTTATTTATTTTTTAAAATGGAAAGTCTTAGTCCTGCCAAAACTTTTAAGAGGTTGTACTTCATTTTGGGCTGTTAAAAAGGGAGTGAAAGCCTTACCAAATGGCCTTGCTCACCATTGCTCACTGTGTGCTGGTATGACGGTTTTTCCACCTCAGTTCAAATGGTTACATATCTGTTACATACTGATCCATTATTATTATTATTATTATTATTATTATTATTATTATTATTATTATTATTATTATTATTATTATTATTATTATTATTATTATTATTATTATTATTATTATTATTATTATTATTATTATTATTTTAAAAAAACCTCAGTAGTGGATGGGAAAACTATAGATTTGCAGTGAGAACTGCTGATTTGAGTTTTCCTTTGCATAGTGTGATCAAATGAAAAGAATGAAAATCAGCCTACCTCAAACCCATAGCATGTTACTGTATATTTCACAGAGTAATCACACCTTCTGTAAAGGAGACAATTTGTTTGATAACATATTTCAGAAAGCTGGGTTAGTCATATACTGTATGTAGGATGCCAAGAAGACCTGATTACTATTGAGACCCTTAGAGATGGGATGGAACTCCTTTGCATATCCCATTTCTGTTGAAAGAGAGAGCTATTGTTGTTCAAAATGAGCTGAAGGTCGAATATTACATCTTGGTGGTGTCAGTTGGGAGCTTTAGATGACTAAATGTTATTCTGTCATTCTCTCTGTTGGGTTTGTCTTATAGCAGATTGGTCTTGGGCACCAACTTTATGACCTCATATCTGTCTTAATGAACCTTGTTACTTGTCTATTATTTGTACCCATGAGGATACAGTAATACCTCGGATAATGTTTGCATCAGATAATGCTAAAACCACATAACGTTAAGCAATCTGGAAAAAAAATTGCATCACATAATGTTAAAATCCTATGGGATGCATCAGATAACGTTCGCTAAAGCCTCTGCCAGTTACAATGTATCTCTATGGAGTTTTAACATTATGCGATTCATCCCATAGGATTTTAACATTATCCGATGCATGCATCAGATAACATTAATAATCGGATGCTAAGACTTGTGAAACCAAGTTTTAGCATTATCCGAGGTTTTACTGTATATATAGAGGACACACAAAATCATTAGTTTTTGAAATGCTACTATACTCTTTCCTTCTTTTTTTCTTTCTTTCTTACCAATATATTGAGATAGACAATCATAGCTACTTCTTTGGAAATTGCATTCTGCTTGCCTTCTGTTTTTCCCCTCCCCCATTATGTTTAGCCCCCATTTTCACTGCCGAAAAATAAGTTGAGATCATGTAAGAGTTGCAAAAATAGGCAACTCTTCAAAAGGACAAAATAAACAGAAATGATTCACTCCAAGCCTTATTGATAACTTTTAAAGAATAAAAACAACCTGTGTCATAATCTAGACCAAAGGAATACTGCCAAAAATGATGATGCAAAACAATTCTAAAAGATGAATTATTGCATGATCTTCACCTTTTAGTTGGGAAAAGCTGGTGTGATTGGAATTTCAGGATTGGAAGTAGATTCCATCTGGGAAAAGTTACTAGAGACATAAACAAAGAGAAATATTTAAAAAATCAGTCTTGTTAATATGTTACTACAGATACCCCAACTAATTCCATTTCAGTGTTTACCTTTCACTGAAAGCAAGTGATGTTCCTTATTCTTTGTCTCTTTGTAAAGTAGGCATATGTTAAGAGAGTGTTTCCTCTGTGAGGACGGTTCAATGTATAATAATCATAGCAGCAGGAGGCTGTGTCTTTTCATAGGAAGTTACCAATAAGAGCTGCCAGATCAATGTTTTTGGTTGAGAGAAAGGGGATGTCGCAGACATTAAAAGATTTATCACAATTAAAATTTAAAACAGGCTCTAGACATTGAAATTCATGGAGGGAACACAGCAATGCACATTATTAAATCAATGAACATCTGATTAGAAATGTAGTGGAGCAGAGGGTTGATTAAAAAAGCAACCTGATAACTTAATATGTTAAGTATAGTAGAACCCTATTTAACAAAAAAGCTCCGTTCCATGGAGCTCTTTGTTATATGAATTTTTGAATTATGCGAAGCGCTATTGGTGATACCCCACATAATGGGTGGGAATTGTTATGCAGAGTATTGCCAATAGTGCAAAAATGCTTGGTTATACGAAGTGTTTGTTATATGGGGTACCACTGTATATTGTCTAAGGCCAGACTAAAATTTCCTCCTCACCCATACTTTTGGAAGGCCATTTGTTCCTCTCTGTGTAGATACTACTGAAAACAGAAGGTAGGAAATGATATCAAGCGCATAGGGGAGGACTTATCTTTAAAAAGAAGGTGGCAATGGTTTTTCTCTGCACTTCGTTTTCTTTTTTTATAAACAAGAATCAAACTTTAAAATTCATTGTCAAGTTTTCTCTTCATACTAGCCCACCCTCAGCCACCTGGAGGTTTACCCATACAAAAAGTTGGAAGAGAATACACCAAGGGGAGAGTGTAGCTCCATTGCTAAGGTCTTCTTCTTCCATGGCTAGACTAGAAGTGAAACTGCCAAAATGAAGGCAGATTTTGGTGAGTTCATTCTTCAGTTTCTTTTGGCCTTTGGAAGGAATAGATAGCTTCCCTTGTTGGCCATTTGGCAAATTACAGAGAGAATTGCTGCCCTTTAGAAAAAGGTTTGAAAACCTGGCTGGCAGGGCAGGTGTGGGGTCCTAATGGAGATACGCCCCCCACCTATTGGCTCACACCAAGATAGCAATCATAAGAACATAAGAACAGCCTTGCTCGAACAGGCCACAGTCCATACAGTCCAGCATTCTGTCTCACATAGTGGCTTACCATTTGCTTCAGGCAGTGGTGGGCTCCCAAAAAATTCACTACCACACTGTGGCCGTGGTATGGTGGGTGTGGCCAGGGGGAAAGCCCTGTGTTACACCTGAATTAGGACTACTTTATTTCAAAACTTGGATGGACAGGGCCAGCCAGAATTTCTGCTACCAGTTCTAGCGAACTGGTGCGAACCTGCTGATGCCCACCACTGGCTTCAGGGTATTCCCAAGCAGATGCCTTCACCTGCTTAGGATTCCCTGGAAATGGCATTGAGAGCTATCCTGCCTATCTCTCCAACCCGGAGATTGTTCTTAGGTATCCATAATTATAGCCATTGATACCCTTGTCCTCCATGAACTTTTCTAATCCTTTCTTGAAGCTGTCAAGACTGACTGCTGTCATCACCTCTTCTGGCAGGGAGTTCCATAGACTAGTGATCCTCTGGGTGAAAAAATACTTTCTCTTATTTGTTTGAGAACTAGCACCCAAAATTTTCATGGAGTGTCCCCTAGTTCTAGTGTTATGTGATAGGGAAAACAGTTTTTCCTTATCTACTTTGTCCACACCGTGCATGATTTTATAAACTTCATTCAGGTCACCTCTTAGAAGTCGTCGTTCAAGAGTGAAGAGGCCCAACCATTGCAGCCTCAGATGGTAAGGAAGGTGTTCCAGTCCCCTAATCATTCTGATTGCACTCCTCTGCCCTTGTTCCAGCTCCATATTATCCTTCTGGAGGTATGGTGACCAGAACTATACACAGTATTCCAGATAGGGCCTCACCATAGATTTATAAAGAGGCAAAATGACACTTGCTGACTTATTTTCTATATCCTTCCTAATGATCCCTAGCATTGAGTTTGCTTTTTTCACTGCTGAGGCACACTGGGTTGACACCTTCACTGAGTTGTCCACTGGGACACCAATCAGGAGCCCTTCTCTTTCTCTTTTTATGTATAAGGTGGGGTGGGTGGGTGGAAATATATATGAGATAATTGGGGTTTTTTATGTGTTTTTATATGTTTTTAAATCTGATGTAAGCTGCGCTGAGTCGGGTTCGCCTAAGTGGGCGGCGTATGAATGTGAATATTAAATTAAATTAAATTAAATATACCTTGCCTGTCCTGAACCCCCAACTACCCCCTTTTTTCTTTTACTTCTTAGTTGACATCTCCATACTGAAAGAACATTTTGTGAAAAGCTGCCTGTGTATTTTATATTCAATTGCCTTTTGGTGACAGAAGAATAAAGCTTTTCTCTAGGTAGGAAGGAGATTAAAAAGATTCCTGTGAATTATGGCTGTCATTGGCAAAACAAACAATCTCCTAAACTTTGTAAATTGCAGAGAAAATTTTTGATGATGTGATTAGAATGTGTGTCATGTGTTCATTTTTTAAAAAAAAAATACACTCGCTTGAACATGAAAGAGGGTTTAGATATAAATTTACAACATTAAAATCAATGGAATTTTCTTCAGTTTGTGTTCCCAATCATATATACTAGAGCTGTAGTGAATCAAAAAAATTCCTGTAAACGAATGTAAACTTGTATTTAAAGTGGCATCCCCAGTGTTTTATCTCTTCATGAGCATAATAAGACAGAAAATGAACATGTGTTCTAAACTACAGTGGATAAGTGTCAGAGATTGTGATTCCTATGGTTTCAGAACATTTTATAGTATTAGCAACTAATGCCACTGCCTTGTTTTAGCTTCAAGGGACAAGAATCAGGGTAGCATACAGTATACTGCTTTTCTTCCCATTTTATTATTATCAAAACTTTGTAGTGTGAGTATGAAAGCGCGGCGCCAAAACAGCCGCCGCGCTCTTTGCGGGCCCCACCCCCACCCGGACTCAGACATCCGGGTGAGTTAGGGGGCGTGGCCACCCCTCTATAAAAGGGGTGGCCACAAGGCAGCCGAGCTGCCATTTTAAAAAAGCGACGGAGAGGAGAAGTTTTCTCCATCGCTGTTTGTCCTTTCCTCCCTTCCCGGCGGGGAAGGAAGGTTTTGCACGGAGCCTTTGGCTTGCTGGCTCCTCTGTGCCTTTTTGCGCTCTTCGATCCCTGGAAAGGGAACTTGCTCCTTCCAATATGCCTCCCAAACGGAGGGCCTCGGCGACGAAGCCGCGGCCCACGGGGAGGACTTTTGGCCCTGCGCAACGTGGGGGCCAGCCCTCGGGTCGGTGGACCAGGGCTGCGCCCACGCACCAGGGCTCTCCCCCCACCGATACCGGTGGGGCGATGCAGGCTGCTTGGCCCTTGGCCGGTCAGCCTTCGTCTGGCCCTTCTGGGGCTTCGGCCCTCATGGGCCGGAGTTTTGGGCATGGCCCTATTCGGGCCCAGGCTCTCATACCAGGGTTCCTGGTCCAATGCCTGGTGGGCCATCCGGCCCACCCGGCCCACTTTATACTGTGGGATCTGTGGCAGTTGATGCATTGCTAACGCGTTTAGCTGTGCTTGAGGCATCCTTAGGGATGGCACACAACCCTGTGCCTGGTGGCCCTTCATTTGCTGCGGGGGGGCCTTTGGGTCCACCAGCTACCTCAATGGCCACCACACTGCAGCAAGCGGCCACCCGGGTTGAGCTGCTGGAAACGCTCCGGCCTACCCCGGCCGGTGTCTCGCAGCTCCCTGTTCGGCCAGAGCTACAGCAGGAGAGTGGTTAGGTGCGGCCCCAGAGCTCGATTCCAGTCGCGAGCTCCAACGCCCGCCGTGGGCCGGAACCCCCAGTGGGGGCGGCTCACGGGGGTGCAACTAGTGAGTATCAGGTTCAAGTTAATGCACCCACATCACAGTCCACTTCCAATGGTGGGGTTCAGTGGCCATGGCCTCGTCATGTCGAGGCAAGTGGGCATCAGTTGCCACCCTATCCCAGTGCCCCTTGGTTCCATACTGGTGCAACATTGGGGGTGGGGGTTTCCACCCCCGGGCCAGTGCCGGGCATCACAGGGACTGTCCAGGTTCCGCTGCGTATGCCCCGGGTACCTAATGTGCCAGTGACGGCTTTGCCGACAGCTGGTTATTCGTTGCCCCTTGATGATCATTTGTCCCAGGTCACAAGGGAAAAGATTTGACGGGGGGAGTACGTGGATATATCTCCCTATTGAACCGTGAGCCCACTAAGGAGGAGAGAGAGGGACAGGATGACAAAGACAAAGAGCTGTCCCGCCGTCGTAAGCCACCACGCACCTGGGCCAACTGGTTGCCCGCATATCTTATTTATATGGTGGTGTATCTCAGGGCCCGGCCAGACCTGGCCATACCTATGGTCCAATATTTGGACAATATTTACAGGGCAATGGTGGATTTTCCTGGCCCATCGTGGTTGGCTTACGATGAGGAATTCAGAATGAGGGTGCCCTTGCACCCGGAGATGAGATGGGATGAGCCCTGTCAGAAATTGTGGCTATTGTACATGACCCCCACGCGTCCGGTGCCTGGGGATAGGTACCATTGTGGCCATGCCATTCAGCGAGCTGCTCCAACGCAGGCTTCCCGCCAGCTGGCGGGGCAGGGGGTTCCAGCCCGCTTGCTGTGTTGGAGCTTCTCGGCCAGCGGTGTGTGCAATAAGCAGCAGTGCCGATACAAACATGAGTGTCCCTCTTGCGCTGGCCCCCACGCCGCCGCCGCGTGTCTGTGGGCTGGCGGGTCACGGGGCAGAGGTAGAGGTGGACAGGGAGCGGGCAGAGCTGCTGCTGAGGGAGCTAGCCAGGCAAAAGGCCCCCTCCCCAGTTAATGTGTATATGTTGGAGCGATGGCTCTCAACTTATCCACGGAAAGAGGATGCAAAGTACCTCCTTGAGGGTTTCCAGTGGGGCTTCCGAATCCCATTCAAAGGAGTGCGGGGACCCCAAGATGCACCCAATTTACTGTCCCTGAAGGATAGAGAAGAGGTGGCTGCCCTGAGTATCGCTAAGGAGGTTGGTGCCAAGAGGGTGGCAGGCCCCTTTTCTGTGCCACCCTTTCCCAACCTGAAGGTCTCCCCTCTGGGGTTGGTACCCAAGAAGGCCCCAGGGGAATTTCGTTTAATCCACCATTTATCGTACCCGGCGGGTTATTCTGTCAATGATGCTATCCCTGATGACCTTTGTTCGGTCAGGTATACGTCCTTTGACCAAGCCCTGCGAATGGTGCGCTCTTGTGGTCCTGGTGCCCTCTTGGCGAAATGCAACATCAAATCGGCATTCCGATTGTTGCCAGTGCACCCTGAGGACTTTGAGCTATTGGGTTTTAGATTCCAAGGGAAGTTCTATGTAGATAAGGCCATGCCTTTTGGCTGCTCTATATCCTGTTCAGCATTTGAACGTTTTAGCACCTTCCTTCAGTGGGCCTTTGTTCGCAGGTCCGGGTCTCGGTCTGTAGCCCATTACCTCGATGACTTTTTGTTCGGGGGTGAACTTTTTGTCCGGCTACCTGGGATATGTGATTTACTTCCAGGGGTGTTGGGCTTATGGCCAATGGCCTCCAGCATGGCGGGGCACGGATCGCCTCCACGATCTTACATTCCTTGAGTTTTTTCCAATCCTGGGAGCTTTGATGCTATGGGGCAAGGAGTGGGCTGACTCTGTGGTCCATTTTTGGTGTGACAATGCTGCAGTAGTGCACATTGTCAATGCTCAGACATCTAAATCACCCAGGGTGATGGCTTTAGTTCACCAATTCATGTTACGTAGCCTACGCCTCAACATGCTTTTCAGGGCCAGACATGTACCAGACATTGATAATGATATTGCTGATGCTTTATCCCGCCTGGTTATCCCCCGGTTCCACGCCTTGGCTCCGGACGCAGAGGAATTCCCCTCGCCACTTCCGGCCAAGATTTGGACATTTGGCAAGGAGAGGTGAACCGGGCGATTGGCATGTCCTTGGCGCCCCGCATGCGTAAGGCGTATCATCATGCTTTCGTTCAATTTAATAGCTTTCGTGTGCAACTTCAGTTGCCAGAGGTGTGGCCCATTCCAGTGGAAGAGGTTTTACAATTCATGGTTTATCTACACAGTCAGGGCCTCACTCCCCGCACTATAGCATCAAGGCTGTCAGCATTGGCATTTATTGCCAAGGTGGGGGGTTTGGCTGACAGCATGAACAATTTTCGCATACGGCATGTTTTGGAGGGGTGGACATGGGAACGTGGCCGCCGCCCGGACACTCGGCACCCAATTTCCCCAGGGGTGCTCACACATCTTGCACGAGGCTGGCCTAACCTATGTTTTGACAGGTATGAGGCAGCTCTTTTTCATGCGGCTACCACGGTGGCCTTCTTTGGAGCGCTCCGCATCGGTGAGTTGGTACTACTGTCTAAGGCGGATGCGACTCGTAGGGCATTGGAACTCGACGATGTCTATGTCACTAAGGAGTGGGCTCAGTTGAGGATACGGTCCTCAAAAGTTGATCAGCACGGCATAGGCAGTGGAGTTAGACTGCTACGATGTTCCATTGCAGACATCTGTCCGGTTGGTGCTACAGGAGTTCTTGGCAGTGCGTGGCACGCACCCTGGCCTGTTTTTCTGCCACCAGGATGGGTCTCCCCTTACTAAATTTCAATTTTGGAAGGTGACCGGTATGGCACTTTCCAGTGTTGGCCTCCCTGGGGCTCGTTACGGCACCTATTCATTTAGAATAGGTGCTGCTTCAACTGCAGCTGCATTTGGGTACTCTGAGGCTGATATATGCCGTATGGGAAGATGGGGATCTATGCGTTTTGCATTATATGTTCTTCCTCTTCAGACATGAGTACCATTTAAGTCACTGTTCTCTTTTTTCTCTTACAGGCCCTGTGTGTCCCCGCACACCGGTGGCAGTATGGCTGGTGGGCCACAGTTACGTGCACTGGGCAGCTCAGTATGCTGCGGCGACAGAGTGGGGACCCCAGCTTGGACTGCGTGCAGCCGCATGCATACGTTGGTACGGTAAGCGTGGAATGAGATGGCGGGAACTGTTGCCATTCCTTTTCTCCATCAGGGATGCTGAACCGCCTGATGTCCTTGTACTGCACCTCGGGGGCAATGACCTCGGCCAGGTCACTGGCCTTTCTTTAAAATTCGTGATTTGCAGAGACCTAGCTTATTTGCACTATGTGTGGCCGTTCACCAGGCTGCTATGGTCGGACATCATACCACGTCACACTTACAGGGGAGGTATTGACCTCCGTGCCCTTGACTGCACTCGTCGCTCGGTGAACAGGGCAGTTGCCCGGTTCATGGCAGACAAGGGTTTGGGGATGGTCGTCCAACACCCCACCATTAGTTTACAAAATTATGATCTGTATGCAGGGGATGGGGTCCACCTGTCGGATAGAGGTATGAACCTCTTTTTGGAAGATTTGCAAGCAGGCCTGTTGACCGAGCTGATGGTCTGGGGGGGGGGGCGGTGAGTCTTCATTGAAGCCTCCCCGTGTGGCGGGTAGCACTGGTAAGGTAAAAATTTATGGCCCATAGGTATCCGGCAGGTTCGCAACACTTAGACAGGTACAGGTCTAATAACGTTGACCGGTCAACGACGAACCAGGCAAGGGGTGATGGCAGGAGCTTTTCAGCATGCATCACCCTGTGATTTGACAGATACATGTCAGAGGGTGGGGTCAGTAGATAGTTTATTGACTACGGTCAACAATTTGTTTGTGTCAACAAACAAATTGATACAAAATGGATACTTTGTAGCCAATTGCCATTGGCAATTTTGGGAAGAACCTTACCAGTGTTACTGCGGCCTGCTTGCCTTGAAGAATTATAATTGGATGAGTACCAATTGAAAGTTATAATTTGGACTAGGGCATTATTCAATAAAAGTGGCCCAATGCCTTTATCCATATACCGGTGTCTGAGTCTTTCTTTGGGGGGTGCGCCTGCAAAGACTGAGAGGCAGTGTCTGACTAAAAATCAGCCATTGCAGACATATCAGACTAGAAACAAAAGTAAAAACAATCAAAAACAAATAAAATAATAAAGATAAAAATGTGATGGGGCCTTAGAGACTGCTTTATTTTAAAATGACATTAGAGTGGGACTACGTGGTGATTATTTATACATGACCCTCAAGTTGAAGACACAGTGACTGGGTGAGTCAATGAAAAATTATCTGCCCTGTGATAACATAAGACCCATGTTTGGTATTTAGTCCTTTTCCAAGGGAGATTAGTTCAGTAATGGTAGGTAGGTGTGGGAATTCCAGGCTATAATTAACAACATAGATGCAAATTGTGTGAGTCAGTGTGGCAATTCCTACACAGTGGTATCTCAAGATCCTAATATGATATCTAGTCCCTTTCCTATGAAACATAATACAGTAAAACCCCAACTTACAAATGCCTCGAGTTACATAAAATTCGACTTATATAATGATTTTGTGCTAAAACCATGTCCAGATTTACACAATTTCCTATGGGTTTGCTTCAAGTTATGTAAAAAATTCATTTTTCCTATGGGTTTGCTTCGAGTTATTTAAAAAATAATTTTTCCTATGGGTTTGCTTCAAGTTACATAAAAATGATTTAAGCAAAAGCCTACGAAAGGACTTTTTTCATAAGTAGGGGTTTTTACTGTACTTCGAAGCTTGTTCAGAAAAATAGGCAGTGGTAGGTCAGGAAGGAATCTAGTTTGAGAAAAATTAACAACAAATAACAACAATATAGCATTTTACATTTGGTAATGGCTTAAGAATCCTTTACTAATTTAGTCCATAGAGATGAGTATCAGTCATACTGTATGTTTGTATTTGCTTTCACCTTTTTCCCTTTGGATCCTTGTTGTACAGTATAATGTTTCTTTACCAGGATCACAAATTTAAATTCTGTAAAGAGTGTCTGGGTAGATTGAAATGATCAGGCATTCCTGAGGTCTGATTTATTCACACACACACACACACCTTTTTTGTACAAAGATTATTGGTAAAAGTGACCTTGATGCTGTGTGTGACATTGCTGGATCCTGTAATTGTGTTACCTTGAGACAACACAATGTGGAGTAAATGTGGAGGCAGAGCTGGCATCTGAGTTTCTTGCAGGGTATGGTTCCTATCATGGTATTAGTGTTGTGTAAGCCATTGCATGTCAATAGTTGCTTGAACTTGGGAGTTGTCTGTAAACAAATATAGGTCTGACATCAAGAGCTTGGGAGAGTGATGTCTTCTTGCCAATATGGGTTAGAGAACATTTTTATGTATATGAGTAGTCTTAATTGTGAGCTGAAAATGACAGCTAGCAGTGTTGGGTTGTTTTCTCTTCTGGCTTAGTCTTGTAGTAGCTTCTGGGTACTTGTCTTGTCTGGTTAATTTGTTATTTAATCATATTGGGTGATTAGCTAAGTCCAGAATTGGACACAATATGCACAATGTTGAATTAAGTGCTAACCTCTTCTTCTTTCATGTCCAGATCAAACTTTGGCCTGCCAAAATGAAGGTGCTTCCTTGGCTTTGTTGTTGGCCAAATTTAAATCCTGAACAGTACATGTTTCTGGCAGGAATTGGCTAACCAGAAAATGAACCAGGTTCTGTATCTCCACATTCTCACAATGTTGTCTGCCAGCAGCCCCACTTGAGCATGTTGGTCTTGCATTTAGGGAGTCCAACCCTCAGCCTATTCAGGGTCCTCCAAGTGATGTAGGGTCTTCCTTCAATGTTAAAGTGCTAAGTGAGGGGAACTAGTACTTCACAAGATTTGGGAGCTATAATCTGTTGATGCAGCCTAGAATAGTTTTTGTCTTCTGTTGCCTCATGTCCACCTTGTGATCAACAACAATTTCAAAATCCTTCTCACATCTAGTATTACTGAGCTAACTAACCCCATCTTGTAATTGTGCATTTGGTTTCTTTTTCCTAGGTATAGAACTTTGCACTTATTCCTGTTAATTTTCATTCTCTTTTCTATCCAGTGTTCAAGCCTATCAAGATAGGCTTGAAATGGCTGTCATTGACCCAACCCCCACCAATGGCTGAGGCATAAGAGCCACTGAGGGGCCCCGGGTGGCCAAAGATGCCACCGCTGACCCAGCCTGCACCAATGGCTGAGGGATAGGATCTGCCGCGTCCCTGTGGGTGGCCAAAGATGATGATGCTGAACCAGCCCCCACTAACGGCTGAGGGATAAGAGCCATCGCAGCCCCATGGGTGAGGTAAAAGAGCTGCAGGAGCTCTACCAACAATTTTGGCTGTCGTGCCGTGGTTGCGGTTCGTGCTAGGACTGTCAGGACTGTAATTTTTGCTGCTATGGGATTTCTAAATGAATGATTTTTTTCCTTTTTTTGTAATATTTTATGAAGTTGTGATTTATTTGCTGTTATGCTATTTTTGTTTTAGTGAGCTACCCAGAGTCGCATTGTTATTAAGTGTTAAGATTCATATAGTATATTCTCTGCAGGTTTGAGGATAGCTAGTTGTATTCCACTGCATAACACAATAACATGTCACTAAGCATCAGGGTTGCTAAGTAGCAATCCCAGTCACTTAGATACCTGTGTGGGAGCTCATACTTGCATAACAAGGGGGATTCCCAAAGTTACATTTGGTTAATAACCCATCACCTGTGAGAGAGGGAAAGGTGACATTCACATAGAAGTGGATCATGGGATACTAACATCTGTTCAAATATCTGGGGGCAGGGTGAAAACAAACACCTGCACAGAAACCTAAGAATTAGGTGACATCAATTCATGTCTAAAAATTTGGGTTACATAATAAACACATGTTTGGGTAAACAACATTTAGTCAAAACAATTAGGTCATCTCACATGTTTAACATTCAGGAGGAAGGTGTGAGGACCCAGAAAATGTATTTAAACCTGAGATGCCTACATCACTTTGAACCCAGATCATGGAGATCTAAGGAAATCCTGATGAGGGCTTTCAAGCCCATAGAGAAGAAATGCTTTCTTAGTGAAGTTAGCTATTTTCTTATTTTCTTAGATTGTTAAATTAGAGTATAATAGTTTATTACTTCGATGTGTATCCTGCATATTTTTGGATTCTTCTTCTTCTTCTTCAATAAAAACCTGGAAAAGACAACTATGCCTTGTTTGTCATCTGGAAGAAGAAGGGGTGTTTTGCAGACCAGAGCAGAACTGAGATAAAACTAACTTTTCTCAAGGGCTGATAAGGTCTCTATGGAGATGAAAAGGGAGTGAATCTTTCTGATCCACCAACAGGCCTGGGAAAGTATATTTTAGAGACATTTCTGCCTTTCAAGGTAACTCTTGAAATGGATTCCACATGTGACTTTGTCTTGATTTTAAGGTGACATTTTATTTATGGTAATGTTAAGACACATATTGTAAGTTTTCTTAGACTTAGAAAGCCAACTCTCATTTTAGAGCACATTGGAATGCCAGGCTGTTAGTCTGACATAACAATGATGTCTACCGTATTTATTCGTGTATAACGCGCACTCGTGTATAACGCGCACCCCTAATTTTCCATGAAACCTCGGTATAAAATTTTGTTTCACACCACGCATTGTAATTGAATGCGTGGTGAAAAAGCTTGTTCATAAGAGCTACCTCCGGGCCACGCCTCGTCTCCCGCGCCACCCAATCAGATCCCGTCAATTTCTTCAAAGCCACGCCCCCGCCTGCCCTTCACCCGCCGCAGCAATAGACAGCCGACCTAATTCTAAAAAGGAAGTAAAAGAGGCTCGCGACAGGGGTGGGACTCCGGGAGTGAGGAGGCGTATGGCGGGAAATGGCTGGAGGCGGAGGCCACGCCCCGTTCTGCTGGAGAAAACCACGCCGGCGCCGTCCTTGTAGGGTGGGTGACGTCATGCGCTCACTGAGTCTCCCGTGTGGGCGAGGAAATGAAGCGGCACAACCCTATTTGTGACGCACACTGTACACGACAAGGTGACGTGAACTCGCGGGAACTCACCATTCGCGCCCTCAAGGGACCGGCCGCCACTGCCACACCAGTCCTCGTTTATAACGCGCACCCCAACTTTGATTTCTTTTTTTGGTATAAAATTTTGCGCGTTATACACGAATAAATACGGTAGTTATAATAGTTGCCTCCCCAAAGGGAGGAGGGAAAGTGAGTGTCCATGACTGGACACATTCCAAGAAACACACCTGCAGTACCCATGAGGGAACTGAGTGACAGCTAGACCAGCTGACTACACCACGAGGGAGATGACGTCTCCACTCATGTCAATCAAACTAATTGCCAGGACACCTGCAGAACAAAACTTTCCCAGAGAATGCAAAGGTGGGGGCCACATGTTAAACAGATGGGACCTGCAAACTGTCCCGTTCTCATGGGAACAAAGATGCTTTCTCATTAGATCACCACATTCCAAAGCTCTTTTTCTCTCTAAAAAGAGCCCATTTTGAGCACTCAGAAGGCACCTCTGGAGCAAGGGTGAAACCCTTGTCTCGTAACACATTGAACTTGATTGCAGCGGGAGCTCTTGTCCGAGAGCTGCCCAAAATGACTCTTCGGGGCTAAAACTAAGCCATGAGGGGCAGAACTGCCCCAAACTCAAGAAGTTTGAACCTGCTAGGGAGCTAGCAAAAATTTTATTTCATTTATTTGATTTATTAGCTTGTTCTTTATGTAGTTTAGATTATTTTAAGATCTGTATCCAGTATTGTGTTTCCTTCAATAAATCTTCAAAAGCCAGTCATGTGTTGCCTGCCTTTGTAAAGAAGGAGAAGGAAACCCAGCAGAGCAGAAGCGGCTCCACTTGTTCTCATCGCTTCAACAGATGGAAGGAGGTGAGAGGGGTTGCTCTGTCTGTCAAAGAGGGAAGAGGGAGTAGCATCACTAAGAAGCCTAGCTGATCAATATTACCTGCCATATGCAGAAGGCTACCCTGTCCCTGTCCCCCAGCGAATTGGGCTAGGGTGAGGAGTGCTCATTAAGGCAGCAGGACGCTGGACCAAAGGTCCGCCCTGCCAGGTGTTCCCAAAATAAATATTCTGGGTGCCCAATGGAACCTTTGTGAAGCATGTTCCTCCCCCTACGTCCCTGAAATGGTGGCAGAGGTGAGATCCTGGAATCCATCATCCACTGAAGTGACTCCTAAAATGCTTTAAAAATGAAATAGCTGACTCTCCGGATCCTGCAGTTATCAGCTGGGAGCAGAAGGAGTTCGGAGTCCAAGGGTTGGGCGGCGCAAGCAGCGCAGTGCAGGCTGTGCCTTTCTTGCCTCTTTGAGTAGTCAAACAGTGATTTTTATTTAAAAATGGAGTTTTAAGATAAAAAGAACGTGGAACGTGGATGCTGTGGTGGCCGATGAGTGGTTCTGGTCAGAAGGTGGAGGATTTTAGGAGGACTGAGTAAGTGTTGAAGGAGAGTGAAAGTGGGGAAGAAGGAGGAGGAGGAGGCTGGGCTTGTTTAATGGCAGGGGAGACTTGGAAATCGAAACTTAACTAGTTAAGAAATATGCCGAGAAGTTGAGGGTTGAGGAGGATAAAGATGGATAAAAGACGGAGCTCATGAGTGGCTGGGAATGGAGGAAGGAAGATGGCAACTGATGGATTGATTAAGAAGATCTGCAAGGGGATTTGAGTTTGATTTTGGGTGGTGAAGGATGGAAGAGAAGACGGAAGGAGTCGCTCTGTGAAAACCACTGCTGCTGCCAGTGTGGAATATAAATGTTTTTTCTCTGATTTTTACTTTGGATTTAACCCTCCAGGTTGGAAATTTCAGATAAGTCTCTTCCTCAGGTCATTTTTGCTTTCTTTTATATTGAATAGTAGAGGATCTGACAGCTTCAATCAAGACTTGGGGCGAGGAAATAACTTTTTTGGCTGGATTACAAAGTTGGATTTTATCAGTGGGTGTATAAAAAAATGGTTGGCACATTTGGATTACAAGGAGTTTATAAATTTCTTATCCTTTGAAGTTTGGCTTTTAAAGTGAGCTTGTTCTGCTCTTGGAGTACTGGGCTACATCCTTTTGTTTCTCCCCTTCTCTTCTGGCCTTCACACTGGAGACAATATATCAACAATAGTAACATCTTTACTTTTGGTGGATATATTCCCTTTTCTGTGTTTTGGATCGTGGATTGGCAATTAATATAACATATTTGGATTATATCAAGTTTGAATTCTGGAACAGTTTCAAGGAGAGAGACCTGTGAGAGTTAAAAAACGTTGCTGCATTGAAACTATTGTTTGATATTACAATGGATAAAATTGCAAGGGGAAAGGGAAAGGAGGAGGAGGTTGTGAAACCTAAGAAGAAAGATAAAACACCAGTAGAGGAGGCGTCTCCACCAACTTCATCGCCTGAGCCACCATTAATAGACCAAACACAAATAATGGTTGAATTTGGTAAATTGTTTAAGAAATATGAGAAGATGGAAGAAGCAAGAGTGAAAGATAAAAATGAAATTTTGGGAAAACAGGACAAATTGGCTACAATGTTTATTGATTTTTTCTAAAAAAGTTAATCTTAATTTGCAAAAGATGGATGTCAATGTTAAGTCGATACAAAATGATATGAAATTGATGCAAGGGGTTATTAAAGGGTTACATGAGGAGGAGAAAGAAATTAAGTTGAAAGTGGATGTGCAGGAAAAAAGGACAGATGTAATGGAAGAGATGATGAGAAAACAGAATATAGTGATTCGTAATATGTTGAAAAAAACACCAGACCAGCTAAAGGATCGAATAATTCATTGGTTAAACAATTTGAAAATGGGGAAAGATTTTGTTAATGAGGACATCAAAAGTGCTTATAGGGTGGGTCCGAAGAGGGGGAAAGTTGTACAGAGAAATGTTTTGGTCACGGTTGCAAACTGGGGAGAAAAGCTGAAGGTGATGGCCTTTCTAAAACAAGCTGGTTCTGGTGTTTTAAAAATTGATGGGAATGACATGGAAATATACAATGACATTTCAATGAAGGAATGTGGTTGGAGGTACAAGATGAAGCTGGTAACAAAATTTTTGATGGAAAAAGGGATAAAATATAATTGGCGTTTCCCACAACAGTTAAGATTTTTTCATGAAAGGAGAATGCATGTGATTGATGCGGAGACTGATGCATTGGAATATTTGTGTTTAAATGATCTGGTTAAGACATCCTCAAGAGAATGGCTGGCACTGAGGAGGGCTTTGTTGGAGTTTGGGGATATAAGAAGGGATTATGGAGGAGCTAAGGAGGAAGGAGCTGCAGGAGGAGAGGAAACAGGAGAGACTGAAGTCGATTTACAATCATTGGTAGTAGTCGATGTAGGGGGAAGTAAAGGTCAAAAAGGAGGGAAATAGGTGAAAGGACTGAAGTTAATGAGTCTTAAAGGCAGACTATATAAAATGATTGATCTTATTAATAAGAAGAATAGCGCTAGAGCTTTTGCTGTTCAGTACATTTTCCATGTTCCCCCCTCCCCTCTTCAGAAGACGATGACTTTTTTGGATAAAGAAGTGGGGAGGTCAGAATTGAGTGTTTTTTGAGTTTTTTTTGTAAGTATTGTCTTAATTATTGTGGGTTAGAAGGTATCATGCCTAATGGAGACATCAGGGGTGGAAGAAGAGTGTGGTGAATTATATTATGAGGAGTATTAAAATGTTAACGTGGAATGTGAAGGGTACAGAGTCTTTGGTTAAGAGAAGGAGAATTGAATCAGTGCTGAGGAAGGACAGGCCAGATATAGTCTTTTTGCAGGAAACTCATCAAAAATCTCAGGATATGAATAAAATGTTTCTGGGGTGGATGCAGCATTATGAGAGGTCATATGGCACATCAAAGGCAAGAGGAGTGGCAATTTTGATCTCAAATAGGCTGGGGTTAGAGATAACAAATAGCATTTTGGATCTGGAGGGTAGATATTTGATAGTAAAGGGGAAAATAGATGATGAGGAATTAACTCTGGTGAATATATATGCTCCAAATGACCATCAAGCTGAATTTCTAGAAAAAATTCACAAAATATTGGTAAAAGAGAAAACAGCAAAGACAATTGTGGCCAGTGATTTCAATTTAGTAAGGTCAAATTTAGATTGCACAAACATACTAAGATGTGGAAAAGGTATTAAAGGACAGATATTGGATAATTGGATGGTATCCTTAGGTTTGAAAGACACTTGGAGAGAGTTCAAGGGGTCAGAAAGGGTATATACTTATTTTTCACAGGTCCATAATTCATATTGCAGAATTGACTATATATTTGTAGTGGAGAATATGGTTAGAAAAATAGAGGAAATGGAAGTTGGAATTTTTAAAGAGTCAGATCATACTAAAGTGGTGATGGAAATGAGGATTGAGGGTAAAAAGAAGTCGAGAAGGATCTGGAGATATGATGACAAATTATTTAAGGACCATAAATGTAAAGAACAAATCATGGAGAGCTGTAATGAAAATTGGCACTGGAATGACAATGATGAGGTAAACTTTAACATGGTCTGGGATGCTATGAAGTCGGTTTTTAGAGGGGAAAGTATCAGACTAGCTAGTATTAGATATAAAAAAATTAAGATGTAACAGGACAAAATCGAGAGCGAGATAAAGAGGTTGCAGGAGGAACATGCAAGGACAAAGGATAGGAAGGTTTCTGATAATTTACAAAGATTGAAGACCGAGTTGATAGGAAAGGATATAGGAAAAGTGAAAAGGGACCTTGTTTATTTAAAACGAGAATATTTTGAATACAGCAATAAAAATTCAAAAATATTAGCAAGAACAGCTAAAGAAAAAAGAGAAATTGGAGTTTTGATAAACGAACAAGGATTGAGATGTAATAAGATTAGAGATAAATGTAAAATTGTGAGAGATTTTTATCAAGCGTTGTTGTTGTTGCTCAGTCGCACAGTCGATTCCGACCCTTTGCAACCCTACGGACCATTGTTCTCCAGGCACCTCTGTCCTCCACCATCCCCCTCAGCACTCCCAGTTCTGTGCCCACTGTGTCTACAATACCATGCAGCCATCCCATCCTTGGCCTCCCCCTTCTTCTTTTGTCCTCCACCTTTCCCAACATCAAGGCCTTCTCAAGTGAATCCTCCCTTCTCATTTGATTTCCAAAGTACTTTAGCTTCGACTTTACTATTTGACCTTCCAATGAGCAGTCAGGGTTAATTTCTTCTAAGATTGACCTATTTGTTCTCCTCGCTGTCCAGGGTATTCTCAAAACTCTCCTCCAACACCACATTTCAAAGGCATCTATTCTTCTGTGTTCAGCTTTCCTAATTGTCCAGCTCTCGCATCCATACATTACCACCGGGAATACCATTGCTTTGACTATTTTAATTTTTGTTTGCAATGTAATGTTTCTGCTTTTCACTATGTTCCCCAGGTTTCTCATGGCTTGTCTCCCAAGAATCAGTCACCTTTTTATTTCATGGCTGCAATCCCCATCTGCAGTGATCTTTGATCCTAAGAATGTAAAATCTGTCTCTGCTTCTACTTCTTCCCCATCTATTTTCCATGAACCTATCGGACCTGTTGCCATTATCTTGGTTTTCTTGATATTGAGTCTCAAGCCAGCTTTTGCACTCTCCTCCTTCAGCCCAGTCAAGAGATTTTTTAGGTCTTCCTCGCTTTCTTCCATTAGGGTGGTGTCGTCTGCATATCTCAGATTGTTGATGTTTCTCCCAGCAATTTTAATCCCATATTTTGATTCCTCCATTTCTGCATTGCGCATTATGTGCTCTGTGTATAAATTGAATAAGCCGGGTGACAAAGTGCAGCCTTGTCTTACTCCTTTTCCTATTCCAAACCACTCTGTCATTCCGTGTTCTGTCCTAACTGTTGCTTCTTGGTTCATGTACAGATTTCTCAGGAGGCATATGAGGTGCTCTGGTATTCCCATCTCTTTAATTACTTGCCACATCTTGTTGTAAGTAATTGCGTTATATGCAAAAAAATCAACCGTTATATGCAAAAAAAGAGATAGATGTGGATAAGCTTAAAAACAATTAGAGAAGCAAAAAGATAGTGGTATAAAACAGGAACATAAGGATAAAATGGAGGAACAAATAACAGAAAAAGAGGTAAAATAGGTATTAGCTAGTTTGAAAATGGGGAAAGCACCTGGGGAAGATGGGCTACCTGCTGATTTTTATAAGGAATTTAAAGTTCCAAAATTGGTAAAATTGTATAACTATATATTAGAATGTGGACAAATTCTGACTTCATGGTATAGGACCACGATTGTATTGTTGCCAAAACTTGGAAAGGACTTGGAAAAAGTGGAATCTTATACACCTATTTCGTTGATTAATCAAGACGCCAAGATCTTAACAGCAATACTGGCAAATAGGCTAAACAATTTTATGGGCAATTATATAAATGTAGATCAGGTGTTTTGTTTTTTTTGAAAGGGAGACATATGGCGGACTTGACAAGAAGAGCAGTAGATTTATTAGACACTGTGAGACAAACAAAGGAAAAAGTGGGATTAATATCTTTTGATATTTTTGAGGCATTTGATTCATGACAATGGGCTTCAATTAAGGAAATAATTAAGATTTGGTGATAAATTTAGAAGGATAATTGATCAACTATATCAACAAGGTACAGCTATCGTTAGAGTAAATGATGAGGTAACTGATGAGATAAATTTAGAAGTAGGCACAAGACAGGGCTGCCCATTATCTCCAATTTTGTTTATTATGGCAATGGAGTTATTAGCAAAAGCTATAAGAGAAGATGGGGAAATAGAGGGGGTAATGGGAACTAAGATAAGTTTATATGCTGATGATACCCTGATAATCACTAACACCCTGAGAAGGCATTAGTTAGGGTTCAAGCACATTTAAAGGTTTTTGAGGATATTACAGGTTTGAAGATAAATTGGGATAAATCGGAAATGATGTTATGTAATATAGGAAAGGAAGATCAGAAGAAGATAAAAGGAATGGGTAATATTCAAATTAAAGACAAATTGAAATACTTGGGGATAAATATTTCAAGTAGTTTTGAAGAGTTTAAGAGATTGAACTATGGCAGTTTGAAAAATGAAATTAAATCAAAAATCAAAAAATTTCAAAAGTTGAAACTCTCATGGTTTGGAAGAATTGCACTTTGTAAAATGATGCTTTTACCTAGACTTAAATTTTTATTTGATGCTTTAGCAATTCAAATGAAAGAGAAGGAAATTAAGGAATTTCAAAATTGGTTAATGAATTTTGTAATGGTGGAAAGAGGTCTAGATTATCAAAAAGAAATTGGTATTTATCCCAGAAAGAAGGTGGATTAGGGATGCCGAATTTGTTGGTATATTATCGAGCTTTTCAAATTAAGAATGTTGTGAAGATCCTGGCTAGGGAAAAAGCAATATGGGAAGAAATTGAAATGAAGGATTATAAGCATATAGGTAAAATGGTTTTTTTAGGAGCCAATATGGGGACAGTTGCAACCAAAAATGCAATGATGAAGGGACTGATGAGCTCATGGAAAAAAGTAAAGAAGGTTCTGGCCCTGAATATCTCACCGATTATTGAAATGGAGGATATGGCAAATTTTCCAATAAAGATAGATAAAAGGGTAAAAGAAGTATTGGATAAAAATGAAGTTTTCCCGCTGAAAGACTGGATACGGACCTGTATAGATTTTGATAAAGGAACAAATTTGTTTGGGCAATTGAATTTTAACTGGTTTCAGATGGCGCTGAAAGGGAGCAGACACACTATTGGTGTCTGCAAAATAAAGTCCTCTCTCTCCCAGCTCACATTTCAGCCTGGCCAGTTGGTTGTGAGAAGTGAATGAAGAGGCGGGGTCATTAAGATAAATCACTGGCTTTCTAGCAAGCCAAAATGTGGGGAAGAGAATTGTTTTCTGTCTGTCATCCCCAGAGTGTGATTTCAAGAATAACATCTAGGAGGGATGAAGTTAATTCGTTTGAATGGAAAAACAAAAGAAGGGAGACTTCAGAAGGGAAGAGGGATTTTTTTTAGTATTGTGAACTGAAAAAATTGCCTCTGCTCTTTAGTTTAAGAGCCTTTTGATCCAGTCTGAATGCTGAATTCCAGGGAAAGAGAATCCTGTCTGTTTTAAAACATTCTGAATGTGATTCAGTTGATTATAAAATTGTAATGCACATAAATTTTGATGTACAATGCCTGTAAAAATGGCAAAAAGAGAAAAATGGGTCCCTATTTGAAGTGACATGTCTTGATTTTAGATTGTGTAATATAATGCATAAGTGAAAGTGTAATATGCTTTGTATAAATGTCTTAAGATATAGAACTTAAGCTAGATTTATTAAGAGTTAAGATTCTGAGAATATAAGTCATGTAGACTATATTGTATACATATGTTTTGTATTCAGTTTAATACTTGCATTTATTTTAAATAGAATTTTGAATAAGGTAAAATGTAAACTGTTTAGATAACTTTTATAAGATAAGTTAGGTTTGTTTAGATATTGTGTTAATACACACATTTTAACTATTTAGAGTAAGTGTTGAAGATTCACACTTACATAAGGTTGTAGCTTGTGACAAGTCCCATGTGAAAACCAAAGGTTTTGGCACAGTATGACATTGGGCTGCATCCCCATATGTCACACTAGGGGAAGAAAGGCATGTTATGGTTTCCACATGCGACTTTGTCTTGATTTTAAGGTGACGTTTTATTCATGTAATGTTAAGATACATATTGTAGGTTTTCTTAGACTTAGAGAGCCAACTCTCATTTTAGAGCACATTGGAATGCCAGGCTGTTATTCTGTCATAACAATGATGTATAGTTAGAATAGTTGCCTCCCCAAAGGGAGGAGGGGAAAGTGAGTGTCCATGACTGGACACATTCTAAGAAACACACCTGCAGTACCCACGAGGGAACTGAGTGACAGCTAGACCAGCTGACTACACCACGAGGGAGATGACGTTTCCACTCATGTCAATCAAACTAATTGCCAGGACACCTGCAGAACAAAACTTTCCCAGAGAATACAAAGGTGGGGGCCACATGTCAAACAGATGACACCTGCAAACTGTCCCATTCTCATGGGAACAAAGGTGCTTTATCATTAGATCACCACATTCCAAAGCTCCTTTTCTCTCTAAAAAGAGCCCAGTTTGAGCACTCAGAAGGCACTTCTGGAGCAAGGGTGAAACCATTGTCTCTCAACACATTGAACTTGATTGCAGCGGGAGCTCTTGTCCGAGAGCTGCCCAAAATGACTCTTCGGGGCTAAAACTAAGCCATGAGGGGCAGAACCACCCCAAACTCAAGAAGTTTGAACCTGCTAGGGAGCTAGCAAAAATTTATTTCATTTATTTGATTTATTAGCTTGTGTTTTATGTAGTTTAGATTATTTTAATATCTGTATCCAGTATTGTGTTCCCTTCAATAAATCTTCAAAAGCCAGTCGTGTGTTGCCTGCCTTTGTAAATAAGGAGAAGGAAACCCAGCAGAGCAGAAGCGGCTCCACTTGTTCTCATCGCTTCAACAGACAGAAGGAGGTGAGTGGGGTTGCTCTGTCTATCAAAGAGGGAAAGGGGAGTAGCAGCACTAAGAAGCCTAGCTTCTGCCAAGTGATCAATATTACCTGCCATATGCAGAAGGCTACTCTGTCCCTGTCCCCCAGTGAATCGGGCTAGGGTGAGGAGTGATCATTAAGGCAGCAGGTCGCTGGACCAAAGGTCTGCCCTGCTGGGTTGTACCCAAAAGAAATATTACGGGAGCCCAATGGAGCCTTTGTGGGGCATGTTCCTCCCCCTATGTCCCTGATAACAATATTGGAGGGCAGTTCCCAGGGCCAGAGAAAAGCTCTGTCTCTCTCTCTGTGTGGGAAGGTGGCAATATAACAGACTGTTATTCAGCCTTGCTACCGTACTTGCTACCAATTTCCTGCCTAAAGTGCAGAAGTGCCTTCTTCCCCATTTCAGCAGTGTGGGGATTGAGGGAGAGTGTTCTCGGGGTAGTTGGGCCGCTGAAACTAGATGATTACCCTGCTTGGGTACCCCAAGTCTGGGATCCCCCTGAAACCTTGTGAAACCTTCCATCCCATGACACTCACATCTATTGTACTTGATAGCCGATGAAAAATGTAGATCCTCAGGAAAACACAATGTCCAAAATCCAAACAGAGGCATACAGTCTTACCTAACTTTTGCAGTATTTTGCAACAATATAATTTGCTTAAATGCCTTAATGTCACTGAACACTTGTTTAATTAAAATACATCTTCTGCAAATTAAACATAATTTTAGCCTGTAGATGACCTTAGCATATGCAGTTTTCTAAATTAGATAAAAAGGACTGCCTCGCCCTCAATGTT
Source organism: Bradypodion ventrale (assembly GCA_035047345.1). NCBI lineage: Eukaryota > Metazoa > Chordata > Lepidosauria > Squamata > Chamaeleonidae > Bradypodion > Bradypodion ventrale. The sequence continues at coordinate 196,905,499 of JAWDJE010000001.1, read as the reverse complement.
TCTTCATGGAGGCCTTTTACACAGTAATGCTGGAAATATCTTGCTTCATTTTCAACTAAAATAAAATAAAAATATCCTTATGAATGCTTTGGGGCTGGTACTAAAGAAGCATTACGAGGAACATCAATAAGTCTCTCAAGAAAAAAAGAAATAAATGTAGATTACTTCTGTAGACTTGAGGCAAAATGTGTTAATTCCAACAGTACCATGAGTTTATAAGACTATAAAGTGAATCAGTATTTTTAATGCTTTATCATGCCTTTAAAATTGCTTTTAATCTTTTCCAATGTTTACAAGCGATTCAGAAGTTCTATATTGAATTAAAATGAAGTGATCTAAGAATCATCTGAGAATATGTCTGTGCTATTCACATTCTAATATATTTCCACTGCAGCCAACACTCAGGTTAAGGAGGGGCATTGCTCACAGGTTAAGAAAATGAAGTGTACTGTATGACAAAAATAAAAAAAAAACAGGTTAGTTGTGAACTAAGCCCTAGGGACTGCCTCTGCCTCCATGTCCAATTTAAAGTCTACACTTCAGTGTGCATTGGTTTCCTGGTGTCAATCATGAACAATGAGGTCATAGAAGGGAGTCATTATCAATGACCCAGAAGTTCTTCATTTTAAAATTGATCGTTCAACACCTGAATTAAGTAGCATTGAGTAGCATTGAAAGAAGTCTATAAATTATACTTGTATGTGTCAGGGATTTGGGGGAATCCATTAAGTTTCAGTGCTGAAGCAAAACATATGGATCCTCACCTCCCAGATGTCATACCCCTAACAGGAAATGTGAATTCATCTGATTTGCCATGCAGGAATTACAAAGCAAAATGTCACACTCTGACACACATACAAAAAGGGTGTAAAGAATGGAACAAAATCAAGACTGAACATTTTCATATCCTAACTCAAATTCTGTTCTTCATATTTCCAATTTGGCACAAAAAAACACATTTTCTCCCACATTAATGCCTTCAACCTCCCTTGCTCAATTTCCCCGTCAGTTTGTAACTATCTGATGTCTTTGCATATAAGGAGAAAAGTGAGGATGAACATTACTAATCTCAGCCTTTTGTGTGGCCCTGTGTCTGCGGATGTTTCTGTGGACATGTGGCAAACATGACTAGTGCACAGAACTCTGCTTACCTTTCCACTAAAGTTGTACCTATTTATCTTCCTGCAATTTCTTGCTTTAGAAATGCTAAATTGGCAGGAGCTGGGTCAGAGACAGAAGCTCACTCTGTCATACAGCACTCGGATCTCAAACTGCTGAACTGCTCACCTTCCAGTCATCAAGTTCAATCTCTTAACCATTAAGCCACTGTAGTCCACATGAAAGTTACACAATATCAGGGGTTCCCAACCTATGGCCCATGGGCCAGACTTGGCCCATGGTGCCAATTAATCTGGCCCATGGTGAGGACCCCGCCACCACCTGAAAATGTGCAGGAAGTGCCAAAGGCATGGGGAAAACAGCTGAAAATGCAGTAAAAAAGCTGAAAATGTGCCAGAAATGTGCAACCCTTGCTCCCTCCACCACAAGAAGTGGCGGAAGCAGCAAAAACAGAGGAAAATGCACTGTGATTGAACCCTGCTGCCATGGCTGCTGCCTCCACCTCTGGAAGTGGTGGAAGCAGCAGGAGGAACCAATGCTCTGGCCTGCACATCTGTCTAAGGGAGCATGGTCTGGCCTGCAGCACAAAAAGGTTGGCCACCCCTGCACTATATTAATAACGTGACTTCCTCATTTTTTCAGTATTATTTGTCTGTATTGCCTCATCATGTAAGCAGTAGAATATGTGAACTGTTTTAAGGTAAGAACAGGTAGATGCTCTCTCATTTGCCCCAAACTTTCCAAAGCTGGAGTGAAAATGGGGAAAAGTGAGTGAGAATGTGAGAAAGTCAATGGCTGAAATCCTGTTGCATAAGTTACACCACAGTGATTTTACAGAAATCAAGCAATCCCAGTTTCTCTTCTGAAAATCCTAAGGATCCCTGTGTAAACACTTTCATAACTGGGAAGCTGTTGGGAGTTGTAGAGTAGTAGTAGGAAGTATTTAATTACCAAAGATCACTGCCAATGCAACAGCTTTACTGGAAGTGGTGGTTTCAATAATGAAAGACTTCCCCTCCATAGCCAATGACCACTAATGATTTTCTGATGATGAGAAGATTTCACTGTAGTGTAGGAAACTTGGAGGAAGAATGAAAGTGTGGCACCAAAATGGCTGCCACACTCTTTGCGGCCCCCTCCCACCCAGACTCAGACATCCGGGTAGTTAGGGGGTGTGGCCACTCCTCTATAAAAGGGGTGGCCACGAGGCAGCCGAGCTGCCATTTTAGAATGCGACGGAGCGGAGAAGTTTGCTCCGCCGTGTTTTTCTCTTTTTCCTCCCCTCGGGGACCCCTGCCCCTGGAGGGCCTTTTCATGGCCCGGGACAGGGTGGCCCATGTGGGCCTGGTGTGGGTTTCCACCCCACCATTCCTCCGGCCCCCCATGGGCCAGAATTTTGGGCATGGCCCTATTCGGGCCCGAGATCCCCATTCGGGTTTCCTCTTAAGCAGCTGCCCAGTGGGCCGTCCGGCCCGTCCGGCCCACCTTATACAGGGGGCTTGGATACCGTTGATGTGCTTCTTGCACACATTTCTGTGCTAGAGGCATCAATGGGCATTGCCCCACAGCCTTCTGATGGGGGCTTAGCCACAGCTCCCCTTTCGTCGATCCTGGCGAACACATCGGCCGTGCCTCTCCAGCGGGCCGTCAACAGGGTCGAGCTGCTCGAGGCCATCAGGCCAGCCCAAGCTGGCACCTCGCAGCTCCCCACATGATCGGATTTGCTGGTGGGGACTGGTCAGGTGTGGCCTCAGAGCTCTAGGACTTTCGCGAGCTCCGATGACCGCCGTGGGCCGGAACCCCCAGTGGGGCAGCTCACGGGGGTGCGACTAGTGAGTATCCAGTTCAATTGAGTGCACCAGCAACACTGTCCAGTCACATGGGGGGGGTGCAGTGGCCATGGCCGAGGCAGGTTAATGTGGGTGGGCAGTTGTATCCGCACTGCCCTGTTAACTCATGGTTGCCAAATGGCCCCCCGGTTAGGGCAGGGGTATCCGCCCTTGTGGGTATGCCAGGTGTTGCAGGGGCTATTCAGGGCCTGCTGTGCATACCCTCCATCCAGAACGTGCCAATGACGGCCCTGCCGATGGCGGGTTATTCCTTGCCCCTGGGTGATCATCTATCACAGGCCACGAGGGAAAAGATTTGGCGAGGAGAGTATGTTGATATTTTCTCCCTCTTGAATCATGAGCCCACCAAGGAAGAGAGGGAGGGACAGGATGACAGGGACAAGGAGTTGTCCCGTCGTCGTAAGCCACCACGCACCTGGGCCAACTGGTTGCCGGCATACCTCATATATATGGCGGTATACCTGAGGGCCCGGCCTGATTTGGCCATTGCGGTGGTGCAATACCTCGACAATATTTATAGGGTGATGGTTGATTTTCCTGGCCCATCGTGGTTGGCTTACGACTAAGAATTCAGGATGAGAGTGGCCCTACATCCTGAGATGAGGTGGGATGAGCCCTGCCAGCAATTGTGGCTCTTGTATATGACTCCCACGCGGCCGGCGCCTGGTGATAGGTACCATTGTGGCCATGCCGTGCAGCGGGCTGCTGTGACGCATGTTCCCCGCCAGCCGGCGGGGCAGGGGGTTCCAGCCCACCTGCTGTGTTAGAGCTTCTCAGCTAGCGGTGTGTGCAACAAGCGTCAGTGTCGTTTCCGACAGAAGTGTCCCTCTTGCTCTGGCCCTCATGCCGCCTCTGTGTGCCCACGGGCTGGTGGGTCACGAGGCAGAGGTAGGGGTGGGCAGGGGGTGGGCAGAGTTCCCTCTGACGGGGCTGGCCAAGCAAAAGGCCCCCTCCCCAATTAATATCCCCATGCTTGATCGATGGCTTTCCGCTTATCCTAGACGGGATGATGCGAGGTACCTGTTAGAAGGTTTCCAGTTTGGTTTTCGTATACCATTTAGGGGTGTTCGGGGCCCGCAGGATGCCCCGAACTTACTTTCTCTGAAGGGTAATGAGGAGGTCGCTGCACAAAGCATAGATAAGGAAGTGAATGCTATGAGAGTTGCTGGGCCCTTTACCGAACCACCATTCCCTAACTTGAAGGTCTCTCCTCTGGGGCTGGTCCCGAAAAAGACCCCAGGTGAATTTTGTTTAATTCACCATCTATCTTACCCTGCGGGTTCCTCGGTCAATGATGCGATTCCTGATGACCTTTGCTCGGTCAGGTACACGTCATTTGATCAGGCCCTACAGATGGTATGCTCCTGTGGTCCCGGGGTGCTCCTGGCTAAGTGCGATATCAAATCGGCATTCCGATTACTGCCAGTGCACCCCGCTGACTTCGAGCTGTTGGGTTTTCGTTTCTGAGGGAGGTTCTATGTAGATAAGGCCATGCCTTTTGGCTGTTCTATTTCATGTTCGGCATTCGAATGCTTTCCTTCAATGGGCCTTTGTTCGCAGGTCAGGGTCCCGGTCTGTAGCCCACTACCTCAATGACTTTTTGTTCGGGGGTGAACAGGGCTCGGACACGTGTACGCGTCTCCTTACTACATTTCAGACCCTTATGCGGGAACTGGGTGTCCCCTTAGCGCCTGAAAAGACCGAGGGCCCAGCCACCACGGTCATCTTTTTGGGTATCGAAATTGACACTGTCACACAGGCATCCAGGTTACCCATGGATAAGGTGACTCGGATCTCCGCGGCGATTCTGGCACTGATTGCCAAGCGTAAAGTGTCTCTTTGTGAGCTACAGGTCCTTCACGGCCACCTCAATTTTGCCTGCAGGGTGGTGACCCCGGGCACAGCTTTTGCCAGGCGTCTGTGTGACTCCATGGCTGGCCTATTAAAATGCCAGCACAGGGTGCGGCTGACCAGGGGTATACGGGCAGACCTTTCAGTTTGGCTCACATTCCTCCAGGATTTCAATGGGGTCTCTTTTTGGAGATCAGACCTTATGGTCTGCCCTAAATTTCAAGTACAGTCGGATGCCTCCAGCTCTCTGGGTTATGGGATTTATTTTGAGGGGCAGTGGGCATATGGCCGATGGCCTCACGCATGGCAGGGCACGGATCGCCTCCGCAATCTTACTTTCCTGGAATTTTCCCATTCTGGGGGCACTAATGCTATGGGGTGATAAGTGGGCCAATTCAGTGGTCCATTTTTGGTGTGACAATGTGGCAGTGGTGCACATTGTTAACGCTCAGACGTCCAAATCCCCTCGGGTCATGGCACTGGTTCGTCAATTTGTTTTGAGAACCCTACGCCTCAATGTGCTGTTCAGGGCCAGACATGTGCCAGGCATCGATAATGATATTGCTGATGCTTTATCCCGCCTGCAGATCTCCCGGTTCCATGCCTTGGCTCCAGAAGCAGAGGAATTTCCCTCTCCATTTGGCGAGGAGAGGTGAACCGGGCAATCGGCATGTCCTTCGCACCTCGCACATGCTTTCATACAATTTAGAGCCTTTTGTGGGCAACTACAGTTGCCTGAAGCGTGGCCAATACCAGTAGACCAGATTTTACAATACATGGTTTATCTTCATGATCGGGGGTTGGCTCCCCGTACTATAGCCTCTAGGCTTTTGGCACTGGCATTTATGGCCAAGGCACGGGGCTTCGCTGACTGCGTGAATGACTTCCGCATACGTCATGTTTTGGAAGGGTGGACATGTGAACGTGGCCGCTGCCCGGACACACGTCACCCGATTTCACCAGATGTTCTTACCCACCTCGCACGAGGCTGGCATAACTTATGTTATGATAGGTACGAGGTGGCTCTTTTTCATGCAGTTACCACCATAGTATTCTTTGGAGTGCTCCGCATCAGTGAGTTGGTACCACTGTCTAAGGCGGATGTGTCTCGTAGGGCACTGGAACTCGACGATGTCTATGTTACACAAGAGTGGGCTCAAATTGAGGATACGGTCCTCAAAGGTTGATCAGCACGCGTAGGCAGTGGAGTCAGGCTGCTACGATGTTCCATTGAAGACATCTGTCCGGTTGATGCCCTACATGAGTTTTTGGCAGTGCGTGGTACGCACCCTGGCCCATTTTTCTGCCACCAGGATGGGTCTCCCCTTACTAAATTCCAGTTTTGGAAGGTGACCGGTACGGCACTTCACAGTGTTGGCCTCCCTGGGGCTCGTTACGGCACCCATTCATTTAGGATAGGCGCTGCGTCCACTGCGGCTGCGTTTGGGTACTCTGAGGCTGATATACGCCAGATGGGCAGATGGGGATCCATGCGCTTTGCATTATCCATGCATGAGTACCATTTATGTCATTGTTCCTTTTTCTTCTTTTACAGACCCTGTGTGTCCCCACACACCGGTGGCAGTATGGCTGGTGGGCCACAGTTACGTGCACTGGGCAGCGGAGTATGCTGTGGTGACAGAGTGGGGACCCCATTTTGGGCTATGTGCAGCCGCACGTATGCGATGGTACGGTAAGCGCGGCATGAGATGGCGGGAACTGTTGCCATTCCTGTTTTCTATCAGGGATGCTGAACCACCTGATGTCCTTGTCCTGCACCTCGGTGGCAATGATCTCGCACAGGTCACTGGCCTCTCCTTAAAATTCACGATTTGCAGTGACCTAGCCTATTTACATTATGTATGGCTGTCCATGCGGCTGCTATGGTCGGACATTGTGCCGCGACAGACTTACAGGGGAGGCATTGACCTCCGTGCCCTTGACCGCGCTCGCCGGTTGGTGAACAGGGCTGTTGCCCGGTTCCTTGCAGACAAGGGCTTGGGGACAGCCATTCGGCATCCTAGGATAGGCTTGCAGCATTATGATCTCTATGCAGGAGATGGGGTCCACTTGTCGGCCAGAGGTATGAACCTCTTTCTTGAGGATATGCAAGCAGGCCTGGTGACCGAGCTGACGGTCTGGGGGGGGGCGGTGAGTCATCATGGACGCCTCCCCGTGTGGTGGGTAGCGCTCCCCGTGTGGCGGGTAGCACTGGTAAGGTAAAGATTTATGACCCATAGGTATCCGGCAGGTTCGCAATTGACTGGCCAACACGAAGACAGGTACAGGGGAAATAGGTTTGGCCGGTCAAGGGCGAACCAGGCAAGGGGTGATGGCAGGAGCTTCACAGCCTGCATCACCTTGATATTTAACGGATACACGTCATAGGGTGGGGTCAGTAGATAGTTTATTGACTCCGGTCAACAATTTGTTTGTGTCAACAAACAAATTGATACAAATAGTTACATGTAGCCAATTGCCATTGGCATTTTGGGAGGAACCTTACCAGTGTTACTGCGGCCTGCTTGCCTTAAAGAATTACAATTGGATGATTACACCAATTGAAAGTTATAATTCGGACTAGGGCATTATTCAATAAAAGTGGCCCGATGCCTTTATCCATATACCGGTGTCTGAGTCTTTCTTGGGGGGGGGGGGGGAGGTGCCTGCAATGAAAGCGCGGTGCCAAAATGGCAGCCGTGCTCTTTGCCGGGCCCCCCACCCGGACTCAGACATCCGGGTCATTAGGGGGCATGGCCACGCCTCTATAAAAGGGGTGGCCACGAGGCAGCCGAGCTGCCATTTTAGAACGCGACGGAGTGGAGAAGTTTTTCCCTCCACCCCCTCCCTAGTGAACAGTGTGACTTTTTAGTCGCTTCGGGGCCGGGTGGGAATTTTTGGCTTAAACCTACAATTGGCTCTTTGGTTCTCGCTTTTTTGCCCATCCCACACTGTTGCTAGTGTTTGAGAAAAGGGGTAAGTTGACTTTGGTCACTTTTGGCGGGTAGCACTGGTAAGGTAAAAATTTATGACCCATAGGTATCCGGCAGGTTCGCAATTGACTGGCCAACACGTAGACAGGTACAGGGGAAATAGGTTTGGCCGGTCAAGGGCGAACCAGGCAAGGGGTGATGGCAGGAGCTTCACAGCATGCATCACCTTGATATTTAACGGATACACGTCATAGGGTGGGGTCAGTAGATAGTTTATTGACTCCGGTCAACAATTTGTTTGTGTCAACAAATAAATTGATACAAATAGTTACATGTAGCCAATTGCCATTGGCATTTTGGGAGGAACCTTACCAGTGTTACTGCGGCCTGCTTGCCTTAAAGAATTACAATTGGATGATTACACCAATTGAAAGTTATAATTCGGACTAGGGCATTATTCAATAAAAGTGGCCCGATGCCTTTATCCATATACCAGTGTCTGAGTCTTTCTTTGGGTGGGTGCGCCTGCAAAGCAGAAATTTGTTATTTCAAAAAAATTAATAAATTGCTATGGTAGATGATGTTATCTGCCTTATCCAACAAAACTTATGTAAAATGAGTTCTGATTCTACATGTTCACTGAATCTACCTCCTTCTGTGCCCAAAAAATTGATTTTTATTCCTTGGGGCAAGAGAGCAAGGAGAAGGAGGTAGAATGAACATTCGGTTAAAGATATGAAACTACAACCTTTCAGTCTCAGAGACAAACTGTAGGGAGGAAGAAACCTCTTTTTTCCTTGTGAAACAGAGATGAGCAAGGGAAACCTTTACATTTTAAGATTTCTGTGCCATGCTTGCCACTCTCCCCTTTGAGAAATCTCACAGAAAAATGTGCAGGATTCTTGGATTTTTTGTAGAAATTTCTTTCCAAAGAAACAACATTCTGCACAGAATTGTTAGTTCATTCACAAAACAGCATGAATTGTAGTTTATGTTGAGTATTCTAATGCACCCCAGCATGGAGTAACCAGAGAGACAGGAAAGACTAGCCTTACCTAAAGGAAGTGGTTTTGCATTGTTTGCTTGTAATTATAATTAGAAAGGTTCTTTCCTGCACCAGGGATTACCTAACCCTATTTACATGTCTTTGAAGGTAAAAATGCTAATTACATTGAGACTGCTCTAAGTGCTATTATAAGTGCAGTTGCTTTTATTATTGCTAAGGCAATGTTGACCCAAAAGCTGTCAGGCCATGGCCAACAGGGAATGGATAGAAAAATGCACAAGATGATGTTGACAGGCTGTTTACTGAAACATTATAAAGACAAATGGGAAAGAGACTTGGCACATTGACTGCACCAACTATCCAGAAACACCTAGTTAAGCCCTTAGCTTTGCACACTTCACAGTCATTACATTCTTTCCTACACTTTTTCAGAGCAAGGAGAAAGGCAGGAAACTCTTGCTGTCTTTGTAACATGTACTTTATCTCCAAATATATAGAAGTAGGGCATATGGGATACAAGCAACAGGCATAACAGACACTTCTCCAGCAAGCAGTAGATCCCCAGAGGTCAATTTATCGAGCAACTTCTACCACTAGAGACACCTTCTCCCCATAGTTCTATCTATCTTTAATGAGATACTCTCACCTTTCTTCCTGTGTTTGCCTCAGTTAAGCATGTCTTTTGCAATTCCTCTGCTCTCTCGCTTTCAGCTGCAGAGATGGAAGGATGTCAAAGCTCTCATGGGTGTCTCTGAAGATACTGAAGAGGGAATCATAGCTATCAGCAAACCATCTTATCTTTAGCTCTGATTGATGAAGCTTCAGACCACATCCTGGATTAATGGCTAGCAATCCATCTCATGAAGGGATAGTAATCCAGTAACCATAACATCATATTCTCTCTCTCTCTCTCTCTCTCTCTCTCACTAACATACATATATTTATGTTTAAGTATTTGTTCATAATATTTATATATTTGGTTCTGCAGTACACTTTTGCTCCACATTTTTCCAGGAAAGTAGTCATTAGTGGTTCTGAGAGAGCAAAACAATTGAATACAAATGACTTCATTGATTTTGTGTCAACTTTTGCTGTGACATGAAATAATAGATACATGAAATTATAGCCAACTGAAGATTTAGAAAAAAATGCTGGAAGGTTTGTAATATTAAAGCCTGGTTTGCCCTCACTTGAATGTTTTAATTAACTGTCATCAAGAATAATAATGGGATTTCACTTCTTCTTTAGAATAACCTGTGGGGAGCAATGCAGGTTCCTGTAAAGTTGTCCTTGGTGTGTTTCTCAGACAGTAAATTCTTCAAGGAAGCAAACTGACAGCTTCAATTTCAACCTGCTAAAAATTAAAATGCTATTTATCTTCCTGGTATATAATCCTTACTTTTCTGTCAGTGATATCAAGTGCTACTTGAGCCTCACTTTACAAGCAAAAAAGTCTCATAGGAATCATCATGGAATAGAAATGTCACCAAGATAAGAAGAGCCGAGCAATTTATTTCATAAATCACTGATCATCATGGGAACATCACATGGCAAACTTTATTTTCCAAGCATATCTGAGAGTTAATAAAACAAAACAGCAAAAAATACAAAAAATGTTGTGGCACCTTAAAGACTAACTCCTGGATTTAACTGTGAGCTTTTGTGGACTACATCCACTTCATCAGACATATATGTGAGGCTTCATGGCATCAATTTATACACATATCAGGTAGACAGGCACACAGTAATTGGCCAGCCTAACAGAATAGTAACATTGTATCTTTTTTCAACTGACAAAACCCTCTGTTATTATTCAAACCTGCTGCAAAGCCTGGCCCCGTATTGCAAATGGTTGCAAACACACTTCTCTTGCAAGCTGATGCATCACATCCAAAGAGTGGATGCAACAAATATTGTGGCATTTTTGTTGTTGTTCAGTTGCACAGTCGAGTCCAATCCTTTGCGACCCCATGGAGCACACCAGGCTCCTCTATCCTCTGCCATCCTCCTTAGCCCGCTCAGCTTTACGCCCATTGTGTCAACAATGCCATCTAGCCACCTCATATTCTGCCACCCCCTTCCCATTTTGCCTTCTATCTTTCCCAGCATCAAGGCCTTCTCGAGTGAGTCCACTGTTCTTATTTGGTGTCCAAATTACTTGAGCTTCGTCTTCAATATTTGTCCTTCCAAGGAGCAGTCAGGGTTGATTTCCTTCATGATTTACTCATTTGATCTTGTTTCTGTTTCAAAAGTTGACTGGAGCATGGAAGACATCATAAATGATAATTACAACAACCACCGACAACGACCTGCCTCTCCCCGGAGCACACTCCACGGCCCAGGAATGGGAGGCAGATGTGCCATTTCTGCCCTCAGAGCCCTGCCCGCACAGAGGGCTTGAAAAGGGATGCAGCCACCGCTGCTGCTGCCACTGATGTGCCTATCCCTGGAGCCCACTCCACCAGTCCAGTGATGGGAGGCAGGTGCGCCGTCTCCTCCCTCCAAGCCCTGCCCGCTTGGAGGGCTTGAAAAGGGATGCCGATGCCAATGTCAACCTGCCTCTCTCCAGAGCCCACTCCACCAACCCATGGATGGGAGGCAGGTGCCCCGTCTTCACCCTCTGAGCCCTGCCCGCTCGGAGGGCTTGAAATGGGAAAAAGCTGCAGACCCTGCTGCCACTGCTGACCAGCCTTTCCCCAGAGCCCACACCACCAGCACGGGGATGGGAGGAGATGAGCCATCTCCGCCTTCTGAGCCCTGCCTGCTCAGAGGGCTTGAAAAGGGATGACACTGACGATACTGATGATACCGACGCCGCCGACAATGGTGACGATGACGCCGACCTGCCTCTCCCTGAAGCCCACTCCACTGGCCCGGGGATGGGAGGCAGGTGTGCCATCTCCACCCTCCAAGCCCTGCCCGCTCAGAGGGCTTGAAGAGGGCCACTGATGATGACCTGCCTCTCCCAGGAGAAGAAAAGATGAGTTAAGAAGAAGTAGAATAAACCTGCAAAAGCTTCTACAGGACAATATGTTTGCTGTCAAACATTTATTAAGTTATTCACAAAAATAATAACATTACTACAGACCACATATTCACTATTATCCAACTTATTGAATGTTGCAGAGAATGTAAGCTAGTGATAGCGTTTGTTGACTATGAAAAAGCATTTGACAGCACTGAAGTAAATGCAATCATGCAAGCTGTTAGGATACATGGTCTATGTAGTCCCCACTGTGTATTGTATTGGATCACAGTCTGTTCCTTTAAGAGCCTCTCTGTGCTCTGCCCCAGCTGAACCGAAAAAGAGAGTGGTTCAGCAGTTTTGCTACTATAAAGGAAATGAACTCTGAGCATTCTCTTGGGCTATACTGATAGGGGTATATTGTCCAAGGGCTACAGTCTCTTGGGGGCTATCTGAACTATGGTGCCACACTGCTAGGAACTATGGAGCTAAGCTATGGTAAGCTATGGTGTGGGTTGTCCGGGTTTGTAATTGGCCAAAACCTTTCCCGATAGGTTCACTCACCAGCACATGGTTGAGAAACCCTGGGCTTAGACGGAAAGGCAATCGGGGTATGGGCTATTGATAGTTGGGGGGCAAATCATATTGCCTTGGCTGGAGGCTGTGAGAGAAGTAGGGCAAATGTCACTAGGTGATGAACCCAAGTTAATGCACAGATAACCTAACCCAGGTAATGCACAATATCTAACTCACGTCTGCGGACTTAGTTGGGCAAGTAAGCCACGTTGGACAAGTTAATTAAGTTTAGTTGCCCGGAGTCAATATAGCCATGACTCCGAGATTAAGGCGAGAACAATGGGTTTCGCCAACCCAGTTAATCAGTTCATCAGCGGAGGTCCAGGGTACTCAGTAACTTCCGAGTAACTTCCAAGAGCTGACGAATGTAAGTTGGTCAGCAAAATGCTACATATGCAAAAGCCTTCTGTAACGAGGTCACGTGCACCTTAGGCACGTAATCCTCAAGGCAGGGTAATAAATACAGACCACCTGAGCCAATCGGGACTGGACTTTCACCATACATTCGTCTCACATGCCTTCCATTGTGGCCAGTCATCCCAACCTCCGTGGGCCCCTACCGCACCAGGTGACCCCCCTCAGTGGGTCATTGCAGCATATGGTGACCCCGACATGATCCTAAGGGGCCACGACAATGTGATCCTAAGGGGCCACGATGTGATTCTCCTCGAGAGTCACAGTGTGATTCTTTCCCGGAGGCTATGGAGCAGTTCTGATCGGGACGATACCCCAATCAAAACTCAGCACGATCTCAAGGCTAGGCCAACACGGTCAGCAGCAGAGACCATGACCATCGAGAGACAAAGAAGGCAACGCAATTGCAAGCCTGGCCAATCCGACATTCTCGGAACAGATGTGTTCCAAATACCGGGGAAAGCTGTGAATCCCAACACCAGAGGCAGTGGAAGCCCGCGGCAGCCAAGGCCACGATCCCGACCCAGACCCAGAGGAACATCGGCCTGTGCATCATACACCCCGCCGTACTACCTCCAAAAAGGTGCTCCGACATCTCCCGTGGAGGCAACTCCAGGGAACTCCCACAGGTAGTAATGGGGGCTTGCTTGGGGGGGGGGATATTTTTCTGTCAGACAAAGAGCTCAGGTGGAGGAGCTCAAGAGCCTGGCCAGGCTACACCGCATACACATTCGTCACATAAATCTGACGGATCTGGTGATGAATCTGAGGGAACACTGTTTGTTCTACTCAGAAACAGGCACGATAGATCTAGCAGTTTGGGATAAAGTAGGGGACTGCCTTAAGAAGGAGTCCAGAGCACCCACCAACATCATAGGGACATGGAGTAAATGTAGACAAGTAATTGCAGCAGTCAGTCCAGTCCGGATAGAGACCAAGAAACCCCCAACGTACATAGAATCATCAGCCCCAGTGAGTCTCTATCCGACCATCCAATTTAGACATCGGGGCATAGGGGATTCCGCTTCCATGGTAACTACAGAAGCCGTGGAAGCAGGTGAAAGCCTAGGAAGCACATGTCCAGTCCACTTAGAGATTGTCCTCATGGGCAATCAGGTGGCGGTAAATACGCCAATTCCATACAAATTGCTTGCGGAGATCCGCAAAGCCATCACAGATACAGGGCTCCAGAGTAGATTCGCAAGGGGCATGCTCCAGCAGCTGTGGGAATCCACCACACTCATCCCTCATGACAGGAAGGTCATGATGCGGATGATGCTGAACCCCAGCCAGTACCTTTTGTGGGACAGCAAGTACCATCTAGAAGCACAGGTTCAGGCCACCAGGATGGGGGGGAACAGTAATTCCCGAGCAACTATACGGCTCGAGGCAGTTCGATACCATCCAAGTGCAGTCCGTCCTGCCAGAAGCTACACTCCAGTTAGCCTCTGAGGTCGCCTTCAAGGCATACCTCAAAATACCCACTACTAGCAAGGGCGCAAAGAATTACACCACAGTCAAACAGGGAGCGCAAGAGCCCTACATGGATTTCATCAACAGGTTAGAGGAAGCAATTAGCCAACAGATAGACAATCGGGAGGCGCAAGAGGAGCTTATGATGAAGCTGGCAAAAGACAATGCCAACCTCAACTGCCACAAAATCTTGCAGGCGATGGGTCACCGAACTGATCTGACACTTACCGACATGATCAGAGCTTGTGCCGACATTGGGACAGACTCCTATAAGATGGGGCTGTTGGCAGCGGTGGTGCAAGGGGGGAACCACCCCAAGAACCAACCTAAGGGGGCTTGTCACCAGTGTGGCAAGCTGGGGCACTTTGCCAAAGAGTGTAGGTCCAAACAACCCCGCCAGAAGGGGCGGCCCACCCGTTGGCTGCCCAGCCATGCCGTCCACTCAATGCCCAAGATGCCACCATGGCTTCCATTGGGCTAAGAACTGTCTGAATTTGGGGAACCGGGCGTGTCTTTGGCCCCGGTCCAAATAGAGGCGATGCCCGCCCTTGAAGCTCCAGAGCGGACATCCTACTAGAAACACCCAGTGTCACTCCCAGCATCTCTGAGGCACAGGCAGAAACTAAGTGCAGTTCAGGGCTAGACTTGGAATGCCAGGAGGATGTTACATGTGACCTGCCAGGCTCAGTCCATCTAGTCAATTCCCAGTACCAGGGACCCATGCCCCAAGACACCATAGGATTAGTCTTGCCTCGAAGCAGTGCAGGGAAAAGAGGGATCTTCATGTTCCCAGGATTCATAGACTCTGATTACACAGGAATCGTCAAAGTCCAGCTTTGGACACACCTACCCCAGACAATTAGCGAAGGAGAGTCAGTAGCGCAATTGATCATGGTTCCTTGTCATCTGCCAGGTAGAAGTAAGGGAAGGATCAGAGAAAGCTCAGGACTCGGGTCAATCGATCACCCGAAAGAGGAAGGGGCAGTAGAAGGATACCAGATCATAGCGACAGTGGAAAAGAACATAGAGTGGAAACATCGACCAGTCATTAAGGTATTTTTAAACAAAAGACCTTTTGACGGTCTGTTAGACACCAGAGCTGACGTCACCATGATTAGCAAGAAGTTGTGGCCCCTAGAGTGAGCCATAGAACCAGTTTCAGATGTATAGGGGGTAGGAGGAGTTCAGAAAGCATACAGAGGCCAAGACTGGGTAGAAGTCACCATCCCAGGGGCACATGGCGCAGCGGTCATCTGACCACACATTTTAAATGTGCCCGTCAACCTCTGGGGGAGGGACATTCTGCAACAGTATCACGCCACACTAACTTTTGGGTAATGGCCCTACCGCTTAAATGGTTAACAGATGAGCCAGTATGGGTGGAACAGTGGCTGATAGTTGGGGGAAAATTAGAAGTGTTAAAGCAGCTCGTTAAAGAGCAGCTTAATGCGGGGCATATAGAACCATCTACCAGTCCCTTGAATTCACCGATTTTTGTCATTAAAAAGAAGTCCGGAAAGTAGCGACTTCTTCATGATTTGAGGGAGATCAATAAGTGCATCCAACCCATGGGACCGCTTCAATGCGGCACTCCCAACCAAAATATGGTCCCTGAAGGGTGGGAGATCTTGATCGTAGATTTAAAAGACTGTTTTTCACCATCCCTTTAGATCCTAGGGACAGGGAAAGGTTCGCTTTTACTTTGCCAGTCACCAATCATAGGGAACCAACCCAACGTTTTGCGTGGAAATTTTTGCCACAGGGCATGCTCAATTTGCTGACCCTCTGCCAAATTTGTGTCCATGGGGCATTGGAAAAGTTCTGGAACCTTCACCCCAATGTCTTAGTTTGCCATTTCATGCATGACATATTGATCGCAGCACCCAAATTGGGCAGCGACGTATTTTGAAACCTCCAAAGTACTTTGAGAGAAAAGGGCTTGATGCTTGCCCCGGAGAAAGTTGAGAGAACTGAACCCTGTTCATACTTGGGACACTGGTTACTCCAATCTTTTGCAGCTCCAGTTTTGCCTAAACTCAACATCAAAGACTCCGTTATGCTAGTGGAACTCCAACAGATTCTAGGAAATATTAATGGGGTAAGACCATATTTTAAAATTACCACTGATCTCTTAAAGCCTCTCTTTTCACTACTAATGCTAGGAAAGCAGCCGGCAGATCAAATTCAGATTCCGCAAGAGGCCAAGCAAACTCTCCAGGAGGTCAACCGTGTTCTTAGCCACTGCTGGGTAGACAGGCTTAGTGGGGGGCCATTCACCCCCGTGCTAAATCTGTACATCATCAAAACAGGCACCATGTTTGCAGGAGCTCTATGCACAGACTCCAGTGGGGGGTGGGGGCAAAAATCGTGGAATGGGTGTATCTACCAAATACCTCTTCCAGGAATATAGTTCCTCCATAAGAACTGGTAGCCACAATCATTCACATAGGGAGGCTAAGAGCTAGGGACACTTCAGGACATGACTTGGCAAAAATAGTCATGCCCTTCAATAAATAACAGACATGGCAACTAATGCAACTTGGAGACACTCTCCTGATAGCATTAGAAGGTTTCACTGGCAGTTTAGCATACCACTTGCCAAAAGACCACAGACTGGTCTCACTCCAGACTGAGACGTTCAAATTACAAGGCATACTGTCTTTGATCCTTCTACAAGAAGCCAAGACAGTATTCACCGATGGGGGAAAAGTATATGGAGTGCTCACTTGGCATGAGGAGCAGGCTTGGAAATTGCTGCTGACACTCCCGCAGAAATCAGCACAAAGAGCGGAGCGAGCAGCAGCGAATCTAGCCTTAGGAACATTTGCCCAAGAGCCATTGAATATAGTCATGGACAGTCAGTATGTCCGGAATTTGATCCACAATTTACCGGGAGCTTACATCACTCCCACTATAGACAGGAATTTATTGAGCCTATTCCTGACCATGCAATTTCATTTGTGAAACCACTGAGAAGCGCTCTATGTCGCCCACATTAGGAGCTACCAGGATCTACCTGGTCCTATTTCAGAGGGCAATAGCAGGGCTGATGCAGCCGTAAAGGAAGCACACCAAAAGTCAGTCTTGGGCATCTTTACGACCACAATTCAAAGCCATGTGTTCTTTCATCAGAATGGCATGGCACTAGCAAGGCAGTTTAACCTGCCATTGTCACAAGCACAAGGCATCGTGCGTTCTTGCCTGCAATGTCCAGGGATGCTGGGGGGGGAACTCATGGGGGGTAAACCCCCCATGAGACAGAAGCTAACCAAATTTGGCAAATGGACGTCACGCACGTTCCACAATTTGGGAGATGGCAGTACATGCACATCTCCATTGACACATTCTCGCAGTTCATCTGGGCCACGGCCCAGAAGGGAGAAACTGTGACCCATATAGAGCAGCATCTCCTGTCATGCTTCGCAGCCATGGGTAAACCAGGCCACTTGAAGACAGACAACGCACCAGCTTATAGTTCCAGGCAGCTAGCCACATTTCTTGCCACTTGGGACGTAAAGCACACATTTGGCAATTCCGTACAATCCCCAAGGACAAGCCATTGTCGAATGGGTGAACCGGATGCTAAAGTCCTACATTGAAAAACAAACAGAAAGGGAGGAGATAGTCCCCCAAAAAGCCAAGGACAGGCACAGCAATGCCTGCACAAGGTTTTATTCACATACAATCACTTAAATATTTTTGCTGACTGCACTCTGCAAGAAAACATTTCTGATGCTGGGAAGCTCTCCCGCGCCTCATGGTGTGATTCAGAGTGCCACCAGACCCCTCTTGGAAGAGTCCCTGATAACCTGGGGGATAGGGTATGCAGCGATTATGTCTCCTACAGGTACCATCTGGATTCCAGCCTGCTGTGTGAAGCCATACTTCGAGCCGCATGGCGTGGAACCGAGCAACCCCGGACCCGCTGCCTAAGATGGGAGGAATCAACCTGATGACGGGACCGAGACGGGACAGGTGATACCGACCGAGGCAACCCAGGATGGAGGATCTGAGAATCACCTAGGGGATGGTCAAGACCTTGTGTGATGACGCCTTGTCCATCCTGAGAGAGCAAAACACTGAGCCCACTCTGCAGAACATGGTGGCTGCAGTGTTAGCTCAAATTGCCTACAATTCCCTGATAGTCGTCTTGATCCTTTCCTTGCTTATGGGGGGAGGGGTTCAAGCTAACTACGGGGACTTGATGCCTGGCGGGGATCTAACCACCCGGCTCCAGTACAACATATGGGAAAGACTGGCAGAACTTGTCAACCAGTCGGACTTTTGCTTGAAACAGACCATGGACTCTGCTTCACTTTTGAGTACATGCCTTATTCCGGTGTGCTGCACTCCGGGAGAGCAGGCCAGGGACACTGAATGGGTGCATGCATTTGGACTTCATCACCGAATCATGTACGCAACTTGTGCAACCTGGGGGACTCAGGTAACCAAGACTTTGCCCGCTGATGAGCTCACTCTATACACACCCCGAGTGGCGATCAGCCCAAACATGTCCTGTGCCAAAATGACTGGCTACTCCACAGCCAAAGGGCCACACCACCATTGCCTGAGCCCCAGGAAAGAGACTTGGAAATGTAACCAACCAGAGGCTATCAATTATGTGTATGCTAACATTATTTTGCCCACAGGATAGTTTTTCACTTGTAACCAATGGACCTGGAACTACATACCTGCCAATATATCAGACTCATACTGTTGTATCAGTCGCTTAACACTGGTACTCCCCGAAAGGGTAATGGTCACCCCAAACTCAGTCACCCCAACTGGTGGTGGTGGGACGAACTCTGGTCATGTTTGCCATGGGGATGATTGCTAACAATGCTCAAAGCCATCGCTGGTAGTGGGAATTATGCTTTGCTGTTTTGCACAATGCATTCCTTCATTCTTGTCAATGTGTACCTCATGGCGGAGACCCCGAGAGATCCTTACACCCAGACAGATCATGCCATACATCTACCGAGCCCTCAGCCAGGCTGATTTAAATAATAAAACAGGGGGGAATGTGGGTTGCCCACATTCGTAATTGGCCAAAACCTTTCCCAATAGGTTCGCTCGCCAGCACACAGCTGAGAAACCCTGGGCTTGGACGGAAAGGCAATCGGGGTACGGGCTATTGATAGTTGGGGGGCAATTCATATTGCTTTGGCTGGAGGCTCTGAGGGAAGTAGGGCAAATGTCACTAGGTGATGAACCCATGTTAATGCACAGATACCTAACCCAGGTAATGCACAATATCTAACTAACGTCCACGGACTTAGTTGGGCAAACAAGCCACGTTGGACAAGTTAATTAAATTTAGTTGCCCGGAGTCAATATAGCCAAGACTCCGAGATTAAAGCGAGAACAATGGGTTTCGCCAACCCGGTTAATCAGTTCCTCAGCAGAGGTCCAGTGTACTCAGTAACTTCCAAGTAACTTCCAAGAGCTGACAAATGTAACTTGGTCAGTGAAATGCCACGTATGCAAAAGCCTTCTGTAACGAGGTCACATGCACCTTAGGCACGTAACCCTCAAGGCAGGGTAATAAATACAGACCACCCGAGCCTCTCGGGACTGGACTTTCGCCGCACATTCATCTCACGTGCCTTCAATTGCGGCCAGTCATCCCGACCTCCGTGGGCCCCTACTGCACCAGGTGACCCCCCCTTAGTGGGCCATTGCAACACTATGGAACTATGAGCTGGATACTGAATGACTGCAATGATTCTGCAAAAGGTTTCTAAGGACTGAATTCTGTTTGCCTCATGCTTGCAACTAAATAGCAAGCCTGCTTACTGCAACTGGAAGGAAACTACTATCTGCATCTGCTGAAAGGTAATCTCTGCTAAAGATTGCTTACTTGGACTTTTGCTTTCTCTTATGGACTGCTGCTAACTATACTGAGAGCTGCTTATCTCTGGCATATGTTTTGCTTCTCCTGTGTTTGCTGAAAAGTAAAGTTATTTTTTTCCTTATACAACCTGCTTGTCTGTGTGGAAATCTCTCCCAGCTGTCGCTGCACACACAGCTAGCCGCTTTTGCTCTGCTAAACACAGCCAAGCCTAACTGGGGTACCCCCAGTACCCCAACACCCTATCATAAGCAATCAGCAAACAAGTAGTAAATGCGAAGTACATTGAGTTGCTCAAGAAAGCAAACTCAAACTGTTCCACTACCATCACCTTATTCGAAAAAGGAATAAGAATAGCAGTTGAGAAAGGCATCAAGCAGGGAGATACAATCTCACCAAAGCTCTTCATTGCATGCCTAGAAAAAGTTATGTGAAGCTTAAACTGGAAAGACTCCAAAAAATGATGTGCAAGCTCATCACAGAAAGTAGAAAAGTTGGCCTAAAAATGAATGGCATGAAAACAAAATATGTGCTATCAAGCAACCAATAGAAATTCAAAATAAAAATCCAGAATTAACCTATTAAGCAGGTCAACCTCTACATCTATCTTTGCCATCTGATTCGGATGAACAACAATCAGAGAGCAGAACTAGCCAGAAGAAAGAAAGCAGGATGGGTGGCATTTAACTCCATTAAAGAAATCTTGTTAAACAAGAAAACTGACAAGAAACAATGCACCAACCTTTTTAATTCTACAGTACTACCTGCAATCTTTTATGGGAGTAAAACATGGTCATTAACAAAGGCCAAGGAAGAAGAACTATTAAAAGCCATAAGCACCATGGAAAGATATCCCTTCACGACCACATCCCCAATGCCCAGATAAGAGAACAAAGTGGAATCAACAAAGCTATTGCTGAATATCACAAATGGAAATTGTGCTGGGCTGTTTCTGTCTTTTGAATGACAGATAGGTGTTGAACAGCAGCAGTCACAGAGTGCCATCCCAGAGGAGTAAAAAAATCCCTTTTCAGGGCCCCCCAAATTATGGGAAGACCCAATCGTGAAAAGTTTTAGTAGAACCTGGAGAGGAAGAGCACGGCAGTGAAACAAATGGAAAACGAGTTGTGACCAGCAGGATCATATTCCTTGTTAGTCTAATCACTCAAGGAATCAAGGTATTACAAAGAACTGAAGCATTAAAGATAAATATGAATATCATTGTTGATATGTTTTGGCTGGAATCTGAAGAAGTTCTTGAATGAGCCTAAGACAGGAACCTGAGGAAATGATGATTTCATTACCAGGTGACATCAAAGTTATATTTTGGAAATTTTGTGGAATAGCTTTTCATTATTTATTTATTTATTTTAATATATAAAGCCCACTTAAGTAACCCAGAGCACGGCTCTTGAAGCAGCATAAAAGACAAAAAGTAAAATCACTGACAAAGATCAGGTGGTGGTAGATTATTAAACATCTAACCTGAAAATACCAGTACTGTATCATTGATTATATTAATAGTCAATTTGGAATCTTGGTTTTAATTGCATATGTTCTATTTGTATATTCAAATGAACAGACAAGCCTGAGACTCGAGGCCAAAGCAGTGATGAAGCTGCAACTACTGTCTGTGTAGCTACCAAATGATGTGCATATTGTTTAAATAATGTGCCTTTACATCTGGAGTTTCCTGGGGTATTGGAGCTTAATTGAATATGGAAATAAATTAGCCAGCTAATTGATCCTCTGTGCCCTCAGATGCTAGCTATTTTATTTGACTTATTTTATTTTGCTTTGGTGTGTGTGTGTGTGTGTGTGTGCACGTGCATGTGTGTGCATGTGCGTGCATGCATATATATGTATTTTTAAATGTGTGACTGCTTTTAATGTGTGAGTTTGTGCTGTTAGCCACACAGAGTAGAAAAATCTCCTAGTTGGGTGGGGTATAAATATAATAAATAAATAAAAAGCCCTTAACACAAACTTTATGGTTTTTCTTAATTGAATATGGCTTTGTAGGTCAAAGCCTACACTTTGAATTATGCCCAAAAATAGAAAACCAGCTGTTCTAACAAGAGAATCATGTTGTAGTTGTAACCAACTCTGGTTGACAGGCTGGCTCCAAAAGTACAAAACAGTCAAAGTTTCTGAACAGTAATAAAAGGCAGCTTCATATCCCACCCGAGTGGGAAACAGTGAAGGCACCTGTCGTTGTGGCCTCGTTTGATGTTTGTAGCAATAGATGCGGTTGATGCACTATACTTAGCAGTAGTAAAACAAATTTTCTTTTCAAATTCTTTTTTCAAATTCACAATCCCACCATAAGCGGAAAAAATGTCCTGTAAGGAATAAAAGTGGAGACACCTTGGTTCTGGAATTCAAACAGGGGGGCCCTGGGTTTCATCCAGCCTTTGCAAGGGATAACACTTATTTTCCCTGAAGAATGGCTCTGCCAACCTTTGTCAAAACAGGTGCCACTCTCCCCATAACACAGCCAGAGTCTTCACTGGTTCTCATAACAGGGAAGGCGGAGGTGCATTACTGGGACATGAGAACAGGGGGCAGGTACAGGATGTCCATTAATTTCCATACTGTTTCCTTGATTGGTTCCAGCTCATGATGGATGGCCGGTTCAGCATCATTGCTTCTGAGGTAGAGGGAGAAGACGATATATTGCTGATAAGTGCTGGGTAGGGTAGTTTTGGAGTTGTCATAGGATCTGTAATCATGTGCTCCATTAGTCCATTTCTCCAATCGTAATTTATTAAACCACATTTCAACTGTGGGAACTTATTTGACACTCCTATGTGATTTTATGTTTCTCATGCAAATTGATCACAATGGAAAATTGGGTGACCTAGGTTTTTCTTTTGTTAGGTATCTATGGAACATGTGGCCTAAGCCTGCCCTCACTGAAGGCTGAAATTTGGATGGGGCACATGTGATGCACATGGTATGCTACTGCAGAAAGGATCCCCCTTTTTTTGGAACAAAGGTTTTTGGACCAGATGTGATTTAAGTATGTTCCACTCCAGTTGACTGACTCTTGGATCTCAGGAGTGGAGGAAGAGCTAAAGTTTCATCACTTGAGGACTTTCTAGACATACCTGTCAAGTTTTGGATTTCAAAATAAGGGAAATTTTGGCCACACCCCTCTGTGGGTGTGGCCAAATCTGTGGGCGTGGCCAAATATAGCCATGTGACTTGCTGAGCTCTAGTCATGCCTTCCACATGGCCATAAAAATGTCTGTAAACACAGACAGCACTGGCTCTTTGGCTGTAAATGGAGATGAGCACTGCACCCTTGAGTTGGATATGACTGGCAGATTTTACTTTCTTAGGATCAAAGATCGCTGCAGATGGTGATTGCAGCCATGAAATAAAAAGGCGACTGCTGCTTGGGAAACAAGCTGTGAGACACATGGGAAACGTAGTTAAAAGTAGAGGCATCACCTTGCAAACAAAATATTGCATAGTCAGAGCAGTGGTATTCCCGGTGGTAATATATGGGTGTGAGAGCTGGACCATTAGGAAAGCTGAGTCCAGAAAAACAGATGCCTTTGAAATGTGGTGTTAGAAATAGGTCTATCCTAGAAGAAATCAACCATGACTGCTCACTAAAGGTCAAATAGTAAAGATGACGCTAAAGTACTTTGGACATCAAATGAGAAGAGAGGATTCACTTGAGAAGGCCTTGATGCTGGGAAAGGTGGAGGACAAAAGAAGGGGGTGACCAAAAATAAGATGGCTAGATGGTATTGTAGATGCAATGGGCACAAAGCTGTGTGGGCCAAAGAACCCTTTTCCCATCTTCTTGGTGGACTTTTGTTTTGTTTTCTTTCTTGTTTACTCAGTGGCTTAAGTGAGTAGGATGCTGACTGGGAGGCAGAAGGTCAGCAGTTCGATTCCCGAGTACTGCAGGACAGAATGAGCTCCCGTCTTTGTCCCAGTTCCTGCCATCCTAGCAGTTCGAAAGCAAGAAATTGCAAGTAGATAAATAGGGACCATTTTGGTGGGAAGGTAACAGCGTTCCATGTGCTCTGGTGTCTAGTCATGCCTGCCACATGACAATGCTGGCTCTTCGGCTTTGAAACAGAGATGAGCACTGAACCCTAGAGTTGGATACGACCGGCTTTCGAGCAAGAGAAACCTCTCTCTATCTCTCTCCCTCTCTCCCCCTCTCTTTCTCTCCCTCTCTCCCTCTCCCTCTCTGTCTCCCTCTCTCCCCCTCCCTCTCCCTCCCTCTCTCTCTCTCTTTCCCTCCCTCTCTCTCTCCCTCTCTCTCCCCCCTCTCTCCCTCTCTCTCTCACACACATATATAGTGATCAAGCAACAGCCCCCCTCCCAGGTTAACTCTGGCAGCTCAATAAAGCATGATTTGCCCCTGCATATATGAAATATCGCTCACCTCTAGAGTAGACTCCATGGTGGCTATGAACAGCAGCAAAACCAAAGCCTCCATGAGCACGTGGCAGGGAAGGGAAATGAAAGAGAAAACCCCCCCTCCCCAACACCTTCTCTCTCTCCCCTTCCACAAGCAAAAAGCCTGCCACACAGCAACCTCTGGTGGCCGAAAAAAAATACTGCTGCTTCAGTTAGGATTTTCTTTAAAAATAAGGGAAAAGACAGGGAAATTAATAAAATGCGAAGGGGGAGGGAAGAGGGGTAAAAATAAGGGGTTTTCTTGGGAAAAACGGGATAGTTGGCAGGTATGTTTCTAGATTGAGAGGATGATGGTGATAAAAAGCTCAGCAAAACTGTAGAAACTTAAAGGGGCACCTACCTGCAAGGAATTGTGTTTTTTGTGTATGGGGGAGGGAAAACAATGACTATGAGAAAGACTTCTGAAATGTTTCCTACAGATGAGTTCAGGGTGGAAGCTCTGTTTGATATGCCTAATTTCTGGCCAAGAATGGAAGATAAACCATGCAACAATGTCTTATTCTGGCTCTGGCCTTTGTCAGGGCCTTCCACATCCTCATGATATCACAATCTCCAGATCTTTATCATGTTTGACCTTCAGGACCATGGTCTTTTGCTTTGAATGGTCTTTACCTGGAAAACCTGCCCTCTGGCCTTGATGTTGGACTTTCTGATTCCTGGACTTGGAGCAGGACACTGACCCTGTCTGCAGAGTCTCAGCCTTTACTGGTGGAAGCCACACTTGAATGTGCATGAACATAAGAAATCTGTGTAAATATTACTCAGCCTAGAAAGGCTGGAGAGGAAGAAAAGGAATCAGGAAGGCCTAGCTCTACTGCCCATTCCATCCAGAAAGGCCCACGGGGGAGGTGAGTAAAGGATCTTGCCCCTCCCTCCCCATCCAAAGACATGGGGCCAGAGTGAAGGACACCTCAGGAGACCCCCCAACCACCCCCAGGAGATACCATCCATAACCACCATCACAGCGAGGCCCGAGCCGGCGCCTTTGACCAACTCCATGCGGCCAAAGGGAGGCAAGAGCTGCTGCATGCATGCAAAGGATAAGTAATCGAACCGAAATAATATAGTTGACTAAACATAGATGGCTTATGGCAACTGACATAGTGACTGTACAAGAAACTGACTTACATAGAGACTTTATATAGTTGGCTTTTTCTTTCTTTCTTTCCCTTTCATTAATTAGTTCAACTTTTACTTTGATACTATGTGATAAACTGTGATATTGTGCATGACAATACTTTTTAAAAAACTGTTTAAACTGTGATAATATGTGTGATGGGAAAAGACTGGTGTAGAGACTGGCAAGGCACACCACAAAGTTTGCCAAGAGAACCCTATGGACCAAAACAAAAGGCAAAACAAAGGGATGCTCAGCACAGCAGATCTGAAAAGGGAGAAGGATACGAAAGGTGGAGGAGAAATACAGTGTTGCAGGGAACAATACTGCATAGGGACATGGAATGTGAGGTCTATGAATCAAGGAAACTGGAAGTGGTTAAAAAACGAGATGGAAAGAATAAGCATTGACATCCTGGGCATCAGTGAATTAAAATGGACAGGGATGGGTGAATTCAGCTCTGGAAACCATCATATCTACTACTGTGGGCAAGAAAACATCAGAAAAAATGGAGTAGCCATAATTGTCAACAAAAGAGTGAGGAAAGCAGTAATGGGATACAACATCAAAAATGATACAATGATGTCAGTCAGAATCCAAGGCAAACCTTTCAATATAGTGAAAAGCTTGAAAACAAAAATTCGCATAGTCAAAGCAATGGTATTCCCAGTGGTAATGTATGGGTGTGAGAGCTGAGCGCAGAAGAATAGATGCCTTTGAGATGTGGTGTTGGAGGAGAGTCCTGAGAGTCCCTTGGACAGCAAAGAGAACAAATAGGTCAATACTGGAAGAAATCAATCCTGACTGTTCATTGGAGGGACAAATAGTGAAGATGAAGCTAAAGTACTTTGGACATCAAATGAGAAGGAAGGACTCACTTGAGAAGGCCTTGATGCTGGGAAAGGTGGAGGGCAAGAGAAGAAGGGGGCGTCCAAAGATGAGATGGATCGATGGTATTGTGGACACAATGGGCACAAAGCTTGGTGGGCTGAGGAGAATGGTGGAGGATAGAGGTGCCGGGAGGAAAATGGTCCATGGGGTCGCAAAGAGTCGGAATCGACTGTGCGACTGAACAACAACAACAGAAAGGCAGAGATGGTCCCCAAGTGGATTAAATCCCACTTGATTCTATCTTGATGGAAGGCAGCAGCTTCATCAATACTGGCCTGGGACCAATGAGGACTTTGAATGCCAAAAGGGCTCTGGACCAGGAAGTGACTTGTGGAACTGGATCAGTGGTATAAGTGTCATGCTGCAATGCGGAAGGCAGATGAAAGGCCACAGCATTATACTCTCATGACAGTCTTCCTGTCTAATCAACATGAGGATTGCCAATATTCAGATTTGGATACAGCAGAACAAGAAGAAGAAGGCTGAGGATAAAAATGAAAAAGAGTCCTGCATGCCTATCCACATCTCTCCCCTCCTTCTAGCTTCCATATCATGGTTAGCCTTCAAGTTCATTTCTTGACATTTCGATTTTCATGCCCTTATAGTCTTCTTATCCTAAGCTTTGAGTATGCAGAAGTCTGAGGCGCTGTGGCTTTTTGAGCAACAGAATGCAACCAAGCACCACCCCTGCAGCACCAGCCATTCCTTTTTAGAGTCCTCATTTATTCTGCTGAGTGACATCCTACACTTCTGCCTCCAAGTCTGCTCTAGAGGCCTGATGAAGCAGACAGACCATGTTTGGTGTTGACAAGTGGGGGTGGGAGATCTAATTTGAATTATGCAGTTCATTAACCCAATGCAAGTAAAATTCCAAAACCATGTTTTTAAAAAAAAAAAATGTGGGAGCTCCAATTTAGAAGTCATTTGCTTATACTGTCATGCTTTCAGCTCATCTGTATTGACATGGGAGACACATTGGCCTTAGAGCTTTACACAACCTGCCTGCATTTCATTTACTTGTCATGTTTCTGCTTCAAAAATTACTTCTTCATCCTAGGGCATAAATTTACTTGATAGCTTCTGAACAGCTGTCAAGTGAAATTTTTATTACTTGATATTTGCTCTGTGCCCCATATCAGCTGTTGATTCTCATCTCATGGGCATAGGCTTTGAAATCCTTCCAGCTCAGCTATCGAGAATCACCAGCATAATTGGGCTTACTGGTGCCAATGGATGCTAAGAAACAACTGAACCCCATTGCTTGATTTGCCTTAATATATTATTAGTCCACCAACTCAAGCTGGCAGAGACAATCAGACTGGATGATAGAAGGGTATTGTAGAGTGATACTAAATTTAACGAACATACCAGCATGAATCACTCTGGGCAGTTGGAGCCAACACAATTGATGTGCAAAAACTAAAGAAGCTTAAGGAATTTCTCCTTATAGAAGAAATAAAAGTCAAAATAAGTAGTGGGGGGATGCACCAACTATGAGTCATAAACTAGGCATGGGGGGAAGGCCACAGAGCAGATAACAGAAAGCAATCATTTTGGAGCCACACTGTTGTGCATCACTCTTCATTAATCACAGCGATGCAGAAACACAAAACACATTAACCACTTTGGGCAGTTGTAACACCACATGCTATGAAGCTGTGTTTCAAGTGAAGTTTGTTAGTGTACCAAGGCAAGAGGCATCTGGTTTAGGCAAGCTTTGGTAAACTGAGCAAAATTTCTGCCTGATGCCTCTGGTAAATTTAGTTTTGATGTTTCCTTCAGAGGAAGCTGGTGTATAGAGAAATGTCCCAAAGTATGTAGTGCAATGTTTCCCAGCCTTTGGTTTTTGTACTTCAATTCCTTAAAGCACTGGCCAGCCAATGTACTGATGTAAGCTTCTGGGAATTGAATTTCCTTTGTGGGGCATGGGCCACACATTGACAACCACTGATGTTGGGAGTTCGGATTAACTAGGGATTGACCTGTTAAGAGTTTTTTCTGCTGTTAGTTGCTGTATGGCTATTGGCCCCAATTTAGGTCAATTCAGTGTAGCACTTTTGTTATGATAATTTAGTAGTAGTTTTTTTATTTTTTTATTTATCTATTAGACTTATATTGCCGCCCTCTCACCACAGCGACTCAGGTCAGCTTACAGTTTACATAAAATACATCTTAATTAAAAACATTTTAGGCAGACCCTAGTCAGTCTCCAGATGATGGGTATTTTAGAGTACAGTAGTCATATGATCCAGCGGGGGGGGGGGGAGGGGGGACTCCTGCCATAGCACCCCACACCTCCTGGGCCACCAAGGTCTTCAGGCCTTTCC
This sequence comes from Bradypodion ventrale, assembly GCA_035047345.1. Lineage (NCBI taxonomy): Eukaryota > Metazoa > Chordata > Lepidosauria > Squamata > Chamaeleonidae > Bradypodion > Bradypodion ventrale. The sequence goes on along the minus strand of JAWDJE010000001.1, from coordinate 196,876,680 downwards.
TGAATGCTGGCAGATCTGATTGTAGGTGGAAGTCAGTTGGCAGGAGGTTCCAAAGGGCCAGAACTGCTACTGAAAAGGCCCTCTATCTGGTGCTAGAGAAGTGAACCTCTCTAGCAGTTTGTACCGTTAGAGAGCCTCTCCAGTCTGCTCTAGTGGGATGGGCTGATATCCTCAGGGTGACACGGTCTCTTACATAACCTGCCGCACTACCATGTAGTGCTTTAAATGTAATAACTAGCACCTTGAGATGCACCCAGAGGCATATCGGTAGCCAATGCAGCTCCTGCAGCAAGGGTGAGGCATGGTCATAACAACCACACCCCATCACCACATGGGCCACCACAATCTGCACCAGCTGCAGCCTCTGAATTGTCATTTTTATTTATTTATTTATTTATTTATTTATTTATTTATTTATTTATTTATTTATGTTTTAATTTGTATGCTGGCCATTTGGCAGCGCAACTCAGGATGGCTCACAGACATATATACATATACAATAAAATGCAGTAAAATAACAAAATAAATCACAGTGTCCTCTGCCAACCCCATGACCAGGCTTCATCAAGGGCAGCCCCATATAGAGTGTGTTGCAATAATCTGACTGGGAGGTGACCAGTGCATGAGTGACCATGAGCAAGGATTACCAGTCCAGGAGCGGGTGTAACTGGTGGATCAATTGAATTTGAGCAAAAGCCCTTCTAGCCAAAACAGCCACCTGCTCCTCAAGCAGGAGTCGTGAGTCCAGGAGGACCTCTAGATTATGCACCAAATCTGTCTGGGGCAGAAAAGCCCTGTCCAGTACCAAAGTTGTTAATTCCTTCAACAGCACAAGGTCCCTTATTCACAGCCACTCAGTCTTGCCAGGATTCAGTTGTATCCCATTGTCTCCCATCCAGACCCTCACGGCCTCCAGGTGCCTGGATCAGACTTTGACCTCATCACTTGGATCACCATGGGCTGAGATGAATAATTGAGTATCAACAGTGTACTTCACCCCATAGGAATGGATGATCTCACCAAGTGGCTTCATGTAGATGTTGAACAGGAGGGGCAAGAGTACTGAGCACTGTGGCACCCCACATGTAAGGGGCCTAGGGCTGGACCTCTCACTCCCCAAACACACCGACTGGGTTTGGCCCCTCAGGAAGGAGGAAAACCAGGACCCCACTGTGCCCTGTATCCCCAACCCTCAGAGCCAATCCAGAAGGCTACCATGTTCAATGGTATCGAATGCAGCTGAGAGGTCAAGATGAGAAAGGACAGACGGGTTACCTCTGTCCCGCTCCCGCCAGAGATCATCCATAAGCACAACCAGTGCAATCTCGGTACTATATCTGGACCTGAATCCTGATTGAAAAGGGTCCAGATAATCTGCTTCATCCAGGACACCCTGGAGCTGCCGCATCACTGCCTTCCCCACCACCTTCCCCAAAAAAGGGAAGCTTGGATATCAGATGAAAATTAGTGCATGTTTCAAAGGCTCTGGAAACGCACCCTCCCCAAGAGAGGCATTAATCATCACTCCGACCCAACCGTCTGTCACCCCCTTGGCTGCCTTAACCAACTAGGAGGGACATGGATCTAATAAACAGGCAGTAGCATGAACAGATCCCAGGATCCTGTCCACTTCCTCAGTGACAACCAGACTGAACTGATTCCAGGAAACATGACTAGACTTTGCTCCAATCAACTCCCACATCTCAGTATTAACTCTGGAGTCAAACTGCGAGTGAATCTGAGAGATTTCCTCTGCCAGATAATCAGTAAAATCGTCAGCACACCCCTGCCACCCAGGTTCGGGGGCCCCTCTACCAAGGAGGGACCCAGTCATCCAGAAAATGGCCACTGGGCAGTTATCTGCAGAGTCAATAAGGGCAGTGAAATACTGACACTTTGCCGCCTCTATTGCCACAAGGTAGGCCTGAATAGTGGCTCTAGCAAGTGTTTGGTCAGAATCACTTCATGTCTTCCTCCAGTGACACTCTAGACATCACTTTGCCCATTTGAACTCCCTCAATTCCCCCATGAACCACAGGGAAGAGCGGGGTCCATGTGCACGGAGAGGCTGTAGTGGTACAATGACATTCAAAGCAGACACTGCCCCCTCGTTCCAGAAGGTGACTAATGCCTCAGCCAAATCATGCAGCTTATCCATAGGAAAAGACCTTTGGAATCCCTCTGGGTCTATCAGTCACCGCAGTGAAGAGCCACCCCCATTAGATTTATATGACCACCTACTCGCCACAGCAAATCAGGGCTGCTTACAGTCAACATAAAATACAGCTTAATTATAAACATCTTAGACAGACCCCAGTCAGTCTCCAGATGGTGGGTATTTTAGAGTAGTCATATGAGCCAATGGGGGAGAGCTCATGTCGTAGCACCCCACACCCAGCCAGCCAGGTCTTTCCTGAACATACCTGTCAAGTATCCTGTATTGGCTGGTATTCCTGTATTTCTCGGCTGGTTCCTCCCCTTTCCTGCCGCAGTCCCACATTTGAATGGAGGGGAAAGGGGTTACTGCGCATGTGCGCCCATCACAAATAGGCTCTGTGCATGCACAAATGGGCTCTGTGCATGCAGAAAGGGGTTCTGAACATGTGCAAAGGAGTTGTTGCTGTGCATGTATGCCCGGGCCGGAGCAGTTCCTGTATCTTATGGAGCTGCACTTGATGGGTATGTTCCTGAATGCTGGCAGATCTGATTGTAGGCAGAGGTCAGTCTGCAGGAGGTTCCAAAGGGCCGGAGCCGCCAATGGAGAACTTAAGTCTTGGATCCTTGTGAATGGAGTTTTTAAACCCTGGAACACACTGTAAGGGATGAATTTATTTAAATTAGAAGAATGAATAAGAGCATGTTCAGAGTGTTGGGTTAGAATGGATAGAAAGTAGCCTGTACTTTTAACATCTCAAACCATTGCATTTCCTCATACCTGTGAAGGGAATTTGTTTCTTTTTGGTTATACACTACCAATAATAGGCCAGAACTCTGTTTATTTGCTAACACTGGGAAGAGGGCAGGCTGTAGTTTATCCAGACAGGCCTGGATTGAACTAATGAAGATCCCAGAGATTGTCTGTTGTTAAGAAAAATCCAGGCCAGACTTCACAGTTAAAGAGTGTCCTGGCTTGGTACAATCCCTGACCAAGATTTTCTTAGGAAAATGGGAAAGTCATTGTTGTACACATAGGCATCCAGTTTGGTCACCCTGAAATGTTCTGGGTGTGTATGTGGTGGTGGAGTTCATCTATCAGGTATAGGGACTGATATATATATCAGGCTACTGTTAGGAAATAATGTCAAGAAACATAAGGATTTCCCATAGATAAATGTGTCATACAATGTTGTATTTTATTACCTAACTATTGAACTATGCAGAATCAATCATACAGAAAACTGGGTTAAATTCAGACTAAGACTTAGATGGGCAGTTAGAAAGAAAGTAAAAGAAACAAACAAATCCTGAAGAGCAAGGAGGTATCACTGTAGTAGACCATAACCATGATCATTGACACTATGGTATTCCCAATTGCAATGTGCAGACATGAAAGCTGGAAAATGAAGAAAAGTGACAGCAAAAAAATCCTTTTATTTGAAATGTATTGAAGGAGTATTTTATGGATACTGTGGACTGCAAGAAGGGATGCGCGCCGGCGGGGACTCTTGCTGGTGCGCACTTTGCCAGTCCCTACCCTGGATACGGGCACCTCGGGCCGAGCGAGGGGCGGAGCCGAGCAGCCCTTATAGGGGCTCCACATGCTCTTGCCTGCCTTTCGATCTTTGACTGGTCCAGGGCGTGTTTGGCTCCTCTCGCCCAGCCGATCCGCCAGACCTCGAGCTGCTCGGCAAGCAGCGCTTGGTTGCCGGGCAACGCTCCCTCACTGCTTGAGCTGCACTCGCTGTGCTGCATCCCCTGTGGTGCTTCAAAGGGGCACGGCTCTTTGCCCACTCACCCCACGGCCTTGGCTAGTGGCAAGTTGGGGTAGTGGCTGCCAGCCAGACAGGTGCTTTGACCCTTGCTCACTGGGACTTTTGAATTCATGCCATAATGGCGCCGAAGAAGAAGGCCTGCCATGCTTCATGCAGGCCTCCGGGGGTTCACCGCCCTAGGCCTGCTAGGCCTTCTGCCCACAGCATCAGGGCCCCGGTTGGGCCCAGGCCTGCTCCAGGCTCGGTACACCCAATGGGGCCTCCGCTCAGCACAGCTACCTTCTGGCACTCCGATAAGAGTTGGGCCTCTTGGGTATCAACCTACTCAAGAGGCCTTGCCTTTAGACCCTAGGGCCTTGGTGGCCCACATTACTGCCTTAGAGCATGTGGCAGGCCTAGATACCGCACCGGCCATGCGCAGGTCTGCCAGACAGTCGGCCTGAAAAGTGGCTGACCGGTGTTGTGGATTGGCCCCAGCTGACCGTACTGCTCACTCAGAGGGTAGAACAACTTGAGGCTGCACGGCCCCCTCCAGTATCTGATGTGGTGGGGCCACATCAGCCTGCCAGTCTACCTTTCCTCTGGCTGATGTTGATAGATCATTGCCACCTTTTTCCAGCCTGGTGGGCTCTAATTTGCTCGTGAGCCCCGACACTCCATGACACCTGGAACCCCCAGTGGGGGCGGTTGCTGCGAGCGCACCTGGTGAGTATGTCGGTCAAGTAAGCTCACAATACACTGGTTCCTGGCCTTCAGCCCCAGCAGCCCAATGGCCCTGGTCGCAGCAGATGGCTCTGGCGTTTCCAGCCCATGGCTCCCTGCTTCCGGCCCTACATGTCAATCCCTGGTGGGCACCTTATCCTCCCATACCACCCGGGGTTATACCTGCAGGGCTTAACATCCCATATCTGATTTGGCCTTATGGCCCTCCGGTGAATCCAGCCTACCATTCTGTCGCACAGTCATCAATCCCAACCGCTGGCCTTTCATTACCATTGGGGGACCACCAGGGATGAGATCTGGCGCTGTGAATATGTTGACTTGTTTAGTTTATTGAACAGAGAAATGACCAGGGAGGACAAGGAGAAGGAGGATGTCCGTGATAAGGAACTGGCCCGTCGTTGGAAGCCTCCCCGCACTTGGGCTCACTGGCTGCTGGCCTACTTGATTTATGTTTCCATCCGAGCCCGCCCAGATCTAGCGATCCCTATGATCCAGTATTTGGACATCATTTACAGGGCATATGTTGATTTCCCAGGGCAATCATAGCTTGCTTACGACAAAGAATTTCATATGCACGCGGCCCTCCACCCTGAGATGCCTTGTGACAAGCCCAACCAGTTGCTTTGGTTGCTGTATATGACACTGTCCCGCCCTGCCTCTGGTGACCGCTACCATTGTGGCCACGTGGTGCAATGCCCCAGCCCGGCTCAGTTTCCCTGCCAGCCGGCGGGGCAGGGGGTTCCAGCGTTCCTGTGGTCATGGGGCACTGCTGGCCAAGTGTGATATTAAGTCCGCCTTCCAGCTGCTCCCCGTGCACCCAGATGATTTTGAATTGCTGGGCTTTTGTTTTGAAGGACAGTACTTTGTTGACAGGGCCATGCCTTTTGGCTGTTCCATATCCAGTTCCGCTTTTGAATGCTTTAGTTCTTTCCTCCACTGGGCACTTGTCCATAGGTCTGGGGTCCATAATGTTGCCCATTATTTGGATGATTTTTTTGTTTGGTGGGCGGCAAGGCTCTGGGACATGTGAACAACTGTTGGTTTGATTTCAGGAGCTTATGGGAGAGCTGGGAGTGCCATTGGCTCCTGAGAAGACCAAGGGACCAGCTACCACACTTGTATTTTTGGGGATAGAAATTGACACCTTAGCCCAGACTTCACGGCTGCCCATGGACAAGGTTGTCTGCATTTTGGATGCGATCTTGTCCATGTTGGCCAAGCGAAGGGTTTCACTCCATGACCTGCAGGTTCTTCAAAGTTGGGATATCTCAACTTTGTGTGCAGGGTTATCACACCTGGCCGGGCCTTTGCCAGGCGCCTGTGTGATGTTATGGTTGGTTTATCCCGGAAGTACCACATAATCCGGCTCACATGGGGTGTGTGGGCTGACCTTCGGGTTTTGCTTGCATTCCTGGCCGATTTCAATGGGGTGTCTTTTTTGCATTCTGAACTTTCTATCACACCTAAATTCCAGGTACAGTCTGATGCTTCTGGATCATTGGGATACGGCATTTACTTTAATGGCTGCTGGTGCTGTGGCTGGTGGCTAGAAGCATGGCAGGGTTCGGAACTGCTCAAGGATTTGACAGTTTTAGAATTTTTCCCATTCTGGGTGTCTTGTTGTTATGGGGAAATATGTGGGAGAATTCAGTGGTGCATTTCTAGTGCGACAATGTGGCCGTGGTGCACATTGTGAATGCACAAACATCTCGTTCACCCAGGGTCATGTCCCTTGTCTGCCAGTTTGTATTGCGCTCTTTGCGCCATAATATTCTTTTCAAAGCTAGGCACATTTCAGGCATTGTTAACAATATTGCCGATGCTTTGTCCCGCCTGCAGATTCCATGGTTTTGGGCACTAGCGCTGGAGGCCGAGGAGCTTCCCTTTCCACTTCCAACTGAGATGTGGACATTTGGCAAGGTGAAGTGAGCAGGGCCATCAGCCTGTCCCTTGTGAGCCGCACCTGCAAGGCATACCTACGGGCTTATCAGGCATTTTCTACATTCAGACAGGGCATTCCTTTGCCTGACTTGTGGCCTGTGCCGGTTGACCAGTACATGGTACAACTACACAGTTGTGGCCTGGCTGCCCCTACCATTGGTGGGGCGCTTCCCACCCTGGCTTTTGCCGCCAGGGTTCAGGGTCACCAGGACACCATGGGAAATTTCCGGATCCACAGAGTTCTGGAGGGTTGGGCTCAGGAACATGGCCCGTGCCCTGACTTGTGGCAACCTGTATCCCCGGAGCTTCTTTTGAGCCTGTCTGAGGCTTGGCCAGCCCTTTGCAATGACCAGTTTGAATCTGCCCTATTCCATGTTGCCACCACAGTGGCCTTCTTTGGGGCTTTATGGGTATGTGAACTGGTACCCCTTTCACGGACTGACCATCCACCCTGGAGCTGGCGGATGTCGCCCTGTTTAATGATTCTGTCACATTGACCATCCGTTACTCTAAGGTAGACCAGCTGGGCCGGGGCAGCATGGTAGTCCTGATCAGATGTGGTATACAGGCAATTTGTCCGGTTTCGGCTTTGGCATTCTTCTTGGCTGTGTGGGGACCCCTTCAGGGACCCCTTTTTTGCCACCGGGATGGGTTGCCTTTGATAAAATACCAGTTCTGGAGGGTCACGGGTTCTGCCCTTTCCACTTTGGGCATCCCTGGGGCATGGTATGGGACCCATTCATTCCGTATATGTGCTGCATCGATGGCCGCAGCTTTTGGGTATTCGGATGATGACATCTGACAAATGGGCTGGTGGGGCTGTGATTGCTTTCATTCATACATTCACCCTACGTTGCAATGAGCTTCTCGCTGGCACTTGTTTCTCTGTTCTGTTTATTTCAGCTCTGGCTTCCCTTGCTGTTCCGGCCTGTGTTTGGATTGTCGGCCACAGTTACATTTTTTGGGCTACCTGACATGCTGCTTCATCTCCATGGGGGATGCATCTTGGGCTCCATGACGTGGCGTACCTGATGTGGTGTGGCTTCCGTGGGATGAGTTGGTGAGATTTGATTCCATTCATCCTGGGCGCTTGGAGTTGTGTTCCTCCTGATGTTTTGGTCCTCCACCTGGGTGGTAATGACTTGGGCCAGGTTACCGGCCTGGACCTAGTAGTATCCATCTGCAGGGACCTGGGCCTGATCCATCAACGTTGGCCGCAGGTCCGATTCATTTGGTCATACATCATTCCACATGCATTTTTCCGGGGAGGCGGTGACGCTCGCCGCATTGACCATGCCCGGCAGTTTGTAAATCATGCTGTTGCTTGATATTTTTCTGAGAATGGCTTGGGCACAGTGGTGGAGCATCCGGCGATTGAGGATACCAGCTTGTTTCGCAGAGATGGGGTTCACCTCTCTGCTTGAGGCATTGACCTCTTTCTGGCTTCCTTGCAAGCGGGCCTGGTGACCGAGCTGGCAGTCAGGGGGGGGCGGTGAGTCGTAAAAGACTCCTCCCCATGTGGCGGTTAGCACTGGTAAGAACAAATCTGATGACCCCCAAGGAATCCGGCAGGTACACATTTGGTTGGCCATCAGAAGCACAAGGTAGAGGGAAAGTTGGGCTGGCCAATCAAATGCGGACCATGAACAAGGTAATGCGAAGTTTGGAGACTTGCAAAAACCTTTGATAGTTCACCGGATGTCCATCAGAAGCTGGAGTTAACAAGTATCACTTCTGACTGGGGTCAATAATTTGTTTAATGAAGTAAACAAATCGACACAATGTAGCAAATTAAGATCAGGAAATGACAACTAGTCCTTACCATTGCTATTCCAGCCCATTTGCCTTAACACAGTTAAGTAAAGTTGCAAGTTAATAAAGTGGCCCGATTTTTAAACCCAACTCAGGTGTCCGTCTCTTTATTTTGGGGGTAGGTCCGGCAAAGACAAATAAATGCTAGGGAAAAAGTTCAAGCCAGCAAAAAAAAAGAGGAATAGTGCATAGGAGGTGCACTAAAATTCCAATAAAGCCAGTCACAACCTTGACTTTGCAAGAACTGTTCCGGGCAGGTAATGAAAGGGCATTTTGGAGGCTACTCATTCACAGGGTCCCATGAGGCAATTTGACAGAGCATAACAACAACAATGATGAAACCATTCTCCCAATATCTCACATACCTTGTAAACCCTTATTAGATTTACTGAAAGTTAGATGTGACTTGACAGCACTTATATAAGGTGCATTGTTGCTATGGGTCTCCTGTACTTGGAACTAACAAATCAGATTCATGCCTGTGGGCTGAAAGAAATTCTCCCCTATTCCTAAATTTGCCATTAAAAGTAATTTACTTGAACTGAACAATACTCTTGAATATAATGACAATATTATTTGCCAAGGATACTAAAATAAAACAAGACAAATTATTTTCGTTTCTGCAAAAACAAAATCAATTATAATGATTGACTGTCAGAAAACCAAATAAGGTTGAAGTGCACTTTGTGTCATTCTATATCCTGTGCTTCAGACCTGTCAACCTGAAAATGGTCCATTAACTTCCCTTTTCCACAATAAAAGAAGAAAGAAAATGGAAGGCAGAGAGAAAAATAGGGCATCATGCATGAAATGAAAAGTATTTTAGATACACAGGCCAGGAGAGATGCAGATATTGGATTCGAGTTGAGATGAGAAACAAGTTGTTCAGGGTTGTTCATAATTTCCCTCTGCTTTCTGGCAACGTTTATAGAATGCACTGAAGCTTATAGGCATTCAGGGCTCAGAGTAACAACAGGGGATAACCTTGATTTCTATTCCTTATTTAACTTGAAGCAGGAGCTGACAGTAACCTTTTTACATAGATCTTTGTGTGAGGCGAGTACTGAAGCCTAAAGTTCTTTTAGCCCCCAGTGACAGCTTGGGATCTCTTCACAGTACCTCTCATGTTACATTAACACTTGCCTTGGCAGAAACCCTACAGTTTAACTAGGTTGTCTGGGGAATTACTTGTCCATTCCACTGATTTCATATTCTTTTCCCATACCAAAATTCTACCCCTTGAAAGATAAGGTAAAGGTCACCCTTGCTTGAAAGCCAGTCATATTTGACTCTAGGGTTCAGGGTTCATCTCTGTTTCATAGCCAAAGAGCCAGCTCTGTCTGCATTTGCAGATGTTTCCATGGTCATATGGCAGGCATGGCTAGACACCGGAGCACACGGAATGCTGTTTACCTTCCCTCCAAAGTGTTCCCTATGTATCTACTTGCAATTTCTTGCCTTTGAACTGCTAGGTTGGCAGGAGCTGGGATAGAGACAGTAGCTCACTCCATCCTGCAATATGCGGGTATCAAACTGCTGACCTGCCACCTTCCAGCCAGTGTCTTAGCCATTTGAGCTGCTGCTGAAAGATAATGTAATGCTATTTCCACAAGTATCCAAATGGATACTTCAGGTATTCCCATTCTTCCTTTCCTCTCTTTCCTTGATTGAAGCAACCCATCAAAGCTAGGCACAACTTATTTGGAGATAATCACAAGAAAGCCTTGGCACTTAATTTACTAGATCTGTACTGAGCTGTTAAATGACAGAAAATTCATAGGGCTGCAGTAAGCCTGACAGCCCATAATGACAATCACAAGTTTACTGTAGGAAAGGGCAACAGAATTTTAATGTAAATGGAGAAAATTTGCATTTCTAATACTGTACTTCCCCAGCTGGTTAGTACCTCAAATAGAATGTTTCTAATACTAGGCCTCAGTATACTCATGTATTGCTCACCATCTACCATTTCTGAGTGATCATATGATGTGGTAGTGTATGCATATGGATTGTTTAAAATAATTAAGCAGGGGTATAGGAAAAACACCCATTGTACTTTTAAATGCAGCTTGGGTAATTATTTATTACAGGCATTTGAAAAACAACCAGCTATTTCCCAGCCAAGTCAGTGTAAAATAAACTCACCCATATCACACTGACAGCTAGGCTAGGTCATAGGAGAGGGAGGCGTGTAGTGATCTGTAGACTGCTCCAAACCTCCTATAGGTATGCACACTCCTGACTGCAGTCTCTCTTGTCTCCTACAACAATCCAGAACCTCAGCCTGCTGAGCGAATTCCACTACTTTAAACTTCTGAGAGTATGCGATATTTTACGTGGTAGCATACAAAGCAGAGAGCTTAGGGAAAAACCTGGGTTAGCCTGAGTATCTTGTCACCCACTCAATAAATCCTCTAGTTGTATTCTCTAACATAGCATCTGAAAAAGAACAAAGACAGAATGCAGAAAGAAATAGTTAGTTAGATTCTCCCTCTGGCAGAGCCTTGGGCAAGGCTTGCTCTGTAGATGTTTTATGTCTTCTCAGAGATTGGGGCAACGTGCCAGCAAAACTATTTTAGTCTCGAGTTGGTGAGCCCAAAGAGCGAGCAATGTGTGCAGCTTCTTAAATAACAAAAGAGATGCACTTTTCTCCTCCCCTATGGGTTTGGTGTAGATAAGAGAATCCAATCAAGGATGATCACTGATAAGAGTGTGTCCAATTATGATGATTGACTCCTACCCCTCCCTTTAGGTACAGGTGGAGTTTTATCTGATGGGTTAGAGAAGCAGATAAGGATTAGGGACTTTCCCAGTGCTCCTTTGGAGTATCCTTGAACCAAGGCAAGGCAGCCTGAAATGGAGTCACAAACAAAATGGAAGTAGTCTGGTTCATCAAGATCATGGCATCTCTCTTCTTCTGAAGATGAATGTTCCAGTGGACATTCCATCTAAGAAAACATGTTGTCTTGATGGGAAAATATATGCAGTAGGCAATTTGAGCACTTCCAAGTTCATTAAGTGAGCTTGGAGGAAACTTAAGCTAGTTATGCTAAAAGCAAAGCAAAGCTAAAGAGTGTAGGTGTATATGTACCTTTCTCCCTCTACACCACTTTGGTTGACTTGAAGTCAGCTTTTGACACAGTATCAAGGATACTGCTGTGGGAAAAGTTGGAGAAAGCCTCCATTGACCCTCGGCTATTGTTTCTAATTCAAGCGCTGCACCACAATACAACAATTAGGGTAAAATCCAACATGCAGGGACACTTGTCTAGATCTATTAAAATGGATAGGGGTGTTAGGTAAGGTTGTGTTTTAGCTCCTGTATTATTATTATTATTATAAGTATATATATAAATGACATCGTAGAGTGTCTTAACTGCAGGGACTTCCACGCACCAATGCTGGGTACGAAGCATATCCCGATACTTCTTTACGCTGACGATGTGGTTGTACTTTCCAGGTCACAAATTGGGATGTGTAGGGCTCTTCGCACCTTTGCCAATTACTGTCACCAAAACCAACTGGAGATTACTTACTCCAAAACTAAAACTATGGTGTTTGCCACAAAACCTAAAATACACCAGTGGTATCTAAACCAACAAGTAATTGAACAGACCCACTATTACAATTACCTGGGGGTAATCTAACGGTAGCAAAAATTCACACGTAATGCACATAGCCTCTAAGGCAAGGAGTAGTGCCGGCGCCATCCAAAACATTTTCTGGAAGAAAGGCGGTTATAATGTTGTAGCCACTCTAAGGCTGTATTCAGCCAAACCCCTTGCTCAAATGTCTTATTTAGCGCCACATCGAGTGTCCATCCCTTAGAAATTGTCCAATCTAAGTTCCTGAGGTCCATTATGCAAACTCCATCTTGCATTTCTAATGCTGCCCTAAGGTTAGAAATGGGCATGCTAACCTTGAAGGCCAAATTATTAACATGTGCCACTATGTATTGGGTGAAACTTCTGTTTTCTCCAGTGGGTCTACTTACTTTAATGATGGCAGATAATGTAACTTCCCCTTGGATTTCTCATTTACAAGCAGTTTTGACATCATATGGACTTTCTAAAACTCACCTTGTTTCCCTGGGACCAAATTGAGCCAGGGAGGAAATTAGACAAAGGGTAACTGATATATACTACCAAACAGATCTAACCGAAGTTATCTCTTCCTTGTTTGAGTGGCCGCATTTTAACGTGCTTAAACCGTTGTCCTATCTTTCCTCTTTAAATAACCGAGACCACAGATGCTCTTTTAGTCTCATTCGACACAATATGCTTCCCTTGGCATTTAGGGAGGGGCTTTTTAAGAAAATCCCAGTTTGTGAACGTATATGTGCTTGTCACACCAACAAGATAGAAAATTCCAAGCACATTCTTTTAGAGTGTCCCTTTTATGAAAATCTCAGAAAAGAGCTCTTTTTAACAGTTCCGTACTTGGCCTCCAGCAATAATAGAAAGTTGAGCATGTTACTATTTGGCAGTTCCAAGGCAACGACGGCTGCTGTCGCCAGGTTTGCATGGAAATCATCCTGCATTCGCAAAAGTATGGTGATTCTTGTCTTTTGACCCCCAATAGTGCTCAGTAAATAGTGAGCCTCCAGTGTTAAAATTCGCGAATGTGAACTTGGGACAGTCAGACTAAAGTAAAATACTATGGTGTGTATTATAGGATACTCAAACAAATTTTTATTTTTTAATATTTTACTGTATATGCTCGGTGTGTCGGAAATCCTTTTATTCTATATGTGATGCCAGAATGGTTGTGTTATCTGGTGCACACTGTCTGGCCTTTGGCTGCAATAATAAAGATTTGATTTGATATGTACCTATCCTGTTTCTATAAGGTCAGTGACCTCCTGGATATAATCTAGGAACATCCGGCTAAGGGAATCTGCTTCAATGTTATGTTTCCCTTTAATGTGTGAGACTTAAAATTCTTTGGCGTGTTGTAGTTCTATTCTCCTCGGGAATCATGACAACCCATAGTTGACCATGAAATTGAATTTAAAATGGATTCCTCCCTTGCTTAAATGCCAGTTGTGTCTGACCCTAGGGGTTCTGTGCTCATCTTCATTTACAGTACAGCCAAAGAGTCAGCATTGTCTGTGTCTGCAGATGTTTCTGTGGTCATGTGGCAGGTGTTAGGTGTTATGAAGGTGGTGTTAGGGCACCCTTCTGGTACTTGCAATATTCTATGGTAGTTTGGTTGTATGATCTCTTAGCGTTCCAGAACACATATCCCTCTCTCTCTCTCTCTGTGTGTGTGTGTGTGTGTGTGTGTGTGTGTGTGTGTGTGTGTGTGTGTGTGTGTATGTGTATATATATATATATATATATATATATATATATATATATATATATATATATATATATATATATATATATATATATATATATATATATATATATATATATATATATATATATATATATATATATATATATATATATATATATATATATATATATATATATAGTGTTCCATGATGCTGTAAATAGCAGATCCTGGAGAAAGGATTGTTTACAGTTTGAAAGTAAAGGTGAGCAACTGGAATAACTGTAAAAATAGGACATTAGGAGACACAAAATGGACTGAGGCATCAAAAATTTGCACAAAGCTACACCACTTAGTGGTTAAGATGCTGAACTTGATGACTGGAAGATCAGCAGGTCAAGAACATTGGAGACATGTAGCAGCAGCAGTTGAGAAAGAAATGGACTTTTCCCCATGGATTTTTAACTGGCGTGGGTGGGTGGGCAATTAGAATTATTTTCTCTGTGTTTATTTTATTATGTGTAGGGCTAAAGATTTTTTAAAGTTATAATGTCTTTATGTTTTAGAATGATGTATTCTAGAAATATATTCTCTGTTTTTTTGTGTCTTTTTAGGCTATGAGCTTTTTTAAAAAAATGCAATTTCAACATTATTTTTAGTATTTTTATGCTAGTTTCTGGTCCAATATTTACGGCAAGCCAGTAGCTTTTCATAAGCTGCAAGAATTGATTTTTTTAAAAAATATTTGTGCCAATGTTTGTTCATAGCTGTAAGCCTTTTGGATATTTTCACAACAGTGAAGTATATTTTTGTGATTATGAAACATAGAAACAATGTAACTAGGATCAAACAAGATGATGTTGCCAAGAATTATTGCAATGCTGAAAGGACTTTTACTTTGATACCCAGATCAATTTTGGTATGTTTGGAAATGATTGTCTGATTTCATTCTGGATTTAACCTGTTATTTGAATAAATGCCAACTGTGATAAACACAAGCTTCAGACTTTTTTCTAGAGGTCTACAAAATTCTGTAAGGCTTGGATAATGATGAGGCATCAGACTCTCTGAACAGACACGGGAACATTGCTAGACTTTGGTCCTCAGAGCTATTCCTAGCTTTGTCCCACCCAGTGCTCTTGGTCAGAGGTAGAATGCTTCAGAATGTGGAAGTTTTATTTAGCTAACACAGTTAATGGTCCTCAGTGAATATACTATGTGCCATCGAATTGTTTCTGATTTATAGTAGCCCTATGGGTAACAGGGCCTCAAACAATTCCTGTCATTAACAGCCATTCACAGGTCTTAGTGGTTAAGATGCTGAACTTGTGGAAGGTCGGCAGGTCAGCAATTCGAGACCTGAGTATTGCATGATGGAGTGAGCTCCTGTCTCTGTCCCAGCTCCTGCCAACCTAGCAGTTCGAAAGCAAGAAATTACATGCAGATAAACAGGTACCACTTCGGTGGGAAGGTAAACAGTGTTCTGTGCACTCTGGTGTCTAGTCATACCTGCCACATGACCATGGAAACGTCTGCAGAAGCAGACAGCACTGGCTCTTTGGCTTTGAAACAGAGATGAGCACTGAACCCTAGAGTCGGATACAACTGGCTTTCGAGCAAGGGAAATCTAGAGTTTAGGCTTCATTTGATCTAGCTCCTACTTATTTGTTTTTGGCAGTCCATGGTATCTGTGAAGCTGTCCTCCAGCATCATATGTCACACAAATCAACTTCTTTCCTTTATCTCTTCTTCACAACCCAGCTGTCACATCCAAATGCATGAACTGAGAATAAAATAGTGTGGATGATCTTGGCCTTCATCTCCAAGGACAAATCTTTAAATATGATGATCTTTTCTAGTTCCTTTGTAAGTGCCCATACTAATCTCATTCATCTTTTGATTTCTTTATGCAATTTCTATTTGGACTGATAACTAAAGTAAACCAAACAAAGTCTTTAACAATTTCAGTTTCTGCACATTGTCAGCATTAAAGTTATGTATTTCTTCTGTAGTCATGATTTTTGTCTTTTTAATATTCTGCTACTTCTTCAAGGAATCTTTCTTCCTTGCATCTCTTGGTTTTACCAGTCCTACTCCCATTAATTTTATGTGGCCTGGCAGGGTTATGAAAACAGGTCTCCAAGATTCTGTCCACTTCATCACACTGGACTCTCAATTATGCCCATTTATTAAATTGATTTACTCAAATTAGGGTTAAAAATGGATTTAGTCCTATATTTTAAGTAAAACAAACTAATTTGCTGTTTTGGATTAAACTATTGTATATGCCAGCACAATTATGCTTCATAATTGTGCCTCTCTCCTAATCTTGAGTTATTGGTTATATTGGTTAAAGCTACATGTATGTCCCAAACATCTGGAGTGTGGAAACCTCTGTTTACTTCTGTTACTGGGACTAACTTGGTTGCATGTTTTGTTTGCTAAACAAACAGAAAAAGTGTTTGCCTTCCTGTCTGAAATCTGTTTGCCAATTCTACTTCCTTGTCTCTTTGTTGGGAGCAGTTTGGCCCTTTGTTCCTGACAGAAATACAGCCATTCTGAATCCTCTCTATATTTTTCCCGCCACGCAGCAGTAACAACAAAAAAAGCATCTTCATTTTTCCTTGTAACTTATCTAAACCTTCATCCTCTTCTAAGGACCTGAAACCAACCTGTTAAGATTTATGAGCATATGGTAAGTAAATATTGTTTTCTTCTTCAAGCTTTTGGTCTGAGTAATTAACTTTTGGCTGGGAGGCATGCTGACTGTAAGGGGGACTCCTGGGGGAGCTGGCAACCAATTCAAATCTTTATAACTGCTCCACTTTAGCTGTGCAACTGCATACCCCAACACAAGCTTGTGCATCCCTATAGTATGACTGAAAGCTAGTAGAAATAAATTGGCAGAAACTCTTTGGGAGTAAGTTAAGCCATTCAGTATGCATTGAAATAATCTTTGCCTAATAGTGAATGTCTGAACTGAATATATTGACTAAACCTTCAAAGGCAGGGCTTCTAATCATTGCTTGCATGGAAGGTCTTTTCTCTCCCTAAAGACATTACATGTGAAGATAAGGTGAAAAGACTTCAGGTGGTATCCCATCTCCCCTTGCATTTGTCCATCATACATGAGAGTGTCATATGAAACATCCCCTGCCTTTGATATTTTCAACGTAATTAATGCTACAGATGATCTTTGCAGGCGCACCCCCCCAATAACGGACTCAGACAACATTGAAAGTGGATAACAGCATCGGGCCACATTTATTGATTCAATGCCCTAATCCGAATTATAAATTTGTATTGGTAAAACGACCAATCATAATTCTTAAGGCAAGCAGGCCGAAGTAACACTGGTAAGGTACCACCCCAAAATTGCCAACGGCAATTGGTTACAATGTATCAATTTGTATCAATTTGTTTGTTGACAACAAACAAATTGTTGACCGTAGTCAATATCTAACTCATGACCCCACCCTCTGACTCGTATCCGTGAAATCACGGGGTGATGCATGCTGGCTAGCTATCACCATCACCCCGTCGCCTGGTTCGTCGTTGACCGGACAACGTTTAACTAATTTGTTCCTGTCTAGTGTTGTCCAGTCAATTGCGAACCTGCCGGATACCTGTGGGTCATACTGTTTACCTTACCAGTGCTACCCGCCAATGTGACCGGAGTCAACAGTAGAAACGAAAGGAACCCCTATATCAAACCATAGCAACAGTGTGGGATGGGCAAAAAAGCCAGGACCCGAAAGCCAATGTGGGTCCCAACCAAAAATTCCCACCCGGCCCCGAAGCGACCAAAATATCACACTGTTAACTAGGGAGGGGGTGGAGGGGAAAAACTTCTCCGCTCCGTCGCTTTAGCTAAAATGGCAGCACGGCTGCCTCGTGGCCACCCCTTTTATAAGGGAGCTGGCCACGCCCTAAACTACCCGGATTCTTCGTCCTGTGGGGGGGGCCCCGCAAAGAGCGCGGCGGCCATTTTGGCGCCGTGCTTGCATTGCAGGCGCACCCCCCCAATAACGGACTCAGACAACATTGAAAGTGGATAACAGCATCGGGCCACATTTATTGATTCAATGCCCTAATCCGAATTATAAATTTGTATTGGTAAAACGACCAATCATAATTCTTAAGGCAAGCAGGCCGAAGTAACACTGGTAAGGTACCACCCCAAAATTGCCAACGGCAATTGGTTACAATGTATCAATTTGTATCAATTTGTTTGTTGACAACAAACAAATTGTTGACCGTAGTCAATATCTAACTCATGACCCCACCCTCTGACTCGTATCCGTGAAATCACGGGGTGATGCATGCTGGCTAGCTATCGCCATCACCCCGTCGCCTGGTTCGTCGTTGACCGGACAACGTTTAACTAATTTGTTCCTGTCTAGTGTTGTCCAGTCAATTGCGAACCTGCCGGATACCTGTGGGTCATACTGTTTACCTTACCAGTGCTACCCGCCACACGGAGGGGCTTCAAAGAAGGCCTGACGCCCCCCCCCCCAGACCGTCAGCTCGGTCGACAGGCCTGCTCGCCAATCACCCAACAGGAGGTCCATACCTCCTCGCGACAGATGGACCCCATCCCCTGCATACAAGTCATAATTTCGGAGGCTAATAGCGGGGTGACGACTGACCCGTCCCCAAGCCTTGTCGGCAAGGAACCGCGCCACCGCCCCATTGACCGCGCGCCTAGCGCGGTCAAGGGCCAGGAGGTCAATGCCCCCTCTGTAAGAATGGCGCGGGATCATGTCCGACCAAACCAGGGTTGTGGCAGGCCAGACGTAGTGCAAGTAGGCAAGGTCCTCGCAAATCGCATGCTTGAGCGATAAACCGGTGACCTGACCCAAATCATTGCCCCCAAGGTGTATGATGAGAATGTCAGGCGGGTCAGCACTCCTGCTTGAAAACAGGAAAGGCAGCAGCTCCCGCCATAACATCCCAGGCTTACCATGCCATGTGAGACTGGCGTGTTCACCCAGTCCCAGTCGGGGTCCCACTCTGTCGCCGCAGCGTAACGCGCTGCCCTGTGCACATAGCTGTGGCCCACCAGCCATACTGTCACCGGTGTAACACGACACCCAGGGTCTGTAAGAAAAATTGAGAAAAAAGGAAGGTAAGGTGATCGGATTGGTACTCACGGTGGAAGTGGGCGCACATAAAACTGAAAACATTGCGAGCCCCACCTTCCCATGCTGCGTATGTCAGCCCCGGAGTACCCATAAGCAGCTGCTGTAGAGGCTGCCCCAATACGAAATGAATGTGTGCCATAACGGGCACCTGGTAGACCCACCCTGGCGAGGGCTCTGCCTGTCACCTTCCAAAACTGAAATTTAGTAAGGGGAGACCCATCTTGGTGACAGAAAAACGGGCCATGGTGCATGCCACGCAGTGCCAGGAACTCCTGTAGGGCACCAACCGGACAGATGTCTGCCAAAGAACACCGTAGCAGTCTTACGCCACTGCCTACGCCATGCTGATCTGACTTGGAGGAACGTATCCTCAACTGGGCCCAGTCTTTGGCAACATAGACATCCTCAAGTTTCAGTGCCCTACAACTTGCATCCGCCTTAGACAGCATCACAAGTTCGCTGATGCGGAGCGCTCCAAAAAATGCCACCGTTGTGGCTGCATGAAAAAGGGCTGCCTCATAATGATCAAAACAGAGGCTTGGCCAGCCCCGGGCCAACTGGGTAAGAACCCCTGGGGAAATAGGGTGCCGGTCGTCCGGGCAACGCCCGCGCTCGCGCACCCACCCCTCCAAAACATGTCTCACATGGAAGTCAGTGGTGCTGTCCACATGACCCCCTACTTTGGCCATAAAAGCCAGCGCCGAGAGCTTGGATGCTATGGTGCGAGGTGCGAGGCCGAGAGCATGCAGGTGGACCATGAACCGCAGAACATGGTCAACCGGGATAGGCCAGGTCTCTGGCAGGTGAAATTGAGCAGCAAATGCCCTGTAAGAATTAAATGCTTGTTGATACGCCTTACGCGTGCGTGGCGCTAGTGACAGGCCAATCACCCGGTTCACCTCTCCTTGCCAATGGTCCATATCTCGTCCGGGAGTGGCGAGGGAAATTCCTCCGCATCCGGGGCCAAGGCACGGAACCGGGAGATCTGCAGGCGGGACAAAGCGTCAGCAATATCATTATTAATCCCTGGGACATGCCTGGCTCTGAACAAAACGTTGAGGCGCAGGCAGCGCAGCACAAAATGGCGCACTAGGTCCATAACCCTGGGCGATTTGGAAGTCTGTGCATTAACAATGTGGACAACAGCAGCGTTGTCACACCAGAAATGCACGACCGAGTTGGCCCATTCCTCGCCCCATAGCATCAAAGCCCCTAGTATAGGAAAAATTCAAGGTATGTGAGATCACACAGGCGATCTGTGCCTGCCCAGGCCGGTGGCCACCCACCATAGGCCCACTTCCCATTGAAGTACATCCCATAACCCAGGGATCCTGAGGCATCAGACTGGATCTGAAAATTGGGGGATGCCAGGAGGTCAGACCTCCAAAATGAGACCCCATTGAATTCCCTCAGGAACTGTAACCAGACAAACATGTCTGCCCTGATACCCCGGGTAAGTCTAACTCTGTGGTGAGGCCTGGATAACCCTGCCATGGCGTCGCATAAGCGTCGAGCAAAAGCCCTGCCCGGAGCGACCACCCTGCAAGCGAAATTTAGGTGACCATGTAGCACCTGCAGTTCCCTCAGTGATGCCTTGCGCTTGGCCATCAACTCCGAGATAAGGGCCACTATCCTGGACACCTTATCCTCCGGTAACCTAGAAGCCTGCGCTAACGTGTCAATCTCCACCCCCAGGAATACTAACTTGGTAGATGGGCCCTCGGTCTTTTCGGGCGCTAAAGGGACACCGAGTTCCTCCATTAGTGTCTGAAATGTGTTGAGGAGACGTGTGCACGTGTCCCAGCCCCGTTCACCCCCGAATAAAAAGTCATCCAGGTAATGGGCTACAGACCGGGACCCTGACCTGCGGACGAAAGCCCACTCTAAGAAGGTACTAAAACGCTCAAAGGCCGAGCATGATATGGAACAGCCAAAAGGCATGGCCTTATCAAAATAATATTCGCCCCGAAATTTGAAACCCAGCAACTCAAAGTCACCCGGATGCACCGGCAGGAGGCGAAAGGCCGACTTAATGTCGCACTTGGCCAGCAGGGCACCCGGGCCACACGAGCGTACCATGCGCAGCGCGTGGTCAAAAGACGTATACCTGACTGAACAAAGGTCATCAGGGATAGCATCATTGACCGACCGGCCGGCTGGGTAGGATAAATGATGAATAAGGCAAAACTCGCCTTGAGACTTTTTGGGAACTAAGCCTAGGGGCGACACCTTAAGGTTGGGAAACGGGGGTGAAGGGAAAGGGCCAGCTACCCTGCCCACATCTAACTCCTTCCTAATACTGGCAGCAGCCACCTCCTCCCTCCCCTTGAGGGACAAAAGATTGGGGGCATCCTGAGGGGACCTATCACCCATGAAAGGGATGCGGAACCCGTACTTAAATCCTTGAAGGAGATACTCCCCATCCTCTCCTTTCGGGTACGCTGTGAGCCAACGCTCCAATATGTCCACCTTAATTGGGGAGGGGGCCTTTCGGTGAACCAGCTCCATCTGTGGCAGCCTTGCCAGCCCACTGTCCGCCCCTCCCTCTGCCCCGTGTCCCCCCAGGCCTGGGACAGGCGGAGGCTGCGTGGGGGCCGGAACAGGTGGGACACTCATGCCTGTATTTGCAATTCTTCTTATTACAGGAACCATTGGACGAGAAAGTCCAGCACAGCAGGCGGGCTGGAACCCCCTGCCCCGCCACTTGGCGGGTAACCTGTGCTGGGACAGCTCGCTGGACCGCATGTCCGCAATGGTACCTGTCCCCTGGCGCGGGGCGCGTGGGCGTCATGTACAGAAGCCAAAGCCTCTGGCACGGCTCGTCCCACCTCATCTCCGGGTGGAGGGGAATCCGCATACGGAATTCCTCGTCATAAGCCAGCCACGAAGGGCCCGGGAAATCAACCATTGCCCTGTATATGTTGTCCAAATATTGGACCATCGGAATAGCCAACTCCGGCCGCGCCCTCAGATGCACTGCCATGTAAATTAAATAAGCCGGCAGCCAGTTGGCCCAGGTACGTGGCGGCTTACGACGACGTGCCTGCTCCTTATCCTTCTCATCCTGTCCCTCCCTTTCCTCCTTGGTGGGCTCTCTGTTCAGGAGTGAGAAGATATCTACATACTCCCCCCGCCAAATCTTTTCCTTGGTGGCCTGAGCCAAGTGGTCACCCAGTGGCAAGGAGTACCCCGCAGTTGGTAAGGCCGAAAAAGGCACCACAGACACCAGGAAAGGGGCCTGAGCTAACCCAGCCACCCCCAGTACATTCCCCGTAGTGAAAGACAAACTACCCACCCCGGTGCCCTGGGTGGCAGTTACCGTCGCCGAGTGGGGTGCCGGCTGCTGTGCCACCGCACCACCCGAGCGAGGCCAAGGCCATTGAAAAGCTCCCCCCATAGAAGCAATGTGTGCAGGTGTACTGGCTTGTACCGTATACTCACATGCTGCACCCCCGTGGGCCGCCCCCACCGGGGGTTCCTGCCCACTGGGGGCGTCGGAGCTCACGACCGACGTAGAGCTCATCATCGGGGCCTGACCTGCACTCGTCTGCTGGCTGGGGAGCTGCGGGGCAGTGGCCGAAGCCGCGCCACCCGCCTGAGGCAGCTCAACCCTGCCCGCCGCCTGTTGTCCTCCCGCCGACAGCGCCGCAAAAGGGACGCCAAAGGGAGCCCCAGCCTGGCTGGCCCGAGCTAAAGACGCTTCGAGGGCCGCAAGGCGGGCCAGTAAGGCCTGCACGTCGATCTGGGGCCAAGGGCCGGCCGGCCCGCCAAGTCCAGGCGCGGGTACAGGTCCCTGTACCCCAGGACCCGAATAGGGCCATTGCCCAACACCGAAGCCCGGTAGGGTCGGTGCAGGAACCTGCCAAGGTAGGGGACCACACCACCCGCCCAGGCTAGAAGGCCCAGGAGGAAGAGAGGCAGGCCCAACAGGATGGGCAGAGGGAGTAGCGGTGTCCACCGCTCGTGGGCCGCGGGCCGGAGCCCCTGCCGCGCCCGCATTCCGATCCCCCGCGTCCGGCCAAGGGGCGATGGACCCCATTCCGCCGGCCCCGGCGGGGGCCTGGACAGGCGGCTGCTGGGGAGGCACCACCGTGGTCCTCCGACCCGGGTTGCGCCTCCTCACAGCTCGAGCCGCACTCGAAGCTGCCTTCTTCTTCGAAGGCATCTCAATCGCAGGAGAGGGAAGCCGAAAAGAAGATTCGCCGCCAAAAGGCTTCCCGCAAGGTAAGGAGCGACGGAGACACAGGGGAAAAACTTCTCCGCTCCGTCGCTTTAGCTAAAATGGCAGCACGGCTGCCTCGTGGCCACCCCTTTTATAAGGGAGCTGGCCACGCCCTAAACTACCCGGATTCTTCGTCCTGTGGGGGGGGGCCCGCAAAGAGCGCGGTGGCCATTTTGGCGCCGCGCTTGCATTGTCACTGTTGCGCATGTTCTCACAAATGCATTCTGCCCTGTTTCCACATCAGCCTGTGTTTTATTAGTTTTTCTTTAGTCTGCATGGGCATTTGGATAGATTTTGAATATGCTTTCTATATATTTTGTCCTAAAAATCCCCATTTTTGTATGCCCTTTAGTCTAAAATTGCCTTTTTTAACAAATGTCAGTACCTTTCTTGAGCCAAGAACCATATTTCAAAAGCTGGAAAGATGAAAACTCAAAACCTGCCTGCATTCTGATCCATGTATTAATTCTAGGAAGTATACATCATCCTGTTCATTTTACAATGTGGACCATGAAATTAAAGAATTATATTTCTGAAAGGTATCCAAGGGTACATTTACAATCTTCTCATCTCTTCAAGCTAAACCAACCCAACTCTCTCAAATGTTAGTTACAGAGCTTGGTTCTCATACACTTTATTAGATTGGCTGCCATACTCTGGACACGTTCTACCTTGTTAATAACTTTCTTCAATTCTTGTGACCAGAACATGACACAATACTCCAGAAAAGTTCTGACCAAAGCAGAATGGAGTGATAGCATTACTTTCCTCCACATACCTGTACCTGTTGAAGAAGCCTAGAATTCAAATATTTTTTCCTTAATCTTACTTGTTCTGTTTTGTCAACATATCACACTGTGGACTCCTGTTCAGCCTGTGATCTATTAAGACACCCTAGATAATTCACTCACCAAGCCAGGTGTTATTCAACATATTTGTGATTCTTATTTTTCTTGTTGTTGTTGTTGATGATGATGGCCCTGTTCTCCAAATCGTTGAAGACTTCCACCTGGTACTAGTCATGTTTGTCTCTTCATTTCCAAGATATACTTAAGTCCAGACAATTCAGCCCTTACGTATGTATAAGTGGAACACTTCTAATAAGTGTTTAGAGTTTCATCATGAAGGACTTACATTGAAAAATTATATGGAGAAGCTCTTGGTTAATTGAAGCTGCTGGGTTTTTTTTCCATAATTCATTTTTGGCAAGCTGAAAAACAGGAAGAAAACGTCACACAGTATAGAACTGATGCCGTGTCATCTTCTTAGTGAATTTCACATAGCTTAGGAATTGAGCTTTCCTCTACAGAGACTGTCACAGTACTCATTAAAAAGGCAATACATATTCATTGTATTGTGTGTGAAAGAAAAGCAAAACTCCGAGGCAGCATTTGGAAAGCGGCCTGCGGGCTTCAAAAACTCTCTGAGGCATCTAACTTAAAGGATGTCTCCCCTTTTTTTCCTATTGTGATTACTACAGATAATGTGATGAAACTTTCAACCATTAAATGATCTTAAATGTAACAGTCTTTCCCCATTGGGGAGGATACAACAAATATAATCACAACAGGAACAAAATTATGGTGATTTTAGATGGCTGTCATTAATTTATTCATGGTATTTTATTCTAGTCAGCCCAGTACCCTTAAAATAACAAAGGAATGAATGGATGAATACCAAACTGTGCAGTCACAGAGATCAATTGAATACAGCAGGAACAAATATGATGGGTGGTGGAACAAACTTTTCTGCCCAGTAAGATGATTTTGAGTGTGAACTGAGGCTAATGGCTTCATAGCAGCCATTTTAATGTGGTGGATTGTTGTTTCCCTATCATGTATAAACTGAAGCCTCCTTCAGGTGAGATGGTCAAAGAAAACCCAAGGAAAGAGAGATCTGAGAAACCTTTTTATGCCCCCTTCAAAATGTGAAAGAAAAGGCCAATAATACCTTTCTTTGGAAGGGCTAGCTGTGAACCTCCTTTTTTTAAAAAAGTGCAGGAACATTGCAATAATAATAATAATCCTGCACCATTGAATCTAATCAAGGGAATGGGAGGTTCCAAAAGAATATATGATATTATGTGTGATGTTTACATTCAGACAGAAATAAGTGGTAGGTTCAACACCTGTGGAATTAAGCAAGCTCTTCACTCTGCCAGTGATAATTCTCTGAACTGAATTCACTCAATATGGAAAGCTGGTTAATGGTTATTTCAGCCCACTGTACAAATCACATTTTCCACACTGCAACATGAAACATATTCTATGGAGGTTTTGTATCTGTGAATGAGTTATAGTGAGTACAGCCTTTTTCACACAACAAACCAGTATTTGGAAAACAACCAAAATAAATAAAATAAGTGACATATCAAATAAAAAATGCATCTGTCTAACATGGTGTATGTAGAGAAAGAGAAATAAGTGGTAAGTTCAATCAGTTGTGGATGCTAGGAATGGTGTACATGGGAGATTTGCAGTTGTCAAAGCTGCTTCTGATATAACAATTTGCAAATGGTCAGGGTAAATGAATATTTTGTATATGTCTGTAGATCTTCG
This sequence comes from Bradypodion ventrale, assembly GCA_035047345.1. Classification (NCBI taxonomy): domain Eukaryota; kingdom Metazoa; phylum Chordata; class Lepidosauria; order Squamata; family Chamaeleonidae; genus Bradypodion; species Bradypodion ventrale. The sequence continues at coordinate 196,851,068 of JAWDJE010000001.1, read as the reverse complement.
CTGCTGCAATGCATCACTTCATTTACATTTTTCAAAAATATTTTTGTCTGTTTATTGTTGGTTGAAAGTGTGGCTGTGGGCATGTTCTCAAACAGCAACACAGACAAACAAAGTAAAGTGCATTTTTAATTTAAATGAAGTGATGCATCGCAGCCACGATGATCTACACACACACTTACTTCCTCTTTCATAGACAACCAGAAGAGCAAGCTGACCTGTCTGACCTTAAGTAACACTTTTTTTAGCTGATCCAGCCTTCACTTAAATGAGCAGTCTGGATAGGTTGTAATTCTGCAGCCACTCATGGCACTCCAGCTCAAGGATATAACACCCAATCAGGAATATCATGTTTAATGGCCCTTGTTTCCAGAGAATAGGTACTTTAGTGTCTTGCACGGAAGACAAAGAAGGAGCCGCAGTGGGGGCTAAACCACAGGTTTATTTCATGATGGTCAGGATGAACATTCATACATCCTTAAAGTAATACTGTTACATACACAACACTCCTCCCCCCTAGGATGGGACGAAGTCCCTCAACCATTGTGGCTTCCCGCACGTGCGCTTGGGGCATGCGGCTGCTTGGTTTAGCACAGGGGAACTAGGGGCTCCGAGTTCCGCAGAGTCTTGTCCTGCAATGGAAAGGGGGGACTCGTTAGTCGTTTGGCGGGGACTCTGTGACAACCTTGCATTGGGAGAAGGGAACAGAACATACAGCTGGGATGTGAACCCCTGCCTGTTGCTTGTGGCGCCTGGGGACCCCCCCCAGTACGAACCTCGGGACTGACGAGGAGACCCTTGTCCTTTCGCCGGTAACCGGCGTGCTTGCGCCAACCCCTGCTGCCTGGCCCGGAGTTCTAGGGGATGAGGAGAGCGAATTTCCCCCTGCTGCCTGTCTCGGGCGGCTTGGAGATATGGTGTATTCTAAAGCAAAAGGGCTGGGGGGACTGGAGGTACCAGGGGCTGAACTGAAACCCCTCTTCTCGCTCGGACGGGTGGGGGACCATCCGCGACACCCCCCTGGTACGGTAATGTAAAGTCAAACTCATTCCACTCTTTCAAAGTATCCTCCTCCTCGGCTGAGAATCCAGGGTATGCATTTGTACCCGAGGATGCCGCCGTGTCTCCCCCTTGGGTTACGCGGGTGGGGGAGGACCCTAACGCTGATTCCCCTTCACTGGTGACTCACCTTCTGAGTTGGTCAGTGTGCCTTCTCCAGAGTAGACCTGTGCTAGTCTCGACCCTATAGGACACTGGCCCCGTTTGTTCAATGATCTCCCTGGGACCCACGTTGGTCCCGAGGCCGCGTAGTTCCTGCAGTGAACCGGGTCCCCTACCGAAAAACTTTTGAAACTCTCTACCACTATATTTCTCCCTTCATCCTCCACCCTGGTCAGATCCAACTGGTCAAACAGGGTTACCAGCCGCCTCCTCATGAGGAGTTCGGCCAGCGAAAGTCCTGAAGCTAGGGGGGTTGCCCTATAACAGATGAGGAACTGACACAGTTGGAGGTTCAACTCACCAGGACCCATGCGCCGCAGTGCATCTTTTGTAGTGCGCACTTGGCGCTCTAACTGACCGTTTGTGGCGAGGTGAAACGGGGCAGCGGCAATGTGCCTGATGGCATTTCTCTCGATAAACGCCTTGAATTCCGCAGAAGTGAAGGTACTGGCGTTATCACTAACAAGGATGTCTGGCAGGCCGAAGCAACTGAACACCCTGCACAAGTGTTTAATGGTTGCAGCAGATGAGGTGCTAGTCATGGGGATTACTTCCAACCACTTGGAATAGGAATTGACTATCAGCAGAAACATGGACCCGCGGAAAGGGCCAGCGAAGTCGACATGTATTCGGGACCCCTGCTGCCTGGCCCGGAGTTCTAGGGGATGAGGAGAGCGAATTTCCCCCTGCTGCCTGTCTCGGGGGGCTTGGAGATATGGTGTATTCTAAAGCAAAAGGGCTGGGGGGACTGGAGGTACCAGGGGCTGAACTGAAACCCCTCTTCTCGCTCGGACGGGTGGGGGACCATCCGCGACACCCCCCTGGTACGGTAACGTAAAGTCAAACTCATTCCACTCTTTCAAAGTATCCTCCTCCTCGGCTGAGAATCCAGGGTATGCATTTGTACCCAAGGACGCCGCCGTGTCTCCCCCTTGGGTTACGCGGGTGGGGGAGGACCCTAACGCTGATTCCCCTTCACTGGTGACTCGCCTTCTGAGTTGGTCAGCGTGCCTTCTCCAGAGTAGACCTGTTCTAGTCTCGAACCTATAGGACACTGGCCCCGTTTGTTCAATGATCGTCCCTGGGACCCACGTTGGTCCCGAGGCCGCATAGTTCCTGCAGTGAACCGGGTCCCCTACCAAAAAACTTTTGGAACTCTCTACCACTATATTTCTCCCTTCATCCTCCACCCTCAGGTACCTTGATTGAAAGGAACTTTGGCTGAAATCCCATTTCTTACTATAGAAAATAGCAACTAGAGAAAGACCCATTGAATAAATACAATTTATGGGGGAGTTGAACTTATTCAGTGGGCTTACTTTAGATCTGATTTACTGAACAAAGCAACAGGATTTCAGCCTTTGAGAGACAATGACCAGCAAAGCAAAAAGATGCTTGTTAGATCCGGCCCTTATAAGCACGAGTCCAGGACAACGATGAGCAAACAGCAACAGGCTTTATTATAACAGTCAGTAGAGATTAGCTTACAAAGTGTTCCAGATCCCGTGATGGCTATACAATCCTATGGAGTCAGTCCCTCTGGACTCTTACCCAGCAATGGGCAATAAACTAGCTACCGAGAATTGTAGCATAAAGGAGGGGCCCAGGCTTAGCACTACTGAGGCTACCTGTGTGGTGTAGGAAGTATAGATCCGGTCCAGCCCCACCCTTGTTTATCCGTGGGGCTTATATAGTGTCTCCCCGGTGGTGACTATTGGATACAAGGTAGCAACCCACCAGACAAATGTAGCTAACCAATCAGTGTAGGGGATATATGAAGATAACCAATGGAGAGCAGGATCCAAAACTGTAACCAATGATAGGGCTTGGATTAGCATAACTAGCACACCCTTTTGCAGGGGTTTTCATGCCACTTTGGGCTTCTAATTATGATGGCGGGGAACTGCCATTTTCCTATTGCAAGAGCGCTCCATGGGCTACTTGCACCTGTTTTCTTACAAATCTCAGTTTCTGCTATTTTAGGATTTAAATCCCTGTATCTAAACTATCTTGTAACTGGATATTTGTTGGTACAAAGAAGGATGCACTATTGCTGTTAATTAGTATTACTAGCCAAACAGTCATGATACATTCTTCTTTACAGGCACATGGAACAAAATAAGTAGTGACTGCAAAGAAAGCAAACCTTCTTATTGTGTGATCTACCAATCTAGGCCCAGTCTTTTCCCAATGTACTGTGATCTAACAAGTAGACAGTATACTATAGTCTACCATGCCACTCACAGCATATTAAAACCGGACATATTTAAAAATCACAATAAATACAATATTAAACACAATTAAATAATTGGATTAAAATTTCACAAATGTAACACAATTTATAATCCTGAAAAGAGGATAAATAGTACATCTACCTATAAGCAACCAATCATTTGCCAAAAGGCCAGCCGAAACTGAAAAGTATTTACCTGCTGGTGGATAGATAACAGGGAAAGGCTCAGTTTAGCCTAGCTTTCCCCAGAAAGGAGTTTCATAATATGCGACCCTCTCCTGTATCCTCGCTATGTATGCTTGTGAGTGATTTGATAGACGTAGAGGCATCAGCACCTGGGCATACATATACATGTAAAAGCAAGTTACAGTTTTACTGTGGGCTACAGTAGAGCAGGGCAAAACTAAGATGATGGCTCTAGTGGAGCCACAAGATCTTCAGCTACTGGCTGCAATTAAGCTGGGCAAACAAGCCAAGCCAGACAATGGACAAAGTTAGGCACCCGGAGTCAATACACATAAGGCTCTGAAATAGGGTGGGAACAAAGGGTTTTGCCAGCCCAAACCTTAATTAACTGTGTGCTGTCCATTAACCATAGGGCAATGTCCAAGAGCAGGTATTGTCCTGACCACCAGAAAATGCCACGTATGCAAGCCTTCTGTATTAGGGGGTCACGCACATCCTACGCACGTATCACCCCAAGGTAGGGTAATAAATACGAATCCCCAACTTTGTTCGGGGCTGGACCTTATTTATTTATTTTATTTTTATTTTATATTCAAATTTATATGCCGCCCAATCAGGTAAACCCGACTCTGGGCGGCTCACAACAAGTTAAAACACACATAAAACAGTACAACCAATTAAAACCAATTAAAACCCAACATACCCACCCACCTACCCCATTCCTCTTAAAACCCATATAAACCCACATTAAAAAAAAAGTCAATTAAAAGAAATGGGGGCTTAATTTATAAGCCAACAGGCAGGGGCCACTCTTCCATCTGGGCCCCACACCTGCCCTGCCAACCAGGTTTTTAGGTCTTTTCTGAAAGGTAACAGCTCCATCTGCTCCCGCAACTCTACAGGCAGGAGGTTCCACAAGGCCGGTGCGGACACGGAAAAGGCCCTCTTTCGTGTGCCAGAGAGATGAGCCCCTCTGGCAGATGGAACAATCAGGGAGCCCCTCCGATCCACTCTGGTTGGACAGGCGGACACTCTTCGGACGATGCGGTCTCTAAGGTATCCTGGCCCACTACTATGAAGGGCTTTAAAGGTCAAAACCAGCACCTTGAACTGCACCCGGAGGCAAACTGGTAGCCAGTGCAGCTCCCGAAGTAATGGTGAGGCACGAGCATAACGCCCGTGCCCCATAACCACCCAGGCTGCCGCATTCTGGACCAACTGCAGCCTCCGAATGGTTGACAAGGGCAGCCCCATGTAGAGCGCATTGCAATAATCTAGCCTGGAGGTGACCAGAGCATGTGTGACCATGAGCAGGGAGTCCCGGTCCAGGAGCGAATGCAACTGATGGATGACGCGAAGCTATGAGAAAGCCCTCCTGGCCACAGCCGCCACCTGATCTGCTAGTAGCAGCCCCGAATCCAGGAGGACCCCTAAGTTGCGTACCGGGTCTGTCTGGGGCAAAGCAGCCCCATCCAAGACCAAAGTTGGCAGCTCCCTGGATAATGCAGGACCCCCTATCCAAAGCCACTCAATCTTGGAGGGATTCAATTGTAGCCCATTGTCCCCCATCCAGACCCCAACCACCTCCAGACATTTGGATAGGACATTTACTACATCACTGGGGTCCCCATGGGCTGAGATATATAACTGATGATACCTTACTGATGATACCTTACCCCATGGGAACGGATAACATCGCCCAACGGCTTCATGTATATGTTAAATAGGAGAGGAGAGAGCACCGAGCCCTGAGGCACCCCATACTGTAGGGGCCTAGCACTGGACCTCTCGCTCTCCAACACACCGACTGGGTATGACCCTCCAGAAATGAAGAAAACCAGGACAGCACAGTGCCCTGGATTCCCAAACCTTTGAGCCGTTCCAGAAGGATACTGTGGTCAACGGTATCGAAGGCCGCTGAGAGATCCAGAAGAGCCAGGACGGATGGATGACCCCCATCCCGCTCCCACAAGAGGTCATCAACCAGTGTGACCAATGCAGTCTCAGTACCATATCCAGGCCTGAAACCCGATTGATAGGGGTCCAGATAATCCGCTTCATCCAGGACCCCCTGCAACTGCCGCATCACCACCTTCTCCAGTACCTTCCCTAAGAAAGGGAGGTTGGAGACTGGCCTATAATTAGCTGGAACTGCTGGGTCGAGAGATTGTTTCTTCAGGAGGGGGTGCACCAGAGCATGTTTTAAAGGTGAAGGAAACACCCCCTCCCGCAATGAAGCATTTATTATAGCCCCGACCCAGCCTCTCGTCACCCCCTTGGAGGCTTTCACCAACCAAGTGGGACAGGGATCCAAAGGGCAGGAGGTGGTGCAAACTGCTGCAAGAAGCCTGTCCACTTCCTCAGGGACAACTGGATCGAACCGATCCCAGATAACACTGCCAGACTGAGCTCTGATCCCCTCTGGACCCTCCCCATCCATGCCGGGATTAAACCCCGAGCGAATCCGAGCGATTTTCTCCACCAGATAGTCTGCGAAAAACTCAGCCGGACCCTGCCAACCGGGCACCGGCCCCTCCCGGCCAAGGAGAGACCTGGTAACCCGGAACAGAGCCCACAACTGCCTCCACATGTCTTCCTTCCAAGCCAGCCATTCCAACAATCCTCTAACAACAGTGCAGTATTTACAAGCTGCGGGTTACCACTAGCAACAGCAAAATATCATAGACCATGCAGCTATAGTAGACATTAAATGGGCTGCTTATGCAAAATCATTACATTTCACAATTACATGAGCAGGACAGAAAACGTGGTTTTAAAGAATACATTCTTCCTGTAGTACATTGAGCACATCATGAGAAGACAGGACTCAATGAAGAAGACTATAATCCTGTGAAGAGTGGAACACAGCAGAAAACGAAAATAACTAAACATGAGATTGACAGCCATTGTAGCCATGGTCTGAATTTGCAAGAGATAAGCAGAGCTGTTAAAGATAGGACATTTTGGAGCTCTCTCACTTATACCATAAGTTGGAGGTGTCATCACATAAAAGAAACCATTTAACCTAAATTGTGATCCAACAGAGAAACTAACCTGCCCCTCCCCATTATTATTATGTTTCAGTATACAGTGGAACCCTGGGTTCCAAATGCCTTGAATAACGTAATTCTCGCGATATGAAAGGAAATCCATTGAAATTGACAGCTCGACTTGCAGTTTTTTTACCATAGGAACAGGTTTTTTTGGCATGGTGGGTGCAATTGCGCCATTATTCATCTGCTTTGGCAGTCTCTGCCACTTCCTACAGTGGTGAGAGGGTATGGAGAGCATTTCCGCTCTATTTCTAGAATTTTTTCTTCACATTTTTGGTGTGTTTTGGCACTTCTGGGTGGCGGGGAGTTTACAGCTGATTGTCGGGGATGGGGATGGCACATTACCAGAGCCGTCCACTAGAGGCCACTGGCAGAAGTGCTGAAAATGCATTGAAAATCAATTAATTCTTTTCAGAGGTCAGAAAAATGTGGAAAAATGTCTTTTATCTGTTCAAATCTCTTTATAAAATGGCAAAAATGTGACAAAAAAATTCCAAAGTGCACTTTATAAAGAGTTTAGAATGGGGAAAAATATGTGTTTAATTTTTTCTGACATTGGGAGAGGATTATTTGAGTTTCAATGCATTCCTACGGGAAACAGCACTTCGAGATACAAAATTTTTGTGATATGAAAACCTCTGAAAAATGGATTAATTTTGTAACTTGGGGCTTCACTGTATTACTTTTTCAGTGCCGATTTTATTCAGGGCCTAAGCTTTAGGAGATGATAATAGGTAAGAGAGGTAATAAATAGAATTATTTAATCAAAGTCATTGCTTGCTTAAACTGTATTATACTCAAATGCTAAATGTATTTGTCACTAGATTTTATGACACATTTGGAGATAAACTGATCTTGACAGTGGAAGAGAGTCCTAACTAAAATCAAGAAGTGCAATGGCAACTGAAATAGCAATCAGTTTCATGCTCTCAATATTTCATTTATTAAAGTCAGGAAACCAAGAGCAACTTTCAGTTATGTACATAGCCTGCAGTTTTCAAGCTCTTCATATAAATCTTTGATAATATCCACTCCTCTCAATCAGCTTACATATTTAACATACCCCATATAACTTGTATAATAAGCAAGCAACCCAGACCTCAAAATGATTTGTAAGGTTTGACTGACAATGAAACAAATGGAGATGGAGACACCTTGAAGACAGGATAGGTCCTGTTTTGAGCTTCCTCCTGCATATGATATACTGAAAATTGATAGCTTGCTTTTCTCACACTGTGATAATTACCCACTTTGGGTCTAAAGCATTCAGGTTTATCTTTCATTGCGGATGGCAGGACAGAAGATACATGAAGGGGGAGCCAACACTACCAATTTTAGTCATGTAAAGATTAACTGGATTTATTACTGTTGGCACCAGTTACTTGCCCAGATGCACTCCATCATACAGGATACAGATGAGACCAATGGATTGTCTAAATGTAATTTTTTAAAAACCTTTGCAGACTTTTTCATGAGATTAAGTGGTCTTGCAAATGCACCATTTATTCTGCCCTACAGACCAGGTCATGTACTGATCTTGCTGAAGTTAAAGTTACCCTGATGGCCAAACAACACTTTTTATCTTGTCTTGTACTATTCTTTTACCAAAAAACTCCCACACCTTTTGGCCTCTCCTGAAACCAAGGTATATTTGTTGCAATGCTTTATACTATGGCAGAGTTTAGCACTATGACATTAATGCTGTAGCAACAGTCTCTCTCTTCCGCCCCTTCAAAAAAAAAAAAAAGGCCAAGGAAGCTCACAAACAACAATTACAAACAATAGGGAACTTTGCAGGATACTGGCAAGTGTGAAGTTGATGAGGGCACATGGGTTCAAGCTGTATGTGTAGCTGATGCACTGAATAGTTGAACTATTGTGTGGCTGTGAATTTCGATGGATCCCATGATCTTCCATCACAAATAACCAAAATAATAATAACCAGGCAAAGGATTTTACAGGTTGAGAATTCTGAAGCATAGCAAATGCTTCAGATCTTCTAACAACAGAAGGATCTTAAACTGACTGTTCTGGTCTTATCCAGTTATGTATTGCCTTCTGAAAATACATAATGGTCACACATAGTGACTATGTTAGCTTGGTGTAGTGCTTGGAATGCTGGGTTACACCTCTAGAGACCTGGGTTCAACTCACCACTTGGGCAATAAAGCTCACTGGGTGATCCTGAGCATGTCATACTCTCTCAGACTGACCTATCTCACAGGACCTTATTGAGGATAAAGTGGGGAGGAGAGCCATGTAGGCTGCTTTGCACTAGTTGGAGAAAATTTGGACTTCAATTCCCAGAAACCTGAGTCAATTCCCCAAAGCACTGATCAGCCAATGTACTGACTTAGGCTTCTGGGAATTGAAGTCCCCCTGTGGGGCGAGCACCCCACATTGGGAACCACTAATATAGAACAAACAAATAACACCACCAATAACTGTAAATTATCAACATTTACTAAATGAAGCTCTGGATTTCTCTGTTTATCATGTATTGTTGGAATACTTATCAGTGAAATAGACACTGGAAAGCTAATTGTTCATTGGAAAAGAACCTAAAGCCTGGATTCTATGGGCAGCCATGACAGATAAGCATTCTTCTTCTCTTCTTTGTTTCCTCTTTTACCCTATCAGGTGTCGAGGGAGATACAAGGGTCTTGTTCTGGCACTTCTAGCATCCTCCACCGGTGCTATTTGGTGTTCTTGTAGTATTTCTCTAATGATATCTCTCCACCTTCTTCAGGGTCTGCCTCGTGGTCTTTGTCCTTCTCCTCTTTCCACATATGCCTTGCAAGGTATGGAAATCCAAGACATTCTCTCCAAATGGGCAAACCACTTTATTTGTTGTCTATGTGTGTAGTGCAAGATTGGTTCTATTCCAATTCTTTCCCTTATCACCTCATTCCTGATTTTATCCCTTCTAGTCACTCCAGCAGCCTTCCTCAGATATCTCATTAGTGACCAGCTTTTGCTTATGTTTTGTTGTAAATGTCCATGTTTGGCACTGATAACATAAGGTGGGAATGAATACGCTTTGTATGAGGTGTTTCTTTGCATTGATTGGTTGGCAGCTGAGCATTGTCACTCGTAAAACAATAGACAGAAGATTTATTGGGTTCAGCTACAAAGCAAAAGCTAACATTAACAATTGAAAATAACTTGCTGCTATCTTCATTTTCTCTGATGGTGTCACAATTTATACACCTGTAATTTCTAAGGATATATTCCAGACTATGACTTCTGGGTTTTAGACAAATACTTATTTGGATTTCTGTAGGCTACGCTGGAGAAAGTTCTTTACCAATCTGCTTTATGAATTATGGGTTGTGCAGGCATTGGTTAGCATAATGGACAATATCTAGGGCTGTCATAACTGTTGGAATGCAGCTGCTGACTGAGCAAATTCCATCATCAGTGAATCCCATGCAGAAAATCAGGGACAAGGTTTCAAACAGATGAGGGAAGATGAGTACAAAGTAAGACAAACACACTGGATTTATAATAGGTGTTTTTGAAAGTTGCTCTGCATAATTTTTTGAAATGGATGCGACAGTTGTTTTATAGTATAGACTAGCATATTTTGCCCGGCGGTGCCGGGCTTTTTAAAATTGTGTTGGATAGTAAAGGGTTCCTTTTTTTTCTTGAACCAATGGTGCTGTGCTTTTTTAAATGGTGGTGTAAGGTTTTTTGTTTTTTTGGCTTTGAGGTGCTGCGTCCGCCTGCGGCGGACTTGCGCTCCCAGTGGGGGCTTTTTTTGGCTTTGAGGTGCTGCGTCCGCCTGCGGTGGACTTGCGTTCCCAGTGGGGGCTTTTTTTGGCTTTTTTTGTGTGCTGGCTTCCTCAGTGCCGGGCTGTTTGAAGTGGTTTTTTTAAGTTTTTTGTTTTTGGAAATGAGGTTAGTGTGTTATTTGTGTTTGTGAAAATGTTTATTTTTTAAACTGTTTTAAACTGTGTTGTTATGTTGTTGTTTTTTGGATTTTAAAAAGAGGTTAGGTTGTTGTTGTTTTTTTAATTATTGTATTTTAAAAAAGAATGTGTTACTTTGTGAATTTGTGTAAATTGTTTTATTTTAGATAATAATTTTTAAAATGTGTAAATTTGTGTTTTTTTAATTGAATGTATTTTTCATTTTTTATTTTTTTATGGAAAATTTATTTTTTATTTTATCTGTGAATTATTTTGATTTTTTTGGATATTTTTGAATGTTGTTTGAATTGATTACCCTATTTTTGGGGATTTATTGAATATTTTGGAATATTTTGGATGTTTTTTCTCCTTTGGCCACTGGGTGGTGGTTTTGAGCAATTTTTGGAATTGGGTGAGTCTCTTCTTCTCCTCATTTCATTTCCGGGTTTCATCGGGGCAAGTCGTCTTTTGGTAAGTTCTGTCCGGGTTTTTTGTAAGGGTTTTTTTTTTGGTTGGGGGGTGTTTTTTGTTTGTTTAGGGTTTTGGGTGGGGGTTTGTGTGTGTGTTTTTTTGACAGTGTTTTGGTTTTGGTTGGGGGTTTCTTTGAGTGTTTTTGGATTGTTTTTGGTGCGTCCTTTTTTTAGGGGGGGTGCCTTTTGTTCTCACGGGCCATGCTTGGTGGCCCATGGGAAGGAAGGGCACTTGTGGCGGGGGTGCCTTTTCTTCCCATGGGCCATGCTGGGTGGCCCATGGGTAGGAAGGGCATTTGCGGGGGGGGCTTTTCTTCCCATGGGCCATGCTGGGTGGCCCGTGGGTAGGAAGGGTACTTGCGGGGGGTGCCTTTTCTTCCCATGGGCCATGCTGGGTGGCCCGTGGGTAGGAAGGGCACTTGCGGGGGGTGCCTTTTCTTCCCATGGGCCATGCTGGGTGGCCCGTGGGTAGGAAGGGCACTTGCGGCGGGGGTGCCTTTTCTTCCCATGGGCCATGCTGGGTGGTCCGTTGGGAAGAAGGGCAGTTGCGGTGTTGCGGTGTGGGTTGCTTTTATTTTTGGCGCACCGGCTGGCCCTTCGAAACGGAAGGGCAGTGGTGGCTGGGGTTTTTGTTTTTACTTGTGTTTTTTGCGTGCTGCTGGCCCTTGGAACGGAAGGGCAGTGGCGGCGGGGGGGGGGGTTATTTTTTCCCCCCACAGGCAATGCTGGCTCGCCAGTGGGGATGAATGGCAGCGGCTGGTGGTTTTTTTTAGCTTTTATTTTTCGCGCGCCGGCCGCCTCAGCGTTCTGCACGCTAATGGCGCGTAGGATGCTGGGGCTTGTAGTTTTGGCTGCACGTGTTTGGTTTATGCGGCGATTTTTCTTTTGCGGCTTTTTTTTTTATTGGCTGCGGCGCGTTTTCGAACGTTCCTTTTGCTGCGCCGCTCAGCCTGATTGGCTCTGGCGCGGTGCGGTGAAAGGAACTTTGGGAATTGAAGTTCCTTTTTTTTGTTTGCGACTGGGGGGCTCCTGCCCCCGGGTTGAAAATTTCAACCCGACAGTTACCTGCGAACCCCGTTCGGGCGAGTGAACGGAGGCTCGGACGGGGCTAGTGGGGCCTGGTGCAACATCCTTTGTCACATTCCAACGGTTAACGCACCATTTTATAGGTATAGATTTATTTAATTACAGGTTGTTCTGGTGGAAGTTTAAGCTGCTCTACTTGCATCTTACAATTGGATTTCACTCAATATGTAATACAATGCATATGACTCGCCAGATGGCTACAAAACCATATGGTGAACTACATGAAGGCAAATGTGACTTGTTCTAATATAATGCCACCTAATATGAAGTTGTGCTTCTTTTAAAACATCAGTTTGAGTTGACAAGGATCACTCTGGGAATGGGCTTTTTTTACTCCAGCAATTATGTAATGTGATTTCTGAGAAAAGGAGTGAAACAGTAGAACAAATGCCTCTCTGCATCAAAAGTCTTATGACCATAAGTCTTAAGTTTACTAAGTCTTAAGACTTGGTGCTCTGAGTTGAATAAGGCTCAAACTGACTATCAAACAGTTCTTATGGTCAAAAAGTTCTTCCTAACCTTTGAGGAAGTGTGTTCTGCAAAATAGCTGTGGGGCTTTCCTATCATTAATGCTGATATCTATATATTGTTTTAAAAAATAAAATATCATAAAGTCATGCTCCAGGCAGCTTGTCAAGAATTCCCCTTACTACTGAGAGATTAGTGGTGGTGGTGGTGCTGATGCTGATGCTGATGCTGATGCTGATGCTGATTATTATTATTATTATTATTATTATTATTATTATTATTATTATTATTATTATTATTATTATTATTATTATTATTGCATGTCAGAAATTATTATCGGTCAAAAGGATTTTTGTTGGAGAAACTCTGCTCAGGGGCCACCCGAATGAGGCTCCTTTCATATTCCCAAGATCTTTTCCCAATGATGTTGTCCCTATATATATCTACTTGCAATTTCTTGCTTTCGATCTGCTAGGTTGGCAGGAGTTGGTAGCAGAGGATGACCTATCAATATGCATTTGTTCTTGCTTCAAGAACTCTAAATATGGAAGAATGACTATTACAGTATTTGGCAAGGGATTTTTACTATCATGAGTGAAATAAGAGTTATTTTTGTTGGATTTATTTGCAAGCAGAGGTCTCCCAGGTGTGAACGATACAAGACTCTGCGTGCTATCACTTATTAGGAGATGTTGCCAGCTATTTCAGTAATGGGAGCTGAAGGCTAATGACTTGGTCACGTAATGCATGTTGATGAGACTATGAGCCGTATACAAAGACAATTTGCTAGATTAATTAAGTAAGTGGATATCTATTTTGCAGCAAGTACATAAGTAATGTTTGTAGTATTGCTGAATACATCAATATTCTTATTAACACTAACTTAGGGTTGCAAATGTGAATCTACTGCTTTACATATCTGGGCTCTGAAATCAGTGCTAAGCTAAAAACACAAATATCCAACTCTCATTTTGTGACAGCTTAAATAGAAAGAAAAATTTGAGTTTTGGATTTTGGGGGATTCTTGAGACCACTTTCTAGGAGGGCAATATGTCATTGGGAAAAAAATTGTAAGAGGAAGAAAATGACTGCAGTGATAATCTTGGTCCCAGTGAAATTGCACTCAAACAAACTTGTTTGATGAGAAGCTCCTGAAGAAATCAGAGCGTAAGACCTGAAATAATGCAGTTAAGTTAAAAGAGAATTCACCTGAACATTAGGAAGAACTTTATGACAGTGAGATCTGTTTGACAGTGGAATAGCCTGCCTTGGAGGGTGGAGGAATCTCCTTCATTGCTTTTTTTGTTCTTTAAAAAGAGCAGTAGTAAGATGATATCTGTCAAGGACACTTTAGCTGTGGTTTTCCTGCTTTGAAAGGTTAGAGTCACTGACCAGGTGGTGGTTCTCTTCATGTTCTAAAATTCTATGATATTGTGAAGGAACCATCAGAAATATTTTAGAGCCTGGTGTCTTCTTCATATCCAGTTTACCTGCATTGATTTCATTCAGCAGTGAAACTATATAACTTATATTTTATGATGCATCCCTTTCTCCTTTGTGGGGAAATAAGTATACAATCCTGCAACAGTTTACCTTTGTCTGACTATTACTGAATGTCTGGTCATATGTGTAAAATACTGTACTGTGCTCCTCATATTATGAAATTGTCCATTAATTCCTTTTTTGACATTGGTGTTATTGGCTGTCAAATCATTTTCTGACTCATACTGTAGCAACTCAAATAGGGTTTTCAAGGTATGTTAGATGGTCACAGAGTGATTTATCATTATCACCTCAACTCACTTCTGTGAATTTCTGTAGCTGAAGGAGGATGTGAACGCAGGTTTCCTGAGTCCTAGCTAAGCACTTTACCCCCTACACTACATTGGTTCTCAATTAATCAACCTCCTATCCAAAAGTTTGATCTCCTACCAAAGAGCAAAATCTTTCCTATGATTAATTCTGTGAACTCAAACTACCCCTTTCTTCTCAGACACATATCTGACACTTATCTATTGCATGAATAGAACATTCCAGAACATCCTTACCACTTTTCTGATATTGCCCTACAGGCAAAAGATGACAACCAAGTAATTACGAGTTTATATGTTGCATTTGAGAGATATCAAACTGGAGGATAGGGGAGGCAAAGTTACTCCTGCTTATTGTACATAGTAAATCAAAAGCTTTGTCACCAAGCGGATGGGCAGTTTTGTTATTTTTAAAGGCTGAATGGGTTTTCCTAGATGTCTTCAGAAGTCACGTGTGGTATAGCTTTGTACATCAGAACATAATTTGATTTATAAAGATTAATTTAAAACTTGCCATGCATGAACTCAGATAAACAATGAGGCTGTGATGAGGAAGATAATGTGCATAGCCCTTCTCTAAACACCAAAGAGTCCTTTTCTCATTGCCTCATAATTTGTGCAAGGTAATGATGAGGTAGTAATTTATGCAGACACTGCAGATCCTCAGTTCTAATGTACGTGGGTAAAACAAGTAACTTTGCAACTGCTCAGAATACTGTTTAAAATGTGTCACGCCCGGAGAGCTAAAGAATTTGGTTGTTCAGTTTTTAATTTAACTTCATAGATTTCTTGGCAACCTATTTCAAGTTGTTAGAAAATCCAGTCCTAAGTGCTATAGTACACCTTCCTAATATAGTCTTGCATTATTCATAGTATGCATTATTACCCTAGTATTATGATCTATTATTAATGAATTCCATTACAAATTTAGGAGTAAATATGCCTCATTCTGCCATTTATTTTGCTGTAAATCAGTGGTGTCCTCCTCCTCAGTCCATTATTTATGCAGGCATTCCATATTCTCCATCAAGAGCTAGTTCAAAGAACTCCCAATTTTTGGTAAGATCACCTTATTACAGGTACACAGCTAGGGCCAAAATAACTACCTAGCATGCTGAATTAGCTTGTGCATGGTTTTTGCAAGATCTATACTTCATCAGTTGGAAGATAGGTGGTAAAATTGCAATTATCATGGTCTTGCTCTCTTTTTTTCAATGCTGAATTTGGTGTCCAGCTTCATTTCATTTCAAATAACTGCATAAGTATAGCCTGAATGTTGTTGTTGTTGTTTTATTTTTTCCAAACAAATGTAGTAGCCGATATAATCAATAAGATGTTCCCTTTTCTTTTTTAGCTGCATCATTTATTTATTTATTTATTAAATTTTTATACCACCCATTTGGGAAATTTCCCCAAAAAATAAACCAACCAAATAAATACATCCCAAAATAAAATAACTGGCATCTATGGGCACAGAGAATCCTAAAATACTGACTGGTTAATTCATTGCTAAGGGGATAACATTCCGAAAAGCTTCCTTGAATAGGAAAGTTTTTAATTGTTTTTTAATATATCCAGGGGCCTGATGCAGTTCCAGTGGTAGTGTGTTCCACAGCATTGGTGCCACCACCAAGAAGGCTCAATTTCTAGTTATAAACTTTCTAGCCAGACTCAGGGCTGGTACTTGGAGCTGCGTAGAATGTGACGAATGTGTGATGCAGGGAGTTGTTCTGAGGGAGAGACACTCTGACAGATAACAAGGTCCCAAACTGTATAGGGCCTTATATGATAATGCTAACACCTTGTATATTGCAGAATATATCATGCGTAATGCAGGGCTGGATGAAGCACAAGCTGGAATTAAGACTGCTGAGAGAAACATCAACAACCTGAGATATGCAGATGACACTACCCTTCCATCACAGCATGTCACCTGTACCACTGATCCAGTTCTGCACATCACTTTCTGGTCCTGAGTCCTTTTGGCACACAAAGTGCTCCTCAGCCCCAGGCCAGTATGGATGAAGCTGCTACCCTCCATCGATATGGATTCAAGTGGGATTTAGTCCACTTGGGGGCCATCACCCTTCCCTGTGGACATTGCCACATGAGGCTGTTAGTCCTCAGGGTAGTCAGGTTAGCTAACTGCCACCTGATGATCGACATTTTGTCACTGGCAGTATGGTCTGCTCTATTACCATAGCAGAATAACCTGGCCAAATCTCTCTGCAAGGGAAAATTGAAGGATAGGATGGATGAATAAGAGAAGCACTCAGCTTTAGACTTATGTTTGCAGGAAAGTATCCACAATTGCTTAGCTTGCTTCAGAATGTCATGTTACAACCACAGTGGCTTCAGTTGCAGAATTTGAGGAAGGAAAGAAAGTCTAGATCTTATTATTTGTTCCAAATAGCATATATCCATTGAATCAATGTGATTTACAGGGCCGTAGCCAGGATTCTATATGTGGGTGGGTGAATATTTTTTCAGGATGGGCAACAATGTCTCATATATATGTCATATATATAAGGAGCAGGGAGTTTGAAGGTGGACAAACTGCTAACTCAGGGTGGGCAATGCCCAACCTGGCCATACCCTGGCTATGGCCCTGGTGATTCACATTAATTATAGCATAATTAATTGCATTAATATGAGTTTATTCTACAGTTAATCCTCATATAACAATGCGTTCAGATAGCATCACTTTCGCTTAACAATGCGTCATTATGCACCACATGTTCCCCTGCATAACAATGTTTTTAGTGTCGTTGTCCAGACAACGATGCTAAAATAACCGTCATTGCAGGCGCACCCCCCCAATAACGGACACAGACAACATTGAAAGTGGATAACAGCATAGGGCCACATTTATTGATTCAATGCCCTAGTCCGAATTATAAATTTGTATTGGTAAAACGACCAATCATAATTCCTAAGGCAAGCAGGCCGAAGTAACACTGGTAAGGTACCACCCCAAAATTGCCAACGGCAATTGGTTACAATGTATCAATTTGTATCAATTTGTTTGTTGACAACAAACAAATTGTTGACCGTAGTCAATAACTAACTCATGACCCCACCCTCTGACGCGTATCCGTGAAATCACAGGGGTGATGCATGCTGGTTAGCAATCGTCATCACCCCATCGCCTGGTTCATCGTTGACCGGACAACGTTTAACTAATTTATTCCTGTCTAGTGTTGTCCAGTCAATTGCGAACCTGCCGGATACTTGTGGGTCATACTGTTTACCTTACCAGTGCTACCCGCCACATGGAGGGGCTTCAAAGAAGACCTGACGCCCCCCCCCAGACCGTCAGCTCGGTCAACAGGCCTGCTCGCCAGTCACCCAACAGGAGGTCCATACCTCCTCGCGACAGGTGGACCCCATCCCCTGCATACAGGTCATAATTTTGTAGGCTAATATCGGGGTGATGACTAACCCGTCCCCAAGCCCTGGTGGCAAGAAACCGCGCCACTGCCTTATTGACCGCGCGCCTAGCGCGGTCAAGAGCCAGGAGGTTAACGCCCCCTCTGTAAGAATGGCGCGGAACAATGTCCGACCAAACCAGGGTTGTGGCAGGCCAGACATAATGCAAGTAGGCGAGTTCCTCGCAAATCGCATGTTTGAGCGATAAGCCGGTGACCTGGCCCAAATCATTGCCCCCCAGGTGGATGATTAGAATGTCAGGCGGGTAAGCACCCAGGCCAGAAAAAAGGAAAGGCCGCAGCTCCCGCCATAACATCCCAGGCTTACCATGCCATGCGAGACTGGCGTGGTGACCCAGTCCCAGTCGGGGTCCCCACTCTGTCGCCGCAGCGTAACGCGCTGCCCTGTGCACATAGCTGTGGCCCACCAGCCATACTGTCACCGGTGTAATACGACACCCAGGGTCTGTAAGAAAATTGAGAAAAAAGGCGGTAAGGTGACTGGATTGGTACTCATGGCGGGAGTGGGCGCACATAAAACTGAAAACATTGCGAGCCCCACCTCCCCATGCTGCGTATGTCAGCCCCAGAGTACCCAAAAGCAGCTGCTGTAGAGGCTGCACCAATACGGAACGAATGTGTGCCATAACGGGCACCTGGTAGGCCCACCCTGGTGAGGGCTCTGGCTGTCACCTTCCAAAACTGAAATTTAGTAAGGGGAGACCCATCTTGGTGACAGAAAAACGGGCCGTGGTGCATGCCACGCAGTGCCAGGAATTCCTGTAGGGCACCAACCGGACAGATGTCTGCCAAAGAACACCGTAGCAGTCTTACTCCACTGCCTACGCCATGCTGATCTGTTTTAGAGGAGCGTATCCTCAACTGGGCCCAGTCTTTGGCAACATAGACATCTTCGAGTTCCAGTGCCCTACCACTTGCATCCGCCTTAGACAGCATCACGAGTTCGCTGACGCGGAGCGCTCCAAAAATTGCCACCGTTGTGGCTGCATGAAAAAGGGCTGCCTCATAATGATCAAAACAGAGGCCTGGCCAGCCCCGGGCCAACTGGGTAAGAACCCCTGGGGAAATAGGGTGCCGGTCGTCCGGGCAACGCCCGCGCTCGCGCACCCACCCCTCCAAAACATGTCTCACACGGAAGTCAGAGGTGGTATCCACATGACCCCCTACTTTGGCCATAAAAGCCAACGCCGAAAGCTTGGATGCTATGGTGCGAGGTGCGAGGCCCTGTGCATGCAGGTGAACCATGAACCGCAGAACATGGTCCACCGGAATCGGCCAGGTCTCTGGCAAGTGAAATTGAGCAGCAAATGCCCTATATGAATAGAATGCTTGTTGATACGCCTTACGCGTGCGTGGCGCTAGTGACAGGCCAATCGCCCGGTTCACCTCTCCTTGCCAATAGTCCACATCTCGTCCGGGAGTGGCGAGGGAAATTCCTCCGCATCCGGGGCCAAGGCGCGGAACCGGGAGATCTGCAGGCGGGACAAAGCGTCAGCAATATCATTATTAACCCCTGGGACATGCCTGGCCCTGAACAAGATGTTGAGGCGCAGGCAGCGCAGCACAAAATGGCGCACTAGATCCATGACCCTGGGCGATTTGGAAGTCTGTGCATTGACAATGTGTACAACGGCAGCATTGTCACACCAGAAATGCACCACCGAATTTGCCCACTGTTCGCCCCATAGCATCAAAGCCCCCAGGATGGGAAAAAATTCCAGGTATGTGAGATCCCGCAGGCGACCTGTGCCTGCCCATGCCGGTGGCCACCCACCATAGGCCCACTTCCCATTGAAGTACATCCCATAACCCAGGGATCCTGAGGCATCAGACTGGATCTGGAAATTGGGGGATGCCAGGAGGTCAGACCTCCAAAATGAGACCCCATTAAACTCCCTCAGGAATTGCAACCAGACGAACATGTCTGCCCTGATACCCCGGGTAAGCCTGACTCTGTGGTGGGGCCTGGATAACCCTGCCATGGCGTCACATAAGCGCCGGGCAAAAGCCCTGCCCGGAGCGACCACCCTGCAGGCAAAATTAAGGTGCCCATGGAGCACCTGCAGTTCCCTCAGGGATGCCTTACGCTTGGCCAGCAATTCCGAGATAAGGGCCACTATCCTGGACACCTTATCACCCGGCAACCTAGAAGCCTGCACTACTGTGTCAATCTCAACCCCCAGGAATACTAGCTTGGTCAATGGGCCCTCGGTCTTTTCGGGCGCTAAAGGGACACCAAGTTCCTGCATTAGCGTCTGAAATGTGTTAAGGAGACGTGCACACGTGTCCCAGCCCCGTTCACCCCCGAATAAAAAGTCATCCAGGTAATGGGCTACAGACCAGGACCCTGACCTACGGACGAAGGCCCATTCTAGGAAGGTACTAAAACGCTCGAAAGCCGAGCATGATATGGAGCAGCCAAAAGGCATGGCCTTATCGAAATAATATTCCCCCTTAAATTTAAAACCCAGCAATTCAAAGTCGCCCGGGTGCACCGGCAAAAGGCGAAAAGCCGACTTAATGTCACACTTGGCCAGCAGGGCACCCGGGCCACACGCGCGCACCATGCGCAGCGCCTGGTCAAACGATGTATACCTGACTGAACAAAGGTCATCAGGGATAGCATCGTTGACCGATCGGCCGGCTGGGTAGGACAAATGATGAATAAGACGAAACTCACCTGGGGACTTTTTGGGCACCAAACCCAGTGGTGAAACCTTAAAATTGGGAAACGGGGGTGCGGGGAAGGGTCCAGCGACCCTGCCCGCGTCTAACTCCTTTTTAATGCTGGCCGAAGCCACCTCCTCCCTTCCTCTGAGGGATAAAAGGTTGGGAGCATCCTGAGGGGACCTATCACCCATAAAAGGGATACGAAATCCCTGCTTAAAACCTTGAAGTAGATACTCCCCGTCCTCCCCCTTCGGGTACGATGCGAGCCAGCGCTCCAGCATGTCCACGTTAATTGGGGAGGGGGCCTTTTGGAGGACTAGCTCCATCCGCGGCAGCTTCGCCAGCCCACTGTCCACCCCTCCCTCTGCCTCGTGCCCCCCCCAGGCCTGGGACAAGCAGAGGCTGCGTGGGGGCCAGAACATGTGGGACACTCATGCTTATACCTGCAATTCTTTCGATTGCAGGAACCATTTGACGAGAAAGTCCAGCACAGCAGGCGGGCTGGAACCCCCTGCCCCGCCGGTTGGCGGGTAACCTGCGCTGGAGCCGCTCGCTGGACCGCGTGTCCACAATGGTATCTATCCCCCGGGGCAGGGCGTGTGGGTGTCATGTACAAGAGCCACAGTCTCTGGCACGGCTCATCCCATCTCATCTCGGGGTGGAGAGGAATCCTCATACGGAATTCCTCATCATATGCTAGCGATGAGGGGCCCGGGAAATCAACCATTGCCCTATATATGTTGTCCAAATATTGGACCATGGGGATAGCTAAATCCGGCCGCGCCCTCAAATATACCGCCATGTATATTAAATAGGCGGGAAGCCAGTTAGCCCAGGTACGCGGCGGCTTACGGCGGCGTGCCTGCTCCTTATCCTTCTCATCCTGACCCTCCCTTTCCTCCTTGGTGGGCTCTCTGTTCAGGAGTGAGAAGATATCTACGTACTCCCCACGCCATATCTTTTCCCTAGTAGCCTGTGCCAAGTGATCACCCAATGGCAAGGAATACCCTGCCGTCGGCAAAGCCGAAAAGGGGACAGCCGGCCTAGTAAAAGGGGCCTGAGCTAACCCAGCCACCCCCAGAACATTCCCCGCAGTGTAAGGAGCAATGCCCACCCCAGTGCCCAAGGTGGCAGTTGTTGTCGCCGGGTGGGCCGTAGACAGCGTGGCCCCCGCACCACCCGCGCGAGGCCAAGGCCATTGAAAGGCCCCCCCTATATTGGGAATGTGTGTGGATGTACTTGCTTGCACCGTATACTCACATGCTGCACCCCCGCGGGCCGCCCCCACCGGGGGTTCCGGCCCACTGGGGGCGTCGGAGCTCACGACCGACCTAGAGCTCATCACCGGGGCTTGACCCGCACCAGGTTGCTGGCTGGGGAGCTGCGAGGCAGTGGCCGAAGCCGCACCACCCGCCTGCAGCAGCTCGACCCTCCCCGCCGGCTGTTGTCCTGCTGCCGACAGCACCTCAAAAGGAACCCCAAAGGGGGCTCCCGCCTGACTGGCCCGGGCCAAAGACGCCTCCAGGGCCGCAATGCGGGCCAGTAAGGTGTCCACGTTGACCATGGGCAAAGGGCCGGCCGGCCCGCCTGAGCCAGGCACGGGTACAGGTCCCTGCACCCCGGGGCCAGCATATGGCCATTGGCCAGCACCAAAGCCCGGCAGAGCTGGTGGAGAAACCTGCCAAGGCAGGGGGCCGCCCCACCCCCCAAGGCTAGAGGGCCCGGGGAGAGGCTGCGGCCCAAAAGGAACAGGCCCAACGGAGTGAGCAGGAGGAGGAGCGGTGTCCACCGCTCGTGGGCCGCGGGCCGGAGCGCCATCCGCGCTCACACTCTGCTCGCCCGCAGCGGGCCAAGGGGCAATAGACCCCATTCCGCCGGCCCCGGTCGGGGCTGGCAAAGGTGGCTGCTGAGGAGGCGGCACCACGGTCCTCCGACCTGGGTTGCGCCTCCTAACAGCGCGAGCTGAACTCGAAGCTGCCTTCTTCTTCGAAGGCATCTCCACCGAAGCAAAAAAGGGAAGCCGGCAAGGCAGAATCGCTATCAAAAGGCTTCCCAGTAAGCTAACGAGCGACGGAGACACAGGGGAAAAAACTTCTCCGCTCCGTCGCTGAGGTAAAATGGCAGCTCGGCTGCCTCGTGGCCAGCCTTTTTATAAGGGAGCTGGCCACGCCCCTAACTACCCGGATTCTCTGTCCTGTGGGGGGGCCCCCGCAAAGGGCGCGGCGGCCATTTTGGCGCCGCGCTTGCATTATCAGGACAATGACGCTAAAAACGTTGTTATGCATGAAACTCCATAGAAACCTGCATAACAACAAAAATCGCTTAGCAATGCTTCTTGAGGAACCAAGTAACGTCATTATGTGAGGGTCTACTGTACTTGTGACTAGGGGTGGAAATAATCCTTGCTAAATTTCACATTCTTATTACTTTAAACTATCTTCAAATAGTGAGACATATTAATGAAGAATTGTAAAGCCTGATGAGAGTCCCCATCTCCATCTTAGAAAGAGATGAAGAGCTCTTCCCCTCTCTAAGCATCTGTAATTTCTGCAAAATGTCTCTAGTGTCTTTGTTCATAGAGAAAGAAAACAAACAAACCATTAGCACAGAAGGAGTGGCTGATTCTTAACAAAGAATTGAGTAACCCATCATGTACAGTACTTCTAATTCTGAAATAAACTAACAGTTATTCTAATCTTTGGTTGCTTAGTTGATCCATATTTCACACATCTACCTGTAGTTTGACTTGGCAGATTGAAGCATCATTTCCCACGTGAATCTTTGGTAATTCACAAAATATATTAAGGCAAAAATTCCACATTAGTTAACAACAGATTGTTCTCTTCAATGCAGGGGCTCTATGAAAAATGTCAGGAAACTATTGACATTGTGGCTGGCAAGGAGACAAATGCAAGCGCGGCGCCAACATGGCCGCCGCGCTCTTTGCGGGCACCCCCCCACCGGACTTGGACATCCGGGTAGTTAGGGGGCGTGGCCAGCCCTCTTTAAAAGTGGTGGCCACGAGGCAGCCGAGCTGCCATTTTGCGAAAGCGACGGAGCGGAAAAGTTTTTCTCCGTCGCTCTCAGCCTTTGCAGGGAAGCCCCTTCGGCGGCAAACAGTTTGGCTCTTCGCCTTCTTCTTAGGCTTCCCACCAGCGACTACAATGCCTTCAAGGAAGAAGGCTATGGCGAACCCGGTTCGCCCGTCCAGGAGGCGCCAGCCGGGTTGGAGGACCACGGCTGCGCCCACCCAACAGGCCCCCATTGCGGAGGCTCCCACCGGGACCGGTGGGATGGGGCAAATTAGCCCATGGCCCGAGGCTTTACAGCCCCAGACCGGCCCTGCGGGGGCTGCGGCCCCCAGCCAGCAATTGCCGGCCATGGGCTTGGGGCAGGTGGGTGGGCATGGCGCCGCTGGGCCTTCGGCCCCTGGCCCGCATTCCCCGGGCATAGGTTTCAACCAGGGGGGAGGGCTGGGCACAATTCCCTGGCAGGGCATGCCCCAGGCTCCCCGGGGGCCAGAGTTTTGGGCATGGCCCTACCCGGGTACGAGTACTCCGGCACCTGGCCCAGGTCCTGCGACCAGCGGGCTGTCTGGCCCGCTTGGCCCCCTTTATGCAGGGGGCTCTGTGGCGGTGGATGCCCTATTGGCCCACGTAGCGGCCTTGGAGGCATCCCTGGGGATATCCAACCCATCCGGGGCACCTTTGGTCCAACAGGTCACTACGGGGGCGGACAGTCTTCAGCAGGCGGCCGGCCGGGTTGAGCTGCTTGAGGCGTGCAGGTCGGCGCCCGCCGCGGCCTCGCAGCTCCCCGCGCAGCAGGCACCACCGGCTCGATTGCGGTCGCGAGCTCCGACGCTCACCGTGGGCCGGAACCCCCAGTGGGGGCGGTCCGCGGGGGTGCACCCTGTGAGTATCCGGTTCAAGTTAATGCTCCCACACCAACATCCACCATGGGTGAGGGTCTCCAGTGGCCATGGCCCCGCCAAGTCGGGGCGGGGGGACAGCAGCCCCCGACTTACCCAGGTGCGGCTTTGCCACTTACAGGCCCCCCTGTGGGTGGGGGGCCTTACACCGCAGGACAGGAAACGGGGGTCACGGGGGCGGTTCAGGTCCCTTTCTTGATGTCCCGCACTGCTAACGTGCCGGTGTCGGCATTCCCAACAGCTGGGTATTCTTTGCCCCTTGGGGATCATTTAGCTCAGGCCACGAGGGAGAAGATTTGGCGGGGAGAATATGTAGACATTTTCTCCCTATTGAACAGGGAACCCACCAAAGAGGAGAGGGAGGGGCAAGACGAGAAGGACAAAGAGCAGTCTCGCATTCGCAAGCCACCACGCACGTGGGCCAACTGGTTGCCCGCATATCTCATATACATGGCGGTCTACCTCAAGGCCCAACCCGATCTGGCCATCCCGATGGTCCAATATTTGGACAATATTTACAGGGCAATGGTTGATTTCCCTGGCCCGTCGTGGTTGGCTTACGACGAGGAATTTCGAATGAGAGTGCCCCTACACCCGGAGATGAGGTGGGATGAGCCCTGCCAGAAGCTTTGGCTTCTGTATATGACCCCCACGCGCCCTGCACCTGGGGAGAGGTATCATTGTGGACATGCGGTCCAGCGAGCCGCTCCAGCACAGGCACCCCGCCAGGTGGCGGGGCAGGGGGTTCCAACCCGCCTGCTGTGTTGGAGCTTCTCGGCCAATGGTGCGTGCAACAGAAAACAATGCCGATATAAGCACGAATGTCCCTCTTGCGCTGGCCCCCACGCCGCCGCTGCGTGTCCGCGAGCAGGCGGGTCTCGGGGCAGAGGTAGAGGTGGACAGGGAGCGGGCAGACCTGCCGCTGAGGGAACTGGTCACCCAAAAGGCCCCCTCCCCAGTTAATTTGGCCATGTTGGAGCATTGGCTCGCAACATACCCGAGGAGAGAAGACGCTGGTTACCTCCTCGAGGGTTTCCAGCGAGAGTTCCGCATTCCGTTCACAGGGGAGAGGTGCCCCCAAGATGACCCCAACTTACTTTCTCTTAGGGGCAGGGAGGAGGTGGCCGCCCTGAGTATTGCTAAGGAGGTTAAGGCAGGCAGGGTTGCTGGCCCCTTTCAGGCTCCACCCTTTCCCAACCTGAAGGTTTCCCCTTTGGGGTTAGTGCCCAAGAAGACACCGGGGGAATTTCGTTTGATTCACCACCTGTCGTACCCGGCTGGCCATTCGGTCAATGATGCCATCCCTGATGACCTTTGTTCGGTCAGGTACACATCATTCGACCAGGCCCTGCGCATGGTGCGCTCTTGTGGCCCGGGTGCACTATTGGCAAAGTGTGACATTAAGTCTGCATTCCGGCTGCTGCCGGTGCACCCGGGCGACTTCGAGTTGCTAGGTTTCAGATTCCAGGGCGAGTTTTATGTTGATAAAGCAATGCCTTTTGGCTGCTCCATCTCTTGCTTGGCATTTGAACGTTTTAGCACCTTCCTCCAGTGGGCCTTCGTTCGTAGGTCGGGGTCTCGGTCTGTAGCCCACTACCTCGATGATTTCTTGTTCGGGGGTGAACGGGGCTGGGTCACGTGTACGCATCTCCTCAACACATTTCAGACGCTATTGAAGGAACTTGGTGTCCCTTTAGCGCCTGAAAAGACCGAGGGCCCATCAACCAAGCTCACGTTCCTGGGTATTGAAATTGACACCGTTTTACAGGCATCCAGGTTACCCATTGACAAGGTTTCAAGGATCACTGCACTGATTTTGGCCTTATTGGCCAAACGCAAGGTGTCGCTTCGTGAGCTCCAGGTACTGCATGGTCACCTTAACTTCGCCTGCAGGGTGGTCGCGCCTGGCAGAACTTTTGCTCGACGCTTGTGCTACGCCATGGCTGGCCTATCCAGGCCTTATCATAGGGCCCGACTGAATAAGGGGACGAAGGAGGATATGCTAATTTGGCTTGAGTTCCTTAAGGAATTCAATGGGGTGTCATTCTGGAGATCTGACCTTCTGGTGTCCCCTCGCTTCCAGGTACAGTCGGATGCACCAGAGTCCCTGGGCTATGGGATTTACTTTGAGGGGAGGTGGGCCTACGGCCGATGGCCTCCAGCTTGGAGGGGCACGGATCGTTTATGCGATCTTACGTTCCTCGAGTTCTTTCTCATACTGGGAGCTTTGATGCTATGGGGTGCGGAGTGGGCCAATTCAGTTGTCCATTTCTGGTGTGACAATGCTGCGGTCGTGCACATTGTCAACTCGCAGACGTCTAAATCACCCAGGGTCATGGAGTTGGTGCGCCAGTTCGTCTTGCGCAGTCTACGCCTCAATATTCTATTCAGGGCTAGACATGTACCAGGTATTAATAACGAAATTGCTGATGCTTTATCCCGCCTGCAGATCCCCCGGTTCCGTGCCTTGGCCCCGGACGCAGAGGAATTTCCCTCGCCGCTCCCGGACGAGATATGGACGTTTGGCAAGGAGAGGTGAACCGGGCGATCGGCATGTCGCTGGCGCCCCGCACGCGTAAGGCGTATCACCATGCATTCACTAAATTTCAGGCTTTCTATGCGCAATTCCGCTTGCCCGAGATTTGGCCCATTCCAGTGGCACATGTCCTTCAATTCATGGTTTACCTACACAATCAGGGCCTAGCTCCCCGCACCATAGCATCCAGGCTGTCAGCACTGGCATTCAGGGCCAAGGTGGGGGGTTATGCTGACAGCACAACTGACTTCCGTATACGACACGTTTTGGAAGGGTGGACACGGGAACGTGGACGCTGCCCGGACAGCTGCCACCCAATTTCTCCGAGGGTCCTTACCCACCTTGCACGAGGCTGGCATGACCTGTGCTTTGACAGGTATGAGGCAGCTCTCTTTCATGCGGCTACCACGGTGGCCTTTTTTGGAGCGCTCCGCATCAGTGAGCTTGCGCTACTGTCTAAGGCGGATGCGACGCGTAGGGCACTGGAACTCGAAGATATCTATGTTTCCGATGAGTGGGCTCAGTTGAGGATACGCTCCTCAAAGGTGTAGGCAGTGGTGTAAGACTGCTACGATGTTCCATTGCAGACATCTGTCCGGTTGGTGCCCTACGAGAGTTCCTTGCACTGCGTGGTATGCACCCTGGCCCATTTTTCTGCCACCAAGATGGGTCTCCCCTTACTAAATTTCAATTTTGGAAGGTGACCGGTAAGGCACTGTCCAGTGTTGGCCTCCCCGGGGCTCGTTACGGCACCCATTCTTTTAGAATAGGAGCTGCTTCTACCGCAGCTGCATTTGGGTACTCTGGGGCTGAGATATGCCAGATGGGGAGGTGGGGATCGCAGTGTTTCCAGTTGTACATTCGCCCGCTTCAATTGTGAGTACCAGTTAAGTTACTATCCTGTTTCCTTTTTCCTTGACAGACCCTGGGTGTCGGATCACACCGGTGGCAGTATGGCTGGTGGGCCACAGCTACGTGCACCGGGCAGCGCAGTACGCTGCGGCGACAGAGTGGGGACCCCAGCTGGGACTACGTGCGTCCGCATGTCTTAGGTGGTACGGTAAGCGTGGGATGTTATGGCGGGAACTGTTGCCATTCCTTTTTTCCATCAGGGATGCTGACCCGCCTGATGTCCTGGTGATACACCTTGGGGGCAATGATTTAGGCCAGGTCACGGGCCTGTCGCTGAAACATGCGATCTGCGGTGACCTGGCTTACTTGCATTATGTGTGGCCTGCCACAACCCTGATTTGGTCGGACATCATACCGTGTCACGCTTACAGGGGGGGGGCATTAACCTCCAGGCCCTTGACCGTGCTCGTCGCTCGGTGAACAGGGCAGTAGCCCGGTTCGTTATAGACAAGTGTTGGGGGCGCGTCATCCGACACCCCACCATTAGTCTCCAAAACTGTAATCTTTATGCAGGGGATGGGGTCCATCTGTCGCACAGAGGTATGAACCTCTTTTTGGAAGATTTGCAAGCAGGCCTGTTGACCGAGCTGACGGTCTGGGGGAGGGCGGTGAGTCTTTATTGAAGCCTCCCCGTGTGGCGGGTAGCACTGGTAAGGTAAATAATTATGACCCACAGGTATCCGGCAGGTTCGCAATTCACTGGCCAACACTAGATAGGCACAAGTTGGTTAACGTTGTCCGGTCAACGACGAACCAGGCAATGGGGTGATGGCACGAGCTAGGCAGCATGCATCACCCCATTATTTTACGGATACGCGTCAGAGGGTGGGGTCAGTAGTTAGTTTATTGACTACGGTCAACAATTTGTTTGTTGTAAACAAACAAATTGATACAAATGGATACATTATAGCCAATTGCCCTTGGCAATTTTGGGAGGAACCTTACCAGTGTTACTGCGGCCTGCTTGCCTTAAGAATTATAATTGGTTGAGTACCAATCGAAATTTATAATTCGGACTAGGGCATGAATCAATAAATGTGGCCCAATGCCATTATCCACTTATACTGGTGTCTGAGTCCTTTTTTTGGGGGGTGTGCCTGCAATGCAAGCACGGTGCCAAAATGGCCGCCGCGCTCTTTGCGGGCACCCCCCCACCGGACTTGGACATCCGGGTAGTTAGGGTGCATGGCCAGCCCTCTTTAAAAGGGGTGGCCACGAGGCAGCCGAGCTGCCATTTTGCGAAAGCGACGGAGCGGAGAAGTTTTTCCCTCCACCCCCTCCCTAGTAAACAGTGTGATATTTTGGTCGCTTCGGGGCCGGGTGGGAATTTTTGGCTGGAACCTACAATTGGCTCTCGGGTTCTGGCTTTTTTGCCCATCCCACACTGTTGCTCAGGTTTGATACAGGGGTTTATTTACTGTTGACTTTGGTCACATGGGCGGGTAGCACTGGTAAGGTAAATAATTATGACCCACAGGTATCTGGCAGGTTCGCAATTGACTGGCCAACACTAGATAGGCACAAGTTGGTTAACGTTGTCCGGTCAACGACGAACCAGGCAATGGGGTGATGGCACGAGCTAGGCAGCATGCATCACCCCGTTATTTTACAGATACGCATCAGAGGGTGGGGTCAGTAGTTAGTTTATTGACTACGGTCAACAATTTGTTTGTTGTAAACAAACAAATTGATACAAATGGATACATTGTAGCCAATTGCCGTTGGCAATTTTGGGAGGAACCTTACCAGTGTTACTGCGGCCTGCTTGCCTTAAGAATTATAATTGGTTGAGTACCAATCGAAATTTATAATTCGGACTAGGGCATGAATCAATAAATGTGGCCCAATGCCGTTATCCACTTATACTGGTGTCTGAGTCCTTTTTTTTTTGGGGGGGGGGGTGCCTGCAATGTAGCTTCTCATCTTTGTGTAGCAGGATGAGATAAGCAATGATTTACATCAACGATTAGAATTAACAAAGCATTATTCAGGGATGAAATCTAAAAGCACATAGGATGCAAAATGGAGACATGCTAGAACTAGTTCCCCTCCATCATCTGAAAAGGTGTGGCATCTGTTCACCCTTTAAGCAGTTCTGCATTTGTGTTTATGGTGCAGAGTCTACACACAAGCATGAAAATCAGTTTTAGATGATTGCATGAAGATAATAATATAAGTATTGGTTACTCTTTTCTTATTGTGGCAAAATGCTGAATATATAGTATACTCTAGTATAAGCTGAGTTTTCCAGCCCCAAAAATGAGCTCAAAAAGTGGACTCAGCTCATACTTGGGTCACCTGCTTCTCCCATAGTGTGTTCAGCGATCTAAAATGGCATCTCCTAAGATGCAGCAGGAAAGGAGTTTTCTCCATGCCCGATTGAGACACGCCAATGACAGGATGGGAGAAGTGGGCAGCAACGACTATTAGCCACCACCCACTTCTTCCCTTGGCACCATCTCAATCAGGTGCAAAGAAAACTCCTTTCCTGCTGTGTCTTAGGAGATGCTGGTTGTCTCTGTGCTCGATTGAGACACCGCTGAGGGAAGAAGCAGTCAGTAGTTAATAGCCTTTGCTGCCCACATCTCCCATCATGTATTCGACACAAGCGGCCCCTTCTGCCAGGCAGCCATTTTATCACTCTTTAATAGGGAGAGAAAACAGCAGAGCCACCACTTTCTCACACTGAAGACATGATAGGAGAAGCAGGCTCCAAAGCGAAAAACCAGGTGCCTAGCAGCACGGGCAATTGGGCTCTCTCAAGTGCAGGGTGGTGGCTGTGTGCATTGGACAGGGGAGCCTTCGCCACCCACTTCTCCCATCATTTCTTTGGCACAAGCAGCTCTCTCTGCAGCTCTCCCTGCTCCAGAGCAAAAAAATGGCTGCCTGGCAGCACGGGCAGTGGGTCTCTCGGGTGCAGCACCAGCAGAAAGAAGGAAGTGTGAAGCCTCCATTCTCTCATAGCGAGACAGAGCCAGCTCCCCTTACCCCCTGTGGCTTCACTTATCCACTTTGTTGTTCCTGCTCCACGGGGTGTGCCAAGCCAGATGGGGGAAGCCTTGCTTGCTCATAGTGAGATAGAGAGGCTTTAGTGAAATTTCTTGCTTTCAGCCTTGGTGCTATTGGTCCACCCACCCCCCTTCCCCAGCAGCACGAGCGCTGATAGGGTGGTGCCTGTTCAAATACTGTTTAAAAAATACAGTACCAAAAACATTCAAAAACATTACCCCACAGATGTCTCAATTATGGTAATTAATTTCATTTCATTTTCATCTACCGTATTTTGATTATTGAAACTCACTAGTAGCTGCTGCATTGTCCACCCTTGGCATATACTCAAGTCAATCTATTTTCCTGGTTTTTCAGGTAAAATTTGGGTACCTCAGCTTATATTTGGGTCAGCTTATACTTGAGTATATGCGGTATTCCTGCTTTCTCCCAGACCTCACTCAAGCAGAAGAAACAATTGTATGATCTTGAAGAGATTGATGTTACAATCGATCAATAAAATGTTTGGGAGAAATATATTTGCAACTGTACAGGTACAGGAATTCCTATCACAGTTTACAATAGTGTGTGATTTGGTATGTGTTTCAGTATTTTAGTTTGCTTTTTTTAAAAAAAAATGCATAGGCTTTTATACAAAGTCATATGACTGGGTGAATAAATCTCTAAAACATTCATTTATTCAGTATATCAAATAATAAGAAAAACAGCTATTTATATGGTGATAGTTTCAAATGTGCAGTAAGCAAAAATAAGCCATGTAAACATGCAGAGGAAAGTGATACCTTTTATTGGTCACTTTAAAAATTCAAAAGTGACCAATAAGAGGTATCACTTTCCTCTGCATTTGTTTGAGTTTCAAA
Source organism: Bradypodion ventrale (assembly GCA_035047345.1). Lineage (NCBI taxonomy): Eukaryota > Metazoa > Chordata > Lepidosauria > Squamata > Chamaeleonidae > Bradypodion > Bradypodion ventrale. The sequence continues at coordinate 196,819,268 of JAWDJE010000001.1, read as the reverse complement.
TGTGTTGCCTCCTCTTAGCTGCAAAACTGATTTACCTGTCAAATGCTATAAGGAATTCGTTATTCACAAACAACTCCTTCAAAATTTTATATAAGCAACAACTTATCTGAACAACTCCTCACACTTGCTCTTGCAATTCAAGCAGTAGTTTGCACTACGGTAGCCTGACAACCATCATTGAATATTGCTGAGGGCAGAAACTGTTTGTATCTCAAAGGCTTCAGTAGGTTGAGAGGGTTTCTAATATGTAGGATGAGAAGGCATTTGTTCCTGTTGCCATGTTAGCAGTCTATCTTTTCTAATTATAATTATTTATTCTTCTACTGTGGCTGTCGCATCCGGCCCTTATAACAACGATGAACAGAATAACAACAGGAGTTTATTTAACAGTCTTTCAGGTTACACTTACATGGCGTTCCGGTCATAAGATGGCTATACGAATCCCATGAAATCAGTCCCTCCAGAATCTGCTGTAGAAGAGGCAATGCCTAAGCTACACTAGAAGTGGTAGTGTTTGGAGGAGACCCAGGCTTAGCTCATTACTGGCTACCTGTACGGTAATGGGTAGTATAGATCTGGTCTGGCCCCACCCTTGTTTACCCGTGGGGCTTATATAGTGTCTCCCCAGTGGTGGCTCCTTGATACAAAGTAGTGACCCACCAGACAATCATAACCAACCAATCATAACATTACATATAAGTAATAACCAATGAGAAACAGGATCCAAAACTGTAACCAATCACAGAACTCTGATTAGCAAAATGAGCACACTCAGAGAGGGAGGTTTCATGCCAACTTTAGCTCCTAATTTGGATGGCAGGAGCAAAATGCTAATTAACTTGTGAACCGCCCAGAGAGTGCGCTATTATTGGATTTTATTTATTTTATTTATTATTGAATTTATATCCCGCTCCACTCAAGCACAAGGTCGACTCAAAGCGGTTACAACAATCAATACACATACAATTATAATATCATAATAATAAACAAAATAAATGATCAAAAATCCAAAATAATACAAAAGGCACAACATCAAAACATCATTAATCAATAGTTACCCTGCTAGTAGTAGATATAATGGTCCCTCATCCCTGTGCACTTTAGTTCACTGATTCCCAAGCTATCAGTGTTCTGTCTTTCCATCTCATTTTTAACCTTGCCCAGCTTACCACAATTCATAGATCTTACATTCCAGGTTCCTGTGCAACACTGTTCTTTGACCCATCACCCCTGAGTAATGAGGTTTCTTAGGATTAACAATGGCCACTTTATTAATCAGTGATTAACTGTAACTTGAACTGCAATGGGACAAATTAGTGTGGGACAATGGTGACACCAATATGGGTAAGCCTACCACTAACTTTGAACCCGGAATGGCTACCAGTTGCACGGTAGCATGGGCTGCTCCCCATTGCCATTTTTGGGTGACACTAATCTTGTGACTCCCTAGCTATCCAGCTTTGGTTGTTACCCATTAACGGTGACATATTTATTCCCCAGCCAGCTGGCGCCTTCAGTGCCTCTGCTCACCTAGTTGATGAACAAAACACCACCCCTTCCCCAGATGTTTGATGAACAAAACACCACCCCTTCCCCAGATGTTGGTTCCTACCATATCACCATTACCCGCACTACCCACCCAAGTGACTGTATTCAAACAACCTCCAAATGTCCTGTCCATCACAATGTGGGAAGGGCAAAAATCACCGCCACTTCTCTGCCAATTGTGGTAGGTGGAAAAAATTCCATCCAGCCCCGATGCAACTAGCAGAACTCATACTCTGATTTCAGGGATGGAGGGAGGGACAATTAACACCTTGCAACATGGTTGAAGAAAGAGGGTGAAGCAGGAAGGAGCCACCTGTTATACAGGGCACCTGGCTCCTCCCCGCCACACTGAGTGCATGCATGAGTGCAGTCCATTGTCTCCCCAAGGGGATGGGACAAAACACAGTACCAAGGATATTCATTCTGCTGCGCATCCATTCCTTTCACCATCAGATCCATCCGCAGCTGAGCGATCCTTCACATTTGGCCCAGCTGCTTCACTCTCTCTGGGGCTACATTTATTTGCCCTCTGCTCTTCCCAAGTCACATATTGGACACCTTCCAATCTGACAAGCTAATCTTCCAGCGTCATATCGTTCAGCCTGTTAGTACACTCAAGGGATGGTATTGGCAAGGATATTGGAGTGGGTTGCTACGTATCAGACTTTCATTTCATCATCAGATCCATCAACAACGGAGCATCCTTGTGGCTTTGACCCAGCCACATCACTCTTTCTGGGGCTGCTTGTACTTGTCCTCCACTCTTCCCCAGTAGCATATTGGATACCTTCTGACCTGAGGGGCTCATCTTCCAGCATTATATCATTTAGCCTGTTAGTACTGAACAACAACTGTCCATGGGGGTTTCTTGGCAAGAACACTGGAGTGGGTTGCCAGTTCCTTCCCCAGTGGATTGTGTTTAGCTTGAGTTCTCTGCTATGGCTTGTCCATCTTGGGTGGACCTACACATCACAGCCCATAGCTTCATTGAACTATGCAAACACCCTTTCCACAGCAAGGGAACAATCCTTAAGGGAGATCTCCTAGCAACCCTATATAGCCCTATACAACTCGCTCCTTGGAAACTATGTAAAGAAGCCCAGTTACTTCCTTTGCAAACCCATTATACAGCCTAGCCAGATGTTAGGCACCAAGCTATTTAGATATTGATAGCATGCTATCAGGGCCATGGTGGCTTAGTGGTTATGTTGATTTTGACAGCCAGAAGGTTTGCAGGTCAGCAGTTCGAGGCCTGTGTGCCGTGTGATGGAGTGAGCACCCATCATCTTTCCCAGCTCCTGCCATCCTTGTAGTTCAAAAGCAAAGAACTACAAGTAGATAATAGGTGCCACTTTGGTTGGAAAGGTAACCATGTTCCGTGCACTCCACCTTCTAGTCATGCCTGCTGCATGACCATGGAAATGTCAGCAGATGCAGACAGTGCTGGCTCTTTGACTGCCTCCTAGAGTCAGACACAACTGGCTTTTGAGCAAGGGAGAACTTTACTTAGCATATCATGCAGCATAAAATGCAATTAAAATTCTGAGGATTTATTGTAGCATACTGATTACTTTTTCATTTTAATCACCAAGGAGATTTGAGACATAAAAGTAAACATTGACTGTTTTTCTTTATTTTTATCTTTTTTGTTGTATTAGAAAATTATAATGTCATAAACTAAGAGTTTTTTTAAAAAAATAAATGACACAAAACCGCACACTGTTGTAAAACTGTAGCAGGATTAATAATAAACCTTCAACCTAATGACTCAGAGCCATTTGTCAAATTTACTCATTCTTGATATTTAACATTTCAAAGCAGACTCTGCTATTAATATAAAGCATTTATATTTTATGAAGAAAGGTCTAAGTAGGTATACTCCCAGAACCTCCCACAGCAAATATGATTTTCACGTTTATGTGTTGGTTGTTTATACTATGTAAGGGAAATGGCCCTTTCCCACAAAACTGTATAAGCCAGGGTCTGATTAAGAGAGGTGGAGTGATTAGAATTGGCAGATTTCATTGCACTGGGAATTGCTCTAGACAGGTCATGGCATTACAAATAGGAGCTACCCTTTGGAAAAGGTGTACACTGTATTCTTTAATGTTCCTTGTGGCTTCAAGAGGCATCAATTTCCTTGGATGCTGTTATCACAGTCAAATATCAAAGAGGCTTTGAAGTGTTCCTAACTTTAAAAAATGTAGCCTAATTGATGGCCACATAGATGACTTTATGGGAGTTTAAATGAATTCTCCGACCCTGGCTGACCCCATATCTCACACTGCTGTGGAGTTGACCTGTGGAGTGCACTGATTGGAGGATTCTGGGGTTTTTCTTCTTCAAGTGCTATATCCAATTCTGAATACTAACTATCATCTTGGTGATCAGCTATGAAGATTGCCTGGGAACAATAAAATATGCAGTGTTCTTCAATTTGCCTTATGCATCAAAGCATGACACTAAAACCACTGATCCAGTTCCACAATTCACTTTCTGGTCCTGAGCCCTTTTGGCACCCAAAGTCATCCTCAGCCTCAAGCCAGTATTGATGAAGCTGCTGCCATCCATCAAGATGGATTCAGGTGGGATTTAATCCACTTGGGGACCATCACCCTTTCCTGAGGACTTCACCACCCAAGGGTCCTCAGGGTTGTCAAGTTAGTTAACCGCCACCTGAACATTGGCATTGAGTCACTGACAGTATGGTCTACCCTATTACCACAGCAAGATAACCTGCCAGAGTGGGTTTTTCTATAATATATTTTATTTTAACCTAGCATAAATGTAAATCAAGAAAAACATAATAACAAACTATATTACAAACTATATGACCCCTATCAGAGTCGTAGGGGGAGGAAAATGCCTCACAAAGGCTATGTAGGGCACCCAGAATATTTCTTTTTGGGAACACCATGCAGGGTGGACCTTCAATCCAGCTTCCTGCTATGCCTTAATGAGCACTCCTCACCCTAGCCTGATTCGCTGGGTACAGGGACAGAGTAGCCTTCTGCATATGGCAGGTAATATTGATCCCTTGGCAAAAGCTAGGCTTCTTAGTGCTGATGTCTATGACACACAGCTTATGACTTGCTACTCCCCGTTTTCCCCTTAACAGACAGAGCAATCCCTCTCACCGACTTCTGGAAGGCTTCCGGTGTTGAAGCAATGAGGACAAGTGGAGCACTTCTGCTCTGCTGGGTTTCCTTCTCCTTCTTTACAAAGGCAGGCAAAACACGACTGGCTTTTGAAGATTTATTGAAGGAAACACAATACTGCATACAGATCTTAAATTAATGTACACTACATAAAACACAAGCTAATAAAACAAATAAGTGAAATAAAATCTTGCTAGCTCCCTAGCAGGCTCAAGCTTCTTGGTTTGGGGCAGTTCTGCCCCTCATGGCTGAGTGTTAGCCCTGAAGAGTCATGTTGAGGAGCTGTCGGACAAAAGCTCCTGCTGAAATCAAGATCATGGTGTTCAGAGACAAGGGTTTCACCCTTGCTCCAGAAGTGGCCCCTTAGTGCTCAGATTGGGCTCCTTTTTATTGAGAAAAGGTGCTTTGGAATGTGGTGATCTAATGAGAAAGCACCTGTGTTCCCATGGGAATGGGACGTGCTGTCCTCGTGGACAATTTGCAGGTGCAAGTGCCATCTGTTTGGCATGTGGCCCCCACCTTTGCATTCCCTGGGAAAATTCCATTCTGCAGGTGTCCTGGCAATTAGAGTTTGATTGACATGAGTGGAGATGTCATCTACCTCGTGGTGTGATCAGCTGACCTAGCTGTCAATCAGTAACCTCGTGGGACTGCAGGTATTTCTTGGAATGTGTCCAGTCCTGGACACTCACTTTTCCCTCCTCCCTTTGTGGAGGTAACTATTCTAACTATGCATTACTGTCACGTCAGATTAACAGCCTGGCATTCCAACGTGTTTTAAAATGAGAGCTGGCTTTCTAAGCCTAAGAAAACTACAATATGTGTCTTAACACTACATGGATCAAATGTCACCTTAAAATCAAGACAAGGTAGCATGTGGAAACCGTGACAACCCCCACCACCTTTGGTACCCTGAATGTCTATTCTTATTCTTCATCTCATTTAGTTTTATCACAACCCAACTCTCTCCAAAAGACACTGTTTCATACACTCGCATTAGATTTTTCCCGTTCAATAGTACAAATTCTAAAAAATCCCCCCTATATGTACTTAAATCTATTCACTTTGAACTGTCTTTTTTAAACCTTAATCTTAAATGTCAGCATCATTAAAAGCTATATTTTCTTTATACCATTCAATAAGTTGAAGCTCAAGCCTTATTTTTCCAAAAATTTTTTTGCTATACTTAGTCTCACTGCAGTTACCAAACTTACCAAACTTATAATTAGTTCCTTTTGTGCCATTTCAATTGAACATCTCCAAAGCTGGATAACAGTGCTATTTTTCAGTGACGAATTAGCTGAGCAAAGAGTAATGGACCAGAGGCACATTATTTTGAAACACATTTTCTTCATTGATGTTGAATTACAAGAGATTGTAAGCAGAGCAGTACAAGATCCAAGCCAAGCATTACTTATGGCAGCTAATTTACAAACTGAGCAGAAAGTAGTGGAAGAAAGAGAGGTAGAAAATTGTAGAAAGATTTTGACTGCCAAAACTGAACTGTTAGCAAGGGAAATTTGGCCAAAATATTGAGGGAAATAAATGAAGCTGTCCAGACTATTAGCGCGAACAAATCAGCTAATGTATGCAGCGGCTTATGTTACTACTGAAGAACTGGATTTAAAAATCTGAAAAAATCAAGTGTTTAAAGAAAGGAAAAACAAAATGGAAAATTCACTAGGAGTTGAAAATTAAAAATGTTTGATCCCAGTTGAGCAATCTGAAGAATTTGAGACAAGGAAATCTAAAAGATAGGAAGATCAAAAGCAGCCGGAAAACAAGGTATGACTTGAGCAGGAAACAAATTGCAGTTATAATTGAATAGTTGAAACAAAGAATTGTGGCCATTGCAGAAATGATCAAGTGATATGATTATTAAATAATGTAGTTTCCACAAAATTCACAGTTTTAAATTAACCAGATGATCACTTTTCAGATTATTTTTTAAGACCTTTGAAATGGACATTGGGCCACCACAAGTGAAAACACTCTGAAGTTTTGAAAAAAACCTGTGGGAAAACAATAAAGAGAATAATGAAAATGGAAAATGGATCAAGCAGGTTGAAGATCTATTAAAAGCTCATAAAATGGAAGGTCTTGTGATAACAAAAGATATGGTGCAAGAACAGGCAAAGAAGATCAAGAACTGGAGTGCTCCTGGTTTAGATGAACTCCGTAGAGTCTGGCTAAAATTACTAACAAACTTACATGTAAGGTTATCAAACCAGATGAATCAGGTTTTAGAAACACCTGAAGGTGAAAAATGGTTAACAACTGGAAGGACAATTCTAATTCAGAAGGATAAAGTAAAGGGAAATGTGCTTTGAAATTATAGACCAATAACCTGTTTACGAACAGCATACCTGTATAAATTACTCATAGGCATAATTGGAAGCCAGATATATGGAGATTTTAAAACAAGGATTTGTTGCCTATAGAGCTAAAAGGGTGGTGCAAAAATTCAAGAGGAACCAAATATCAGCTGTTAATTGATAAATTGGTTTTGAAGAATTCAAAGAAAAAGTGAACAAATTTGTTTATGACTTAGATCAACTATAAGAAAGCCTTTGATTCTGTTCCACATAGCTGAATTGAAAAATGCCTTGAGATTTTTGGACTTAGTATCAATGTTCAAAGATTTATGAAGACTTCAATGAACTTATGGTGAGTAAAGTTAATGGCAACAGAAAATCATCTGATCCTAAAGAAGCCAACTCAACAAAAGTGTCAGAGAAACTGAAATTGTCATTAGACCTATGCAACAGGTACTTCATATTGTATCACATCCTAGTCAGCTTCAACTGTACAAAACAGGAGGGATGAGAAGAGAAGACTTCTCATTGTCACCATTCACTAGACCTTCTGAATAAGGAAATCCAAATGAAATATAATAGTTTAAATATATTGTATTTCAGAGGCTCTCTATTGTATAGCCATGAAAGACTCCACAAATTAAATAATGTCCCTCTTTTCCCACCTCTCTCAAATTCAAATTCATGCAGAAGTCCAATTCTCAGTCATCATTGTTGCTCTGGACAGATATACTATTCTACCCTTATTGACTTTAAAGAATCCCACCAGAAACATCCACAATATATGAGAGTTAGCATACCAATCAATACTGTGAGATTCTGGAAAGAAATGCCATTACACTGGAAGAAGAAACTAACAAACTGGGATGCAGTTGAACAAACTCAGCTTGGTTAAGTGTTTTTCTCACTCGAGGGTCCACTTATTAAGACATATATAGTCTCTATCAAGAACTATTGTTTTTTATTCTATTCTTCATTAGATTTGAGGTCATGAATGATAAATATTGATTCTAGTCCCTCACAATAGGGAGAGAACCAGCTAGAAGAAGGCCAATATATTAAAGGCTAATAGACCAACACCAAGTAGAAGGACTTTTTCATCTATCAAAAGAACCCTAACAGGATTGTCAAGTATATTTAGCAGCCAATCAGTATATATAAGATTTTATCTCTCCATTTCTTTTAGACCTTTTCTCTAAAACTACAACAGACAATGAGAAAGTGGAAATATTTCTTAGAGGAATCATGCCATTGTTATTTTCTACTAGGAGTGACAATACTGTTGTTTTAAATAAAAAGCAGAATCTATTATGTGGTTTTCCTTGGAAATAAGGGTTTTCTTAAAAGAGAGAGAGAATTACACCTAACGCCCATTTGGGATATCTGTCTATGTAAGTATGGTAAGACTCGTGCTCCACATGTATTAAGGCATGTGGGAAAGACATATTTGTCATCAAAATGAAAAGGTGGAAGTACATTTCCTTCAATGAATATATGTTACAGAAGCCAAATGCACATGATTCCAACATTAATATCTAGTGATTTTGTTGTGAATAAAACCAGTAGAAGATGTTGATTCATAATGTAATATGATACATCACTCTGAATTAAGAGTGCATGTGCAAAAAAATGCTAAAATAAAGAGTGGCTGAATTGCTAAATGGTGTAGAATGTGGCACATGAGAAAGGACACATACAATCTTCCTTTTAATGTAAGATTGGAGATATTTACATCTAGCTCAGGGATCAACAAACTTGGCTCTCCAGATGTTCTTGGACATCTTGGGCTTCTGGTAATTGAAATCCAAGAACACCTGGCGAGTCAAGTTTGCTAACCTCTGATCTAGCCTAAGCTTTAAATAATAAAAGTATGGGTTTTATGAAATTTCATAATATGTTGTAGATCTGGAATGTTACCTTTAGAATTTGAGTCATAAATTTTGATTCCACTATAACTATACAAATTAGTTAGCAGTGTAATGAAATTCACTCTTGAAGGACTGCAAACAAGGCAGTTTGTTGAAGGAAGAGTGGGATGTAGTGGGTATGCTGTAACTAGTGGTGCAGTAAATATTTCTTCAGCATGGATTTTTATATTGAGCAGTGGCTGGACTCAATGGCCTTATTGGTCCCTTTCAACTCCATTATTTTATGATTCTACAATTTTTTTTCTGTCTAAGTAAAACATAATGATGGAATTGAAATATTCAGCTCATAGCTTTATTTTTTTTCTGTATAAATTTCTTTCAAATTTTATTGTTGCATCTAACTTCTGCTATGAGTATTGATGGAACTCTAGGATAAGAGTTTGAGCATGGTTCACTAAAACTGTAAGTGATTCATTGTCACAGTTAGGTTTTGTGGGTTACCTGCCAAGCCACATTTATTGCGGAGGGGACAAAATTGATTCCTATTCACCCACATTATTCTGAGTCTCTTGAAGGATTTAAATGGAAAAATCAAAGAGAAAAAAGGGGAAGGACTAGAGATTGCTTCAAAAAAATTGGGGAAATCAAGGGAACGTTTAAAGCAAAAATTACCATAATAAGGGACAAAAATGGCAGGGATTTAGCTGATGCAGAAGAGATTAAGAAAATATGGCAAGAGTACACAGAGGAACTCTACAAAAAGGACCTCAACACCCCTGATAATCACAATGATGAGAACATTGAACTTGAACTGGACATCCTGAAGAGTGGTTAGGAGGGCCCTAAAAACAATGCCAAAAACAAAGCCAGTGGAGATGATCGTATCCCATTTGAATTATTCAAAGCCCTAAAAGACGGTGGAAAGTATTGCATTCTATATGCCATCAGATTTGGAAAAGTTCAGTATATGTTCCAATCCCAAAAAAGGGCAATGCCAAAGAATGCTCAAATTATCAAACAATTGTACTCATCCCACATGCTAGCAAGGTCATGCTCAAGATAATACAGGATAGCCTTCAGCAGCACGTGGAGAGAGAATTGTCAGAAGTGCAGGCTGGATTCTGAAGAGGCAGGGGAACTAGAGACCAAATTGCCAACATACGTTGACTCATGGAGAAAACAAAGGAATACCAGAAACAAGTCTACTTCTGTTTCATTGTTTACACTAAGGCCTTTGACTGTGTGGATCACAATAAAATGTGGCTAGGGTTGCCATACATCCCAGAAAACCAGGATTGTCCTGGATTCAAGGTCAGAAAAATTATCCAGGCCAGTTCAATGAAAATCATGTTAAAGTCCTGGATTTAAAAAACTTGCAGATTGTGTATTATAACACACCATTAAAATACATTTGAAGTCTCGCCATCAAACAAGTGATTTCCTGCCTCATTGCAGTTGGAGTACACCTGGAGACAAATCTTAACATCCTCGCCTCACACCACTGCCCGATATGTGTGACCAGTGTGTTTCCTGGAACTGAGGACATTAAGATTTGACCAAGACACAACTTCTCAGAAATACAACAGATCATATTACAGTAAAAATTAACTGTGTAAATAAATTCATTTATGTATTGATATATTTAATGTGAAAGTGTTTTATAGCTGTCATTATATTATGTTTTTTTAAAGGCTATTTTGTAGATAACCCACCCATTTTTGACAAATGTACTTCTGTCCCAGTTTTGTGGAAGAGAATTATGGCAGCTCTAAATGTGGCAAGTAATTAAAGAAATGGGAATACCAGAACACCTTATATGTCTTACGAGAAATCTGTACAAGAGTCAAGATACAGAGCACATAGTGTGCAATGGAGGGATGGATAAATTACAAGTTGAAATCAAAATTGCTGGGAGAAACATCAACAATTTGAGATATGCAGATGATACTACCGTAATGGCAGAAAGTGAAGAAAACCTAAAGAAGCTCCTGCTTAGTTTGAAAGAAGAGAGTTCAAAAGCTGGCTTGAGACTCAACGTCAAGAAAACCAAGATAATGGCAACAGGTCCTATCACTCCCTTAAAAATAGATGGGGAAGAAGTAGAAGCAGTGACAGACTTTACATTCTTAGGATCCAAGATCACTGCAGATGGTGATTGCAGCCATGAAATAAAAAGGCAACTGATTATTGCAGGCGCACCCCCCAAAGAAAGACTCAGACACCGGTATATGGATAAAGGCATTGGGCCACATTTATTGAATAATGCCCTAGTCCGAATTATAACTTTCAATTGGTACTCAGCCAATTATAATTTTTAAGGCAAGCAGGCCGCAGTAACACTGGTAAGGTTCCTCCCAAAATTGCCAATGGCAATTGGCTACATTGTATCCATTTGTATCAATTTGTTTGTTGAGACAAACAAATTGTTCACCGTAGTCAATAAACTATCTACTGACCCCACCCTCTGATATGTATCCGTCAAATCACGGGGTGATGCATGCTGAAGAGCTCCTGCCATCACCCCTTTGCCTGGTTCGTCGTTGACCGGTCAACGTTATTACACCTGTACCTGTCTAAGTGTTGGCCAGTCAATTGCGAACCTGCCGGATACCTGTGGGTCATAAATATTTACCTTACCAGTGCTACCCGCCACACGGGGAGGCATCCATGATGACTCACGCCCCCCAATACCGTCAGCTCGGTCGCCAGGCCTGCTTGCATCACACCCAGAACGAGGTACATACCTCTAGCCGACAGGTGGACCCCTTCTCCTGCCTACCAGCAAAATTTTTGTGTAAGCCTGTTATCCGGTCTCCAATGGCCGTCTCACAGCCATGCTCAGAACGGGACGGAGCCACAGCCCCGTCCACTGACTGCTGGAACAGTCCGAACTAGGGAGATCCGCATCTCCCCTAAATTGGTGTCTCGGCACGATGTTAGACCATAGCGACCGTATGTAAGCCATACGTGATATAAAATGCCAGGTCACAGCCCCTCGACAGTTTAGTAACAGCAGTGATCCGTATAAGATCGCTGCCGCCGAGGTGCCTGTAAAACATTGGGCGGTCCAGCATCCCTGTCAGACAGCAGGAATGGCCACAGTTCCCGCCCCCATGTGCCGCTCATACCATACCATAGCATACGTGCGGATGCACACAGCCCAGCCGGGGTCCACTCTCTGTCGCTGCAGCATATACTGCTGCCCAGTGTACATAGCTGCGGCCCACCAGCCCCCTGCCACCAGTGTGTTGAGACCCCTAGGATCTGTAAAAGAGGAGAAAAAAGGTGAAGGACACAACTAGGTACTCATGCAGTGAGGGGACGTACATATCTGAAATTGCGCGTAGACGCATATCCACCTCCGAGTACCCCAAACGTAGCCGCGATCAACGCGATGCCTATCTTAAGTAAATGGTGCCAAAACGGGCCCCACACCGTGAAACGCGGCACCGGTCACCCTCAGGGACTTTACTATGGTAAGGGTAGACCCATCCCAGTGGCAGAAAACAGGCTGGGGCGCGCAGCAGGCACTGTCGAAAATTCATGTAGGGCACCAACCGGACAGATGTCTCAAAAACTTCGTAGCAGTATACACCACTGCCTACACCGTGCTGAATAACCCGTGAGGACCGCATCCCCACTCGAGCCCACTCATGTGTGACAGAGACATCTTCGAGTTCCAGTGCCCTACGAGACACATCCGCCTTACACAGGTGGCACCAACTCTGGCACCCACTCACTGATGCGGAGCGCTCCAAAAAGGCTACCGTGGTAGCTGCATGGCCAAGAGCCACCTCACACCTATCCGTACATAAGTAATGCCAGCTTCGTGCAAGGTGAGTCAGAAACTCTGGGAACAGGGGTGACGCGTGTACGGGCGGTGGACACGTTCCCGTGTCCACCCCTCCCAAACACAATGCATGAACGCATAGTGGTACGCCTTACGCGTGTGAGGTGCCAATGACATGTCCGGTTCCCTTCTCCTCGCCAAACGTCCAGCCATCGGCCAAAAGTGGCGAGTGGAATCCCTCTGCTTCCGGAGTAAGGCACGGAACCGGGTGATCTGCAGGTGGTGGAAAGCAGCAGTAATGTCATTATAAATACCTAGAATATGTCTGGCCCAGAATGACGCATTTAGGCGTAGGCTTCTCAAAAGAATAGACAAACTAATGTCATGACCCTGGGGGATTTGCATGTCTGGGTGTTGACAATGTGCACCACTGCCGCATTGTCACACCGAAATTGGACCACTGAGTAGGTCCACTCATTGCACCATAGCATCAGTGCTCTCAAAAATGGGAAAAAACGCAAGGAAGGTAAGATCACGGAGGCGATCCGTGCACCCACCCTCAGAGTAAACCCCCATAAGTCCGGGAGCCGGAGGTATCCGACCTTACTTGAAATCTAGGGCAGACCATCAGGTCTGATCTCCAGGAAGAGACCCCGTTAAACCCAGGAGTAATTTGAGCCAGACCGGACAAGATTAAGGTGGCCATGAATTAACTGCAGCTCACAAGGGCACACTCTATGTTTGGCAATCAATGCCAAATTCGCCGCGGAGATCCAAGCCACCGTATTCATGGTTAACCCGGATGCCCGCGCGACATAGTTGATTCCGAAATGTGAGCTTAGTAGATGGGACCTCGGTCTATTCAGGCGCCAAGGGGACACCCAGTTCCCACCTGAGTGTCTGAAATGTAGTGAGGAGACGCGTGCACCTGTCCGAGCCCCGTTCACCCCCGAACCCAAAGTCGTCGAGGTAATGGGCTAAAGATCGAGACCCCGACCTGTGAGCAAATGGCCACTGAGTGAAGTCCCCAATCGGTCGAGTGCTGAACATGAATTAACTCAGTCAGAAGGGGGTTGGCCTTATCTAAGTAAAATTCCCCTCGGAACCTAAAAAACCCAATAGGTCTAAATCATTGGGTGCACTGGCAATAATCTGAAAGCCGAGTGCATATCACACTGTGCCAAAACAGCACCAGAACTGCGTGAGCGTGCCACCCATAGTAGCCGAACCCACTATGAGTACCTGACTGAACAAGGTCATCAGGAATGGCATCCCTGAATGGAGGACCCACAGGGTAAGCTGAATGGAGGATTAAATGACATTCACCCTAGTTCTAGCTCCGTATGAGCTTATGGGGGAGACATTCGACTTAGGAAAGGTGGTTTCAAGAAGGGCCCCCGCTACTCTCATAGCCCCAACTCCCTTAGCTGTGGACAGTGGACACACACACACACGCACGCACACACACACACTTGAAGTAGACTCACCCTCAAACCCCTCACAAGGATCACTTGGAAGAAAGTTTTAAGGAGGGACCCAGAACGGCACTGCAGACCATGGAGCCTCTGTTTCCCTCTGGAAGGAGAAAAGCAGGAGACAGGAAGGGACTTATTTTGCAAGGGACAACTCTTCACTTTCTTTCCTCCCTCTCTAGGAATAGCGACTCTATGAAATTAACCCTTTGTTTCCGGGATTTTTATATGTTTTCGTTGAACCGTCTGGGACTGCTTCAACCTGGGAAAATCCGGGGAAATTGGGACATATGGCAACTCTACATACATTGGACATCAAATGAGAAGAGAGGATTCACTTGAGAAAGCCTTGATGCTGGGAAAGGTCGAGGGCAAAAGAAGAAGGGGGCAGCAGAGAATGAGATAGCTAGATGGCATTGTTGACAGAGAAATAACAAAGACTTCTTTAAGTATATTAGAAGGAAGAACCCAACTAGGAAGGCCATTGGACCATTAGATGACAATGGAAGGCAAGGGGTTATTAAAGAGGAAACAGAGATTGAAGAGACTCAATGAATTCTTTGCTTCAGTATTCACTGAAGAAGACAGAAACCACATGCCCAAAACAGAGCCTGTCTTCTTAGGGAGGGAAACTGAAGAATTAAGGCAGATAGAAATAACCAGGGAGGAGGTCCTTGCATGTCTTGTTACACTAAATGCTAACAAATCACCAGGATCAGATGGCATCCATCCACTTCTCAGGAAACTTAAAGATGAAATTGCTGATCTCCTAGCCAAAATATATAATATTTCCCTCAAATCAGGCTTTGTGCCTGAAGACTGAAAGGTAGCGAATGCAACACCAATTTTCAAAAAAGGATCCAGGGGTGATCCAGGAAATTACCAACCTGTCAGTTTGACATGTGTCCCAGGTAAAGTGATGGAAACCATCCTAAAAGATAGAATTAATAGGCACATAGAAGAGAAGGCACTGCTAAAGGAGAGCCAACATGGCTTTTGCAAGGGCAAATCATGCCTCACTAATCTGTTGGAGTTTTTTGAGATTGTCAACAAGCATGTGGATAAGGGGGATCCAGTTGACATTGTTTATCGGGACTTTCCGATAAAGGTCCCACACCCAAGGCTCTTGAATAAACTTACCAGTCATGGAATAAAGGGACAGGTCTTGTCCTGGATCAGCAACTGGCTAAGGGCCAGGAAATAGAGGGTAGCACTAAATGGACACTTCTCCAAGTGGAGGGAAGTCAAGAGTGGGGTCCCCCAAGGTTCAGTACTGGGACCACTGCTTTTCAACCTCTTCATAAATGATCTAGAAGTATGAGTAAATAGCAAGGTAGCCAAATTTGCTGATGACACTAAATTATACTGGTTAGTGAAAACTGTGAGTGATTGTGAGGAGCTCCAGAGGGATCTCTTGACACAGGGGGAATGGGCAAAACAGTAGCAAATGAGGTTCAACATTAGTAAGTGCAGAGTGATGCATGTTGGGGCAAAAAACCCCAATTACATTTATAAACTGATGGAGTCTGAACTCTCTGCGACAAACCAGGAAAGGGACCTTGGTGTCCTGGTGGACAGCTCAATGAAGGTGTCAACCCAGTGTGCCTCAGCAGTGAAAAAAGCAAACTCAATGCTAGGGATCATTAGGAAGGGTATAGAAAATAAGTCAGCAAGTGTCATTTTGCCTCTTTATAAATCTATGGTGAGGCCCCATCTGGAATACTGTGTACAGTTCTGGTCGCCATACCTCCAGAAGGATATTATGGAGCTGAAAAAAGTGCAGAGGAGGGCAACCAGAATGATTAGGGTTTACCTGAGTGGGCAGTATATAAGTGTGAATAATAATAATAATAATAATAATAATAATAATAATAATAATAATAATAATAATAATAATAATAATAATAATAATAATAATAATAATAATAATAATATTATTATTATTATTATTATTATTATTATTATTATTATTATTATTATTATTATTATTATTATTATTATTATTATTATTATTAGGGGACTGGAACACCTTCCTTACCATCTGAGGCTGCAATGGTTGGGCCTCTTCACTCTTGAATAATGGCGTCTAAGAGGTGACCTGATTGAAGTTTATAAAATCATGCACGGTGTGGACAAAGTAGATAAGGAAAAACTGTTTTCCCTATCACATAACACTAGAACTAGGGGACACTCCATGAAACTTTTGGGTGCTAGTTCTCAAACAAATAAGAGAAAGTATTTTTTCACCCAGAGGATCACTAGTCTATGAACTCCCTGCCAGAAGAGGTGATGACAGCAGTCAGTCTTGACAGCTTCAAGAAAGGATTAGAAAAGTTCATGGAGGACAAGGGTATCAATGGCTACAATTATGGATACCTAAGAACAATCTCCGGGTTGGAGAGATAGGCAGGATATCTCTCAATGCCATTTCCAGGGAATCCTAAGCAGGTGAAGGCATCTGTTTGGGAATAATACCCTGAAGCAAATGGTGAGCCACTGTGTGAGACAGAATGCTGGACTGGATGGGCTGTGGCCTGTTCCGGCAAGGCTGTTCTTATGTTTTTATGACACAATGGGCACAGAGCTGGGTGGGTTGAAGAGGATGGTGGGGGACAGGGGTGCCTGTCATACGATGGTCTATGGGGTCACAAATGGTTGCACTCAACTATGTGACTGAACAACAAAAAACATTATTAAAACAGAGGAATTTTCTTTCTATAATTCACCCCCTTCAAGGATTTTTTAAGAGCGAACTTGGATTTTCTGTCAGGTAAATATCCCTTTTCTACTCACCCCGGTCAGAAACACATGTTAGAGAGAAATTCTGACTAAACATGAAAAGTTTTAACTAATCTGAGAATCTCGGTGTCGGAGCACAACTTTGGAGATTTATCTTCAGGCTTTAAGCACAGGTCTTATGCCCTGGATACTTTTGTAGTCAAATATCACAGAGAAACTGAGCACACTGAGCATTTAGCACACTCTTTTTTATCTCTCAGGGGTCAGTCTGGGCATGAAGTGTCTGCATTTTGCAGATGCAGAAGCACTGCAACCTCTCCCCAAGCACTATTTGTAAGTGCTCAAAACTATGGTGATCTAAGCACCTTTGAATGCATGGGGGGTGTCTATATACAGGGGGCTTGCATCTTTCAAAGGCTGCTTTCAGAATAAATATCTGGTATCAGATATTTTCATTTAACACATTCCTTGCTCCTCTGTTGAGGGGCAAGGAAAATGGAACTGGTTTTTATTTTTCTTGCCAATAATTGTAGTACTGGATCAGTAAGGAGGGGAGAATATTTTCCCATTTCCCCTTTGCTCATCAATGAAAACCAAAGCTGCCTACTCTCAGTGCATCTTCAATTTGCAAGCCAAGTGGAATGGAATATATATATACCATATTTGCCATGTAAATATATTTCTCCCTCTTTACTGATCCAGTGCAGCAACAGTTGGCAAGAGGGGGAGAAATAATTACACTTTCCCTGCCCCTCTGCAGAGGAGCAGGGAAAGTGTTTCATTTACCTATATGGTGAAGTGGGTTATCAGGCACTTCATCATACAAGCAAAGGATTATTTTAAATGTTTCAATGGGACAAAATTGACTACAGATAGAAAGCTCCAACTCTTACTGCATTTTCTTGTTTCCCTGTAAATAAGCCCATCTTCCATCCTCCAGCAACCTGAAAATGATCATGCCCAGACCGTCCCATAAAGGCAGTCTGGACATGCTTTTAATTGCCTATCTCAATCCCCTTAATTGTTACCGACTCTCTCTAATATCTGTTTCCAACTCCATAGGCCTTCATCCCATCCTTCCAGTCTCGGTCATTTTTCAATAAATTAAAACAAAGTAACACCCTTTTCACACTACCAGTTCCAAAAGATATTGTTTTGACTAGAGCAGTGATGGCGAAACTTTTAGAGACCGACTGCCAAAACAAAAGGGCTGGGTGAAATCTGTGCTGGGGGGAGGGAGGCAGTGCAGCCCTATTTCCTCACTTAGTCCAGTTTTTGTATTATTTCACCTGTTTGTGCTAGAGAAAAATATAGCAAGCTAACTCTATTTCACTAAATACGTAAAAAATCATAAAGTAATATGGACTTCCTCCCTTTAATCCTAGCTGATGTTAAAATACTTTGGTCAAAGCATTGCTTTATTAAGTTACTTTTTAAAAAATATTCATTATACCTCTTTGCAAGATGAAAATTGATTTTGGAGTTCTTCTCCCACACCCATACACAACATCCTGTATAAATTTATGTTTTTTAAAAAAGAAATACTATACATAACTCATTTATCTCTGGTTGTAGAAAAACCTATGCAATGAATTGTTACCATTTCTTGGTCACACATCATGACATGGTGTGAGCTTTATGCAGATGGAGTGAAGAATCTACACATAGGAGCAGGTTTTGCTTTTCAAGTCTCCTCTTTCTTATTGTGTCCTTCAAAGTTACTTTGTTTGGAATACATATCCCAGACCTGAGTCCTTCTGGACTCAGAGGAGTGTAACAATCCACATGCAAAGTTCCTCATGACCTCTAGCTTGCCATTGCAACAGCACAGATCAATCTTCTCCATGTGTGGAAGGAGGTCCTAGATGCTTCCTCGCACAAGCTCAGAAAGTTTCATAATACAGACCATTGCACTAGAAGTTCCATCAAACAGGACACTGGCCCTAGAATTCCAGAGCCATGTTAGCTACTAGAAGTTGTAGTTCACAAAAGCTATTTCCAAAGCTTTGGTACTGATGGATACAGGATAGGAAATTGACTACTGATGGAAAGGTCTACCTCTTACTGTACTTTCTTGTTTCCTTGTGATCATGGCAGCACTCTAGTTCTCCAACAGTTTCTTGAATGGAGGCGGAGAAAATCCTTATTCTAAGAAGAGCCTTCAACATCTGATATTTTAGAAGCCCATTCTCCCCTAATTCAGTTTACACTTGTCATAATGATAGGTAATCTCAAACATCTCACTGTTAGAGCTATAGCCTGTTTAAGAAGAATTTCTGAACCAAATGCACAGTTGCCCTTCTATATGCATTTCTTAAAATAAAATTTATAATCAGATGAGATAACTGAATAAGGGCAGAAGAGTTGGCGCAAAGGTCATTTTGCTAGTTCAAGCAATTCATCCTTATTGTAGGGGTTTTCTGAAGCCACAGTTTACTGAATTCAAGTCTGCTAAGGAATTATATGTAGTGCTTGATATGTTGCCTTTGCAGGCAGTAATATGTTCCAGCTACTTAGCAAATTATTGTCTTCTTTGTAGTGCAATATGAAACAAACTTCTTGTCTTCCTTCTCCCACCAAAGGCTGGGCTTCACCACAGTTAATCTGCCTTTGAATGAGGTCAACCGCTAATAATAATGTTTTTTAGTACTCAAACCAGTCTCTAAAATTCTTCAAGTAAGATAGTTTTCTCCTTTCTACAGCTTTGAATTTACTCTGAATAATCAGCTATATGACTTGTATTTTATTATTGTATGTTTTATTACTTCTTGGCCTTTATTTTTTAGAATCTCCACACTGGTCACCCATTCAATAAAAAAAAGTCTTTAGCAACCTGCAATGAATCATCATTTCAAACATTTCCTTTTTAAGGCTGTTTTAATGTGATGTTCACATTCTCAAAGCCATTCTCAAAGCCAATTTTATGCTTTCATTACAGATTACTTTCATCATCTTAAGGATGTTGCTCTAGTCTAGTCCATCCTTTTTCTGTTTATCATCCAACTGTTCATTTAAGCAAGTTCTAAAGGACTTGAATATATCAACATACTCCACATTTTAACTTCATGGGGTATACAGAAAAGGCCTCCTCGAAGATTGTGGTTTTTCTTTTTGAACCACAATTGGGCATATCCTGGTAACAGCAACCTTGTGTTGCTGGCTAATCTTTCTCACACTCGATCAGACGAAAGGAACTGCAGAATGAACTCATCCAAATGTGCCTTTATTTTGGCAGTTTCCATGTCACCTAGACATGGTAGAAGAAGTAGAAGACAATAATCAATGAAAAGGTGCTAGCTTTCCACTGATTACAGTGAACTTGTTTTTCTTAACATTCGTTTTAGACTGTATTTATTACTTATGTCATTGATTTTGAGTATCCTTTGCAGATCACCTAAATTGTCAGCTAGTGATATTGATTAACTAATTAAATTTTTAGTTCAAAGATTGGTAACAGTCCAAATAAAACGTGAAGGTAAACAGCAGGTAGGTAAGTTTCATGTAAAATGCAGGAATTGCATTTGACTGTTTCTCGTTAAACTATCACGTCATGAAAGACTCTACAGTAATATACATTTCAATCACATTATTTTGGCCTGATTATTTGTTGAATTGAATCAGGAGGTCAACATTCTGACTCTGTGGTCCAAAAAAGATATTATGAGTTTGTGTGCATGCTATTGACATCTTATTCTATTTTCTGAACACTTTGGCAGTGGATGCGATGAGGCTGTTAGATGAACAGTCCATTCAAATATGTTAAGATAGGTTTAGATTGCCACTAAGGCAATGGCTTTTTTTGTTTTAAATCCCATAATTAAATATTTTTAAGCTAACTGCCTAAGCAAAACAGTTCCTGATTACTAAAAAGGCCTCCTTCATTGGCAGGCTTCTAAAATGTTCTGTTCTGGTTGTACTTTCAGTGGTTTCTCATAGTCTTCAGCAAGTTCAACCTACCCTGCTATTTTTTTCCCATTTTGTAAAAAAAATAATTTGTATATTTGAGTAAAACTGAAAGCAACAACATACTAACTTACTGCTATGTTATGCAATGCTTAATGCAAAATGTTTATTATATAAGTTTAACTATTACCAGCTTATACTGTATGTCAGATGGATATTTTGTTAGTTCTGATAGTGTTTCTCATTTTCAGTGCTGATGGCAAAGAATTGGAGATGTAATCACTTCTATTTATTTATGTCAATAGTTATACACTTCTTAAAAGTTATTGTACCTACAGTAGGTTATACAGTGGCCTATATTGGTAGTACAGTTTTACAGAGTATCAAAAATCAATATATGTTTGTTTGTTAAGGGAAGGACTACCTACTTTCCAATTTTTATCAGTTGATAGAGATTTTATTTAAAAGACAGAATTGGAAATAGAGTTATCTATCTCCTAGTTGTTAAGGGACACTTTCTTTGTTTTGTAAATTTATTTTATCATTTAGAAAACACAAACAATACACATATATAAAATAATAATCATATGCAGAAAAACAACATATTGAAAAAGAAAATAATCTATGTTTGGTTAATATAGCATCTATGTTAATTTTTCATCAATATTTATAATAAAAACAATTTAACAATAACTATATTAACTTTTGACGTTCACCCTCTACTCTCAGGGCCTTCTCTTCTGTTCCATTGTACTCAGTTTTCCATTCTGAATTAAATATACCTATCCCTATTTCCCAAAAATTATTTATTTATTATTTATTTAGGTATTTATATACCGCTTTCCTTGTCCTAAGACAACCCAAAATGGTTCGCAAGCAATATCACAAATGCAGTAAAGAGTTAAAAATACAAGTTACAAATTATAATCAAAAAGTATAATGTTACAATCAGAAAATACAAAGTTCTGGACAAGGCGGCAGAGGCAGCAGTTTTTAAAGTCTGCAACGCCGGGAGCCCAGGTGAGCTCAACGTCCCTGTGGCCAATGCCGGACTGGGGAAGGAGCTGGGTGAGGTGGCAGCGGTGGCAGTTTTTAAAGTCCATGGTGCCAAGAGCCCAGGTGAGCTTGACTTCCCAGTGGCCAATGCCAGACTGGGAAAGGAGCTGGGTGAGGTGGCAAAAGCGGCAGTTTTTCAAGTCCACAGTGCCAGGTGAGCTCAACTTCCCCATGGCCAATGCAAGACCGGGGAAGGAGCTGGGTGAGGCGGCAGCGGTGGCAGTTTTAAAAGTCTGCAGCACCAGTAGCTCAGGGGAGCTCATGCATGCATAAATACAGTAACATCAGCCATAAATGTGCCTGCAGCTGTCATAAATGCAGAAGTAGATTTATTTATTTATTTATTTATTTATTTATTTATTTATTTATTTATTTATCATATTTCTAACACCGCCCACTCACCGCAGCTACTCCAGGCAGCTTACAACATACAATAAAAACACTAAAACATTTAAAAGCCTTAAAAACTAAAAAAATATTTAAGTTAAAAGTCTTAAAATTTCCTTTTAAAAAACCTCCAGTGCCATCTCCCAACTTCAAGAACTGGCCAGTCAAACAAGCCAGCCCAAGGTGGCTATCACCCCAGCCTCCCCCTACATCTGCTGTGCAAGCCAGGTCTTTAGGCCCCTGTGAAAGGGTAAAAGCTCTGCCTGGAGATGAAGTTCAGTTGGCAGGAGGTTCCACAGGGCCAGAGTAGACACAGAAAAGGCT
Source organism: Bradypodion ventrale (assembly GCA_035047345.1). Taxonomy (NCBI): domain Eukaryota; kingdom Metazoa; phylum Chordata; class Lepidosauria; order Squamata; family Chamaeleonidae; genus Bradypodion; species Bradypodion ventrale. The sequence goes on along the minus strand of JAWDJE010000001.1, from coordinate 196,796,708 downwards.
CTCCTTCTTGTGCTAGAGAGAAGAGCCTCTATAGCCAACGGAACTATGAAAGAGACCCCCCTCCCCCGGTCCGCTCTAGTGGGACAGACCAATGTCCTTGGGATGATGCGGTCTCTTAAGTATGCTGGCCCACTACCATGTAGGGCTTTAAAGGTAATCACCAGCACCTTGAATTGTACCTGGAGGCACACTGGCAGCCAGATGCATTTACGGCTGTCGTAACTGTGTTTATGCATGCATGGGCGCATTTACACCTGATGTAAATATGCCCCCTTTTGCTACCAAGGGGCATGGTCAGGCCTGTGACATAAAAAGGATGGGAACCCCTGAGCTATAGGCTCACTAACAAAAATTAGATCTGGTTTGTAGCCTCTCTGCCACCAAACACTGTTTAGGATCATGTGTACAGCACTTCGAATGGGATTCTACCATTTTATAATGACTGTGCCATCTTCATCATCATGTTCCTAACCTCAAATGTTACTGCTGTTGAAATCTCCAACTAGAAAGTGAGTGTTTTGGTTTTCTATACAGTAATACCTCATACAAAGTCCGCTTCATACAACATCAAATTCATACAACATCGCCTAATTTCTTGAAAAGAGATACCTCATACAAAGTCGCTCGACTTTGTATGAGGCATTGGGTTTTTCCCAGGTTGCATTGTGCCAGGGCAGTATAAAAGGCAGGACACATGCGTGCATTGCTCTTGTGGGTTTTGCACGAGGCGAAGAGTGTTTAGGAGTGGTTTTGAATGTGATTTTGGATTTTTTTTTTGAATTTTTCATCAGAATTTTTAGAAGCATTCCTGGGATTTTTGCAGCATTTTTCAGGTTCTTGGACAATCAGGGTTGTTTGACATGTTTTTGTAATGTTTTTTAGCCTTTAGACAATGATTTCTTAAAGTTCTGTCAGTTTCCTGTCTGTTTCCTTGACTTTGCCCTGAAGTCTGTGCTGTTACAGTACAATGTATCTCTATGGAAACAATGTTGTACGAGGCATTGTGGCAAGGCTTTGGATGTTGTATGAGGCATTGTGGCTAGGATTTTGCATGCCTCATACAAAGTCCAAATCTGTATAAATTCCAAACTTGTGGAACCAAGTTTGGACGTTGTATGAGGTATCACTGTATTAAACAGCTTCTTAAAGCAGGTGGGTATATTAGGTGGTTTCTAAATTATTGTTAAGGCTTAGTGGATAAGTCACTGAACTTCATGACCAGAAGTTGAGCAGTTAAGACCTGAGTGCTGCACAACAGAGTGAGCTTCTGTTTCTGTCCCAGCTCCTGCCAACCTAGCAGTTCAAAAGCAAGAAATTGCTAGTAGATAAATAGGTACCATTTTGGTGGGAAGGTAAGCAGCTTTCTGTGCATGCCAGTGTCTAGTCATGCCTGCCACATATCCATATATCTCTTTGTCTATGAACAGAGATGAGGACTGAACCCTAGAGTTGGATACAACTGGCTTTCAAGCAAAGGTGACCTTTACCTAAATTGATGTTACCATGCTTGCACCAATGAAAGGCAAAGACACACTGTGAATAGCTAACTGGGGTACACAGAAAGAGCCTCCTCATAGATTGTGGTATTTTTGAACCACAGTGAGGTGTATCCTGGTAACAGCCACCTTATGTTGCTAGCAAATCTTTCTCACACTAGGTCAGGTGAAAGGAACTGCAGAATGAACTCACCCAAAGGTGCCTTCATTTTGGCAGTTTCACATCTGGCCCAGACATGGAAGAAAACGTAGTAGCTAATTGGACAGTGATGTGTTTTAATTTTGGTTGTGTTTATTATTTTAATTTGCTTTTAATATGTTTTAGCAATTTTAACTGATTATTTTAATATTTTATCATGTTTGTTATCAATGCAATAATTTATTGTGTTTTAAACTGGATTTTTCAAATAATTTGTGAGGTGCCTTGAGACCTGTAATAAAATAAAATACACCATGGTGGGCTACAGGGATTTCAATCCTGTCCTAAAATTAATGTTTAACCTACCTAGTGAAATTATGTACTTTGAAATTGGAAGACAAGACAGGTACATACAAAAACAGTACTCATCAAAGAACAGTAGGTTTTGATACTTGGTAGCAGCAAAGTAAGTCATGAATCATTTTCAAGTCTGTATCAATCTTGATAAAAACAATTTGGTCTTCCCTAGATTAAAAAAAAAAATCATGTTCTGGATAGAACAGGCTTCTGCACCTTATGACCTGCAAAGGTAAATACAATCCATCAGTTGGCAAGGCAGCTCAGCAGCTCTTGATAAAACACTTGTGCCTTATTGCCTGCCTGGAACTGTAAAAGCCAGAGTTGTCAGTAACTTAGCAGGCCATAATGAATGGCTGGCGACTCTCAAAATGTATAGACCCGACTGAGGCAAGATTAGAGACAACCAGCTAGCGATTCATATGGGAAATGTGTGGTCATTGTAAATGATAGTGTAGCATTACTGCCATATAATGACATGTATCTCAGACCACTCATAGACAGAGATGCACACAAGAGAATAAGCCCTTATGGTATAACTGTGATTAATGGGTCCTATGAATGTGTTGCTTGAGAAGATGTGAGGAGAGAGAAGGCAATAGAGTTTGCTGGAAGGGTTAGTCCCTGTTTATGTTTGTGTATGTTTCTTTGCTGGTTCATTGTTTCAGGTGAGTAGAAGTTTCAGAGACATAAAAGATTGTGTAGGCTTAAAGGTAAAGGTAAAGGTTTCCCTTGCTCGAAAGCCAGTCGTATCCGACTCTAGGGTGCAGTGCTCATCTCTGTTTCTAAGCCGAAGAGCCAGCGCTGTCTGCTTCTGCAGACGTTTCCGTGGTCATGTGGCAGGCATGACTAGACACCGGAGCGCACAGAACGCTGTTACCTTCCCACCAAAGTGGTCCCTATTTATCTACTTGCAATTTCTTGCTTTCGAACTGCTAGGTTGGCATGTGTAGGCTTACCACACTAATTTTGCATGCTTTAATACAGGGGAGGAGAGAGCAATTAAAACAAGCAGCATTACTAACACCAGGACTTCCAGTAAACAAAGCAATCTTGATCCACCTTCTGATATCCTGTGTGCTCACTGCCATTCCTTCCCAAGCTCCCACATTGGAAGAAAGCAATAATAAACCTTATACTACCTGCCATACCCAAGAGCAAGCCAGAGCTCTTAGGTCTGTTCCTCCTTTGAGCCCACTCACACCTGCCCAATGGCTTTACCAGACACATCTGGTGGGTATATCCAGACTCCATTGGAAGCCTTGCTGGGTAAAAGCAAAGGCAACTGCCCCCCCCACACACACACACACATTCTCTCTCATGGGCAAAAATGGGTGCCTGCCAATATACACATGTGGTTGATTGGAAAATATGAAGAAAACTCTAGCATAAAGCTCCTGAAGTGGAATGCATAGGATAGGAACAAATATAACAAATTTGGTGATTCCTGACACAAACACACCCAAGCCTTAATAAAAATTAAAATAGTCAATTTTGATGAGTTTGTGGCCATTTCCACCAAAGTGAAGTTCATCCCAAAGTGGCCTGAAATAAACCAGAATGGCTTATTTAGCTTTAGACCTGCTTCAGAACTTCATGGGATATTGGGGGAGGGCTTTGCCTTGTTGTGCCTGGTGTGCCTATTCGGAGGATAGTATAGTATGAATTAACTTGCATGGGAGCAGTGAAATGTCTTTCATGTACAAGCAAGTTATGGGGAAGTCTATATCCCGGTAAATAGCTTGCAATCCCACAGTGGGTGGAATTTTTTTGTTTTTTGTTTTTACTTTTGGACCAGTGGTTTTTACTTTATAGGCCAGGAGTTCTCGACCCTTTTAAGCCGGGGGCCAGGTCACACTCCCTCAGACAGCTGGGGGGGGGGGGCAGACAGCCATTTTGCCCTTCCTCCACTGCATGACACTTCCTGGTGTGGTGGAGGTGGTGGTGGGGCCACATGGAATGGTGCCACAGACTGCATCCAGCCTGTGGGCCGAGGTTGAGAATCCCTATTATAGGCTAACACTGTCTGTTTTAGGTTCCAGACCATGTGTTAGAACAAGAGGGCATTTTCTCTATTTATAAGAGACTACATGACACAAACATGCTTAAGCAGCATTTCTAAAGTGCACATGACCAATTAGAAAACAAAAAGCAGACTGATTTCTAAAATGTGGATTGAGAAAAGCACATGTTCAAATAAATCATCTTCCTCTTACATTTTGATCGCTTCCAGATCGAGAGTCAGTAACACATCTGCTGAGGACATCAGTGCAAGTATTACAAAACTGCCATATAGACAAAGCTTCTTGCTAGCTGGGAAGCAAACCCTTTGAGATGGTTTTCTAAATGTTGTTAGATTGCAGCTCCCAATGTTCCTCTCCATTAGCTGTGCTATCTAGGACTGATTACCCATGTGGTCTGAGAATATCTAGAGGGACATAAATTGCCCACTTGAGTTTCCTTTCTGGTGGGAAGCTCCCTTTTGTTGAGATTGTTAAACTAATGTTCTATCTGCTCTTTCTGGCCCAATTTTGACTCTAAGTGCATCACTCAGTGGATGTTTCTGCTGTAATCATATCACAGCTATCAAAATGACATGATTTGGCTATGCCTGAGATCACTAGCAAGCATATTAGCACTTGTTATTCCAGGGTTTGGGCCAAGGAAATTAGGACTGTTTCTGGCAAACAAGAAAACAGATGGGCCCAGCAGACCTCTCAAGCTCAAGTAGTGAAGGGATCTAAAGAGATCAGAAAACTCCCCTTGAGCAGATCTAAATGATTGATGCACTATTGGCTCATAGATTGCAACAGAGCAGAATGTATTGCACAGACCTGGAGTACTGCTAGAGCCCAATCACAAAAACAGACACAGATACAAAGCTGTAGGCCAGTATTTGCCCATTCATTGGCTGTGTGTGTCTAAAAATAAGTTGTTAAAGAGGGTTCATTTTGTGAGAATAATGAGGCAATTAAAAGAACACCTGGCTCTTTGGATTACATGTTCATGCAGATTTCTTGAAAATCTCACACTGAGGCTTTAAATAGCATTCCACATGGATGTGGGGATTTATTCGTAGAAGTGTGGGAGGCAGGTGCACAAAATGAATCAGTATTATTCAGTGGGCGGAGAGCTGAGTTTGGATCTATGAAATTTGGCTTCCATTCCATCTCTGCTGTTTTGATGGTCTTTGCCAAATTTATTCCCACATCACCACTGACTCATCTGAATGACACAATTAATCTGATCCCACATGGTTGTGTATGAATAAGAAAACTATATAGAGTGCAAATCTATTAGAAATATAACCACACAATTCTAGCTTCTTATACACTAGCATGGCTAGGGGCATATCCGTCAAGTCACGGTTTTAGAATTCTAGGAGTTGGGCACACATGTGCAGTAGGTTTCCAGGTGCCAGGCTGGAAATGGGTTACTGTGCATGTGTGGCCGTCAGAGGCAGCGGCACGCATGCACAGTAGCTACTTTCCCCATCATTCAAAATACAGGAAGGTGGCAGGAATGGGGAGGAACAGGCGCAGAAAAATGGGAAATCCTGGCCAATTACGGATACTTGACAGGTCTGGCTAGGGGCCACATTGGCTGTGTGATTCTGGGTGTTGTAGTCCAGAAAACAACAAACAGTTCCCTTCTCCAAACAAAATTTGGATTCCTAGGGTTACATTCAATGATGGATGTCCACTGGCAGAAACAAAAGAAGCTGCAACACAGGTTTCCAAAGCAGCCCCAATAAGCATCACTAACTTGCCCCAGAAGGCTGGAAAACTGTGCAGGGCTATGGACAAGAGGGGAAGACAATTTGTAAGTGTGCCATGTTGGATTTCCTTTATCCTGATCAGAAATACCTTCTATTGATATGGTATTTATTTCCCTCTGAATGGTATGATGACACATTCTTTCCAATCCCAAAGCCATTTACACTGGAGACAATGGTTATTTACTAGTAGCTACTTGGCATTTTTGACACTGCTTCATTTTCAGCTATACCTTTGGCAATTTATTGTTGGTTCCAAGCTTAATAACTTGTTAGCATTGTCTATTTCCAATGAGTTATAAATGATGGCATTAATTGGCTGCTAAACTGATCATGTATTATGCATGTTGTCCTGCCAACTGGGAAGAATATAATTTGCATCTGTATATTCCATTTTAATAAGCCACAAATGTGTACAATTGCAAAACAAGATCAAGAACATTCTTTTTATTGGGACAAATAATTCCTACAATAGAATGCTTTTGTGGAGATTCCAGCGCTGAACAGCCTTTCATTCTTAACATTCAACACTGCAGATAAAAGATGGGGCTTATTTGCTTGTAACAGGTTTCCTTACTTCTTAGATTTCATTCTAGCTTTCACAGAAGGATTGAAATGGACCAAGCATATAATGGGGACCTATTTTAACTTTAGTAAAGGTAAAGGTTTCCCTTGCTCAAAAGCCAGTCATATCCATCTGTAGGGTTCAGTGCTAATCACTGTTTCAAAGCCGAAGAGCCAGCACTGTTTGTTTCTGCAGACTTTTTCATGGTCATGTGGCAGTCATGACTAGACACCGGAGGAAATGGAATGCTGTTACCTTCCCACCAAAGTGGTCCCTATTTATCTACTGCAATTTCTTGCTTTCGAACTGCTAGATTGGCAGGAGCTGGGACAAAGACAGGAGCTCATTCCATCCTGCAGTATTCAGGAATCGAACTGCTGACCTTCTGCCTCCCAGTCAGCATCTTAGCCACTTGCGCCACTTGAGCCACTGTAAAGTTAGCTTTTCAGGTTAAAAATTACCCAAAAGTGTAGCTGGAGTCAGGAGCAAAATCACTACAGTGTATATGTTGCCAGCTGTAACTTGATCTGAGTATACGTTTCCCCCCCTGCCCTAGGGCACCATGAAGCCTGCTTTTGGAGGCCGGCTGGTTCTGGGCTACCTTCACTTTCTGAAGCAAGCAGGGAAAATGCCATTGGTATGCATTTGTTTAAGGTGGATCCCAGCTTGCCATGAAGTGACCCACACACTATGATCTCAGAGCCATCTCCTGTGGCACATAGGAAATGAGACATGCAGGATTTAACACCAGGACTGCAATGGACTGCCGCAGCCTTGAGGATATTATCAAGGTGCATCTTCACAGGCAGTTCATCTGAAATGGCCTCTTCCACCTCCATGACCATTGGGAATCAGAATAGTGAAGTGGTTCCTCCTCCATTCATTTTGTTGTTGGGCCCAATATGATGGTTTCCAGTGGCATTTCCTCCACTGAGGGGACCATCACCAACCTCCCCACCCACCCACCCAAAGGGGCTCATGTGCCCATAGCTGTTGGCCCCTTTGAGGAGGCAGGTTATTTACTGCCACCCAACACCCGGCATTGAGTAGCTGGCTGTATGGTCTACTCCATTATCATAGCGGGATGTCCAACCAGACACAAAGTGTATATGTAGTAGTTTATTTTATCACTCACAAATCTGAGTGTATGGATACAGGAGGAAATAAGATTGGAGATTGGCAAAATCATATTGATATGATGTGCCACACCTCCTTTACTAATTAAAGAAGAGCAGCTTATTATTTTTAGAATACTGTGTGCTATTATTTATTTATATATGCTTTCAGTTTATTGGAGCAAAAGGAAGCACAGACATGTAGGGTGCATGCATTACTTGAACTGGTATAAAGTCAACATCAAAATTCTATGCTTTGTTGTATATGGCATAAATCTGGAGATTGCTAAGGCCATGTAGTAATATGTCTTGTGCAATGTTCATGCAGTGCAAAGTAGCAAAGCATTTGTGCCAGAAGGAACATTTGTTCTTACGCTGGTATCTTTTCCCTTACCATCATTTAATTGACATTAATGGAAGAGACTGTGCCATTTTACATGCATCTGTGGCCAAGAAATAATTTCACATATCCAAATCCAAACTCTGGACATAGTAAGCAGGTGTCAGATTTAGGGCATCTCTTGACTAGACAGGGTTTTTAAACCCTATTGCTTTAATTTGAGTATTTCCTTTTATTATTGTATTTATTTCTCTTGACACCTGAAGAGGTAAAAGAAGAAATAAAAAAGACAATTATATGTATTAATTTAGGGACCTATTTTTGTGTTTAGTTTTGCTTGGGGAAGGTTTTTTGTTGTTGTTTTTTGCAGGAGTTGGCTGTGAGTTCTGCTTGAGGTTGGAGGGAGGTTATTGGTGTGATCTAATTCTTATATGGAGACAAATCTAACTCCATTGTTTTGGGTAAGGGAAGGTATGACATTGCCAGAAAAGCTGGTCATTACAAGAGAGCTCATTCTAGAATGCTTAGTATCTATTGCACGCTCTAGGTTTCATCCCAACCAACAGGTAAGAGGTAACCAGCCCACCCAACATCCCATTCTAATCCTCTTTCTGTTAAATGCCAGATCAGTGCAGAATATGTTCAATTGTCTATGATCTTACTGTGGATGTAAAAGCTGATTGATATGCATAACTGAGACCTTGGCGTGTATAGAAGGAGGAACTTGATATCTCTCAAATATGCCCCTGGGCTATTCCATTCAGGCAAGAAGGGCAGTGTAGGGATGGGGTATTGTTATTGTTCATTAGGACTATAGTAGGCTCAACAAAATCTCTACCCTGTTGAGCCCAGGCATGGAGTTCCTACACATCAATTTGGACCAGTAAGATAAAGTGTAGATAACACTGGTGTACCATTTCCACCACAATTCAGCATTCTCCATAAAGGGGCTAATGAACTTCATCTCAGCTGTGCATCGAAGGTACCCCAGGCTTCTGCTTTTGAGTGATTTTGACATTCATGCAAGAGTGACAGTCAGAGTTCATGGATCACGAGCCTTTCCCAACATGTGACATGTCCCATATTTGGGGTGAGTCATTCTCTTGATCTGATGTTTATGACTAGGTAGGGAGATTATGATTTGAGTGAGTTGGACTAAGTGTTTTCACCTGTGTCACAGTTCATTTCATTTCATTCATTTATTCGATTTATATCCCGCCCTACTCGGCCCAGGGCCGACTCAAGGCGGCTTACAACAAGTAAATCAAATACAATATAACAAATGAAATACAGTATAACAATGTAAACAACACACAAAATACAATGGCATACAATTGCAAATTACAAATTACAAAAAATTACAAATCAGCATAAATTAATCACAATATAGAGTATAAATTAAAGATACAATGGCAATAACTATTAATCAATAGCAATAATAATTAATCCTCCAAAGCTTGCCATGCCACTACCTCCCACGGATGACCGGTCCACACGGAGAGGCGAAATGGCGACAGTTGAAAGTGCGTCATCGTCAGCACCTGATGCCAAAACTCCCAACAATCACAATGGACCTCCTCACACCAGCCCAGCTGGGAGGCACTCCGAGACGCCAACAGTCCCTGAAAATGAGAATGTCCCAGGCCCCCAGCTGAAATGAGTCTCTCCATCTGCCTGCCGAGCCGGTGGAACTCACTCTGGTGGCGGAGAAAGTGGGGCAGCTTTTGTAGATGTCCTGGGCCACTAGCTGAAATGAGTTGCTCCATCCTCCCGCCAAGCCGGTGGAACTCGCTCTGGCGGTGGAGAAAGTGGGGTGGCTTTTGTAGATGTCCCAGGCCCCCAGCTGAAATGAGGCTCTCCATCCACCCGCTAGGCCAGTGGAAGTGAGTGTGTGTGTTTCCTGCTTTTGAACTGCTAGGTTGGCAAGAGCTGGGAGTGATGACGGGAGCTCATCATTAGGAATGTAAATAGTGTTCCGTGTGCTCTGGTGTCTAGTCATGCCTGCCACATGTCCATGGAAACATCTGTGAATGCAGACATTGCTGGCTCTTTGACTGTAATCAGAGATGAGCACTGAACTCTAAAGTTGGATACAACTGGCTTTCAAGCAAGGCTTAAAGACTAACTGCTGTATTTCAATGTAAGCTTTTGTGGATCAAGGCCACTGACTCTGGCTGTAATCAGAGATGAGCACTGAACTCTAAAGTTGGATACAACTGCACATCAATTCCTTTTGGGAAATTGTGTATTCCAGCTGCAGCTACCCCAATGTGAGGAGAGAGAAAAGTGTGTGTGTGTGTGTGTGTGGGGGGGGTGTGTGGCTCAGTACAGGGCCCAGAAATTTCTGATGGTGGCCCTGCATCCGTCACCATGGTTTACTAATGAGTTGTGAATGATGAGTTGTGAATGATGCAAGGAGAAGGATAAATAACAAATAAAGAAGAGCTCCCTTGGAGGGTACCATATTTTTTGGACCATAAGACACACCTTACCATAAGACACACCCAGTTTTCAGAGCAGGAAAACAAAAAAAAATATTTAATACTGTATTTTGCACCTGCAACCAGTGGTGGCGCTGCAGGAGAAATAGGCAGGCCAGGCCAGTTGCACTGAGGAAGGAAGTGATACTCTAGCCTAACCTCTTGCTCTCCTTTCAACCAGGAAGCATGTTTTTCCCCTCCATTTTGTCCACTGGAGTAGAGATAAAGGCATCAGGGTAAGTGAAACCCTTTCTTTTTAAGCACAGGTTTGGTTTCCCACTTAAATGCATTGGAAACATACAAACAGAAAACTTTTGAATAGAAGAAATTTATTTCCAATGCATTTAAATGGGAAATTGCAATTTTCGCCCTCTAGTGGCCACTTGTTTTTCATGTTTTTCCCCCTGCCCCGAACAGCTGAGCAGCTGAAAGGCGGCAGTAGTAGTCTTCAGCCAGCTGTGGCTCTTGTAAAATATCCTTTTACAACAGCCACAGCTGGCCGAAGACCAGCATTTGGACTATAAGGGGGAGAAAAAGTGTGTCTTATGGTCCGAAAAATACGGTAATTTAATTGCAGTTAGGAAGCTGTCGCTTCTTTTCAGAAATCAACCAAAGCTAAACTCTATTAGAGAGGCCTTTGATAACATCTTGCCTCTGCTGTACATTTTATTGACCTTTAGTTTTGTTCATCCAATTGTCACCATGAGTATTTCTTGCCAATTGTTACATTTTATTGACCTTTAGTTTTGTTCATCCAATTGCCACCATAAGTATTTCTTGCCAATTTTTTCTTGTTCCCATTGGTTTATTTATTATGGTGAGTTGGATGTGATGGGAGGATTTTTTGTTATTATTATTCTGTCCAGAGTAGTGTTTACATTCTAGATGTGCAGTATATAAATCAACTTATTAATAAATCAATAGACTGTCAAAAAATCAGGATCCTAATTGGAATTTTGTGAATTTGATTGTTCATCTATGCACACGACAAAGTAATGGCCATACAAGGATCAAGTTTTGATGAGATAGCTGGAAAACTTACTGGAGCACTTGAAGAATTAGGCCAGTATTACACTATCAACCATTTGAAGGCTAACCTGAGCAAGCCTCAAGTATGTGCTTCCCAACTTCAAAACCAAGAGGTGGAGGTTGAGCTGGATGATATGTGGCAAGGGAATCAATTATAGCATTGATGTTTTTGAAGTAGTAGCTGTGTTAGTCTGTGTAAGCATATCAGAGAGTAAACAAAACAACAAAAGTCAAAAAAATCGTTGCACCTTAAAAACTAACTCCTGTATTTAAATGTGAACTTTTGTGGATCAAATCCACTTCATCAGATTACAGCAACCATCCAAGCTACATACTTCAGCCTTGACCCTGAGCATCTCTGCAGTGGAGTATGCTGCTCCAGTATAGCACACACATATGAATTAGGTTGACATTGCAGTTAATAAAACAATATGCAATGTCACAGGATATATCCTCTTGTTGGAATTGCTCCACCTAAGATAAGGAAGTAAGTAGCAACAGACACCAAGAGAACTAAACAAGAGAATGACCCTCAACATCCTTTGAATGAATATGTGCCTCTGGTCCATTGGCTCAGATCTGGGAAGAGCTTCATGGCAAGAACAAACATCCCTTGTGGTACTTAAGAGCAAAATCAAATTAGAAGATGGAGGAAGGAGCTCACTGGACAAGGAATATTAAAGAAGGATATAGCTGATGAACTCAACCTCCTCTACCTCACTTGGAGGTCCTGAATAGGCTGAGGGTCAGAGTCCCTAAATGCAAGACCAACATTCTCAGGTGGGGCTTGTGTTCTGGGACTTGTTGTCTAGGTCCACACATCATTACATCTAAGGAGCATTCTTAGTTCATTGCTGCCTTTCTAAATCTCAGTCTCCTTCAGATTTCTTGTCTGCAATCTTCATTGATTATTGAGCTAAGGTATAAAATGCTTTCACTATTTGTATTTCTTCATTGTCAATATTTAAGTGATACAATTCCTCTTTAATCATTATTTTCATCTTAATATTAAGTAATAACCCTACTTTTGTGTTTAACTTACTCAACAGTTGAAAATAAAAAATCACAAGTTCTGCGTTAAAAAACTGACATGTCCATGAAGGATATGTTAGCTGTTGGGAAATGTACTGAATAAAAGTCCTCAATTCTTAGTACAGGACTACTAAAATACTATAATCCATACATCTTTATGTCAAAGTGTTAAAATGCTGCAATCCACACGACCACCCAAAAAGAACACTACAGGATTTTCTGTAGCCGAAATAGCATGTGCTTATCTCAGAACAAACCTGACTGGCAGGGCAGGTGTGGGGCCCTAATGGGAATACGGCCCCAGTCTGTTGGCTTATTTCCTACTAGAGCTCAACTGTCCCTCCTTTTTGTGTTGTGTACTGTGGTATACCTCCATTCCCTATTCCCTTTTTAGTCTTTTATGTGGGGTGGGAGTGGGAGGGTGGGTTGTTGGGTGGTCGAGTGAGGGTTTTAATCTGTTTTGTTATATTTTACTGTATTTTATCTGTTTTTACTGTTGTGCGCCCCCCCTGAGTCGGGTTTCCCTGAGTGGGCGGCATAAAAATCTAAGAATAAATAAATAAATAAAATAGAAAACTGATCCTCAGTGATACACTGCAGCTACTATAAGGAAATCACTGAGGATTTTCTGAAGCATTAATTGTCTGTTAACTGTGATGTTATTTGCATTGTTATCACTTACTGATTGTTTTTGGTTCTGTAAATCCAGCCCTCCCCTTCCAAGTGTGCAGAATATCTAAATAATTTGCTCACTTTACAAAAATCAGCTTTTTTGGAAAATAAGATAACTTATGAATTTTCCATTCAACCTGCTTGGTGACTGTGAAATCATGAACAATTTCCACTTTCAAACAGGTAACCAAACTGCTTCAACTGGTAACCAAACTGCTGCTAGAAGATAGTGTTACAATGTGTTTCTAGAATTAGTTCAGTCACAAATTAACTCATGTGTTTTTTTAGAAGTTGAATTGTTACCAAACAATTATCAAAAGAATGAAAGCACGGCGCCAAATGGCCGCCGCGCTCTTTGCGCCCCCCCACCCACCCGGACTCAGACATCCGGGTAGTTAGGGGGCGTGGCCACCCCTCTATAAAAGGGGTGGCCACGAGGCAGCCGAGCTGCCATTTTGTAAAAGCGACGGAGAGGAGAAGTTTTTCTCCGTCGCTCTTCGTCTTGCAGAGGGAAGCCTTTTCGTGGCTGCAGCCCCTTAGCGGTCTTGGCTGCTTGATTTTCGGCTTCCCAGCTAGCGATTTTTGATCCCTGGATAGGGATCGCTCTTCATTTATGCCTCCTAGAAAGAAGGCTATGGCGAAGCAGGCTCGCCTGCGCAGGGGGCAGCAGTCGGGTCGGAGGACCGCGACTGCACCCCCTCAACAGGACCTCCAGCCGGAGGCTCCCACCGGGACCGGTGGGATGGGGCAGCTCAGGCCGTGGCCCGCAGCCCTCCAGCCTCAGAGTGGCCCTACAGGGGCTTCGGCCCCCGGCCTGCAATTGCCGGCCATGGGTTTTGAGCAGGGGGGAGGGCCTGGTGCGGTTGCACAGCAGGGCTTACCCCGGCCCCTCATGGGCCGGAGTTTTGGGCATGGCCCTTTTTGGGGCCTGGCTCTCAAGTAGGGGCCCCTGGACCATTGCCCGGTGGGCCGTCCGGCCCACCTGGCCCCCTTATGCAGGGGGATTGGCATGCATTACTGGCCTGCGTAGCGGCGCTAGAGGCATCCCTAGGGATCGGCCCATCAGAGGATCCGGCCCTCAGCCCACGGCTGCTGGCCATGGGCCAGAACGATTGGGGGGAGGGCCTGGTGCTGGCTCACAGCACGTTTTACCCATTAGGGACCAGAGTTTTGGGCATGGCCCTATTCTGGCCCAGGCTCTCAAATTGGGGCCTTTGGCCCAATACCGAGTGGGCCATCCGGCCCACCTGGCCCACCTACTAGGGGTTTTCGTGGCAGGGGATGCCTGGTTAGCACGTTTGGCTGTGCTGGGGGCATCCTTAGCTAACCAGTTGGTGGGGGCCCCTTCCCTAACTCCGGAGCCCCTTTGTGTCTGCCGGCTACTTCGACTGCTGCCACTATGCAACAGGCAGCCAGCTGGGTCGAGCTTCTCGTGACACTCCGGCCTGTGCCCGCCGCTGTCTCGCAACTCCCCGTTTGTCTGGAACTGCGGCTGGAGTGCGTTGGAGGTTGCCCCAGAGCTCGATTTTGGTCACGAGCTCCGACGCCCACGGTGGGCCGGAACCCCCAGTGGGGGCGGCTCACGGGGGTGCAACTTGTGAGTATTAGGTTCAAGTTGAATGCACACACATCACAGTCCATTTCCAGCAGTGGGGGTTCAGTGCTCTTTGCCTCGCCAATTTGAGGCTGGGGGGCATCACTCGCCATCCTATCCCAGTGCCCCTTGGTTGCATTCTGGCACGACGTTGGGGGTGGGGTTTACGCTCCCGGGGCGGTACGTGGCGTCACAGGGGCTGTCCAGGTCCCGCTGTGTATGTCCGGTGTACATCATGTACCGGCAATGGCATTGCCAATGACTGGTTATTCATGGCTCCCCCCAGTGATCATCTGCCCCAGATCATGAGGGAAAAGATTTGGTGGGGGGGGAGTACGTGGATATATTCTCCCTATGAACTGAGACCCAAATAAGGATAGGAGGTACAGACAGGAGGACAGAGACATTGTGTGGTCCCGCCGTAGTAAGCCACCACGCACTGGGGTGTCCGCCCCCGGAACAGTGTTGAGCATCGCAGGGGCTGTCTGGATCCTGCTGCGTAGGCCCCTTTATACAGAACGTGCCGTCAAGGGCTTTGCCGATGGACGGCTATTACTGGCCCCGGTTGATTATTGGCCGCAGGCCATGAGGGGCAAGGGCTGGAGGGGGACATGTGGATATTCTCCCTATTGAATTGCGAGCCCACTGGGAGGAGAGAGAAGGACAGGACGGCTGAGACAAAGAGATGTCCCATCGTCGTTAGCCACCGCGCATCTTGGGGCCAACTGGTTGTCGGCATACCTTGTACGTATTGTGGTATGCCGCAGGACTTGACCTGTTTGGGCCATCCTGATGTCGAGCGGATGGGCCCATGACAGTTGGCTCATGGTGAGGAAGGTGGACAAGGGTGGCTCTATATCCCGAGGGGAGTTGGGATGAGTCCTGTCAGCAAGGGTGCTCGTGTACATCATTCCCACGGAACCGGTGCCTGGTGATGGGTACCATGGTGGCCATGCTGAGCAGCAGGCTGTTTAGACACTGGCTCCATGCAAAGTGGTCGGGCGGGGGGTTCCGGCCCGCCTACGGTGTTCGGCCTGCTCAGCTGACGATGTGTGTACTAAGCACCACGGTCGTTACCGACTTAGTGCCCCCTTTTTGCGCCGGCCCTCTCGCCGCCTCCGCGTGCCCGCGGGTTGGTGGGTTACGGGGCAGACGTGGGGGTGCACAGGGGCGACCAGAGCTCTGTCTGAAGCAACTACCTTTGTCATAAGCCCCCCCCCTCGCCCCAAGTACAGTCAGCCTGGAGGGATGTCACTCAGTTCATCCAAGGAGGGATGGGGTGGGAGACCTGCTGGAGGGTTTTCCAATGGGGCTTTTGTATCCATTCAGGGGTGTTGGGGGCCCCAGGATGCTACTAATCTGGTTCCCTTCCAGGGTAACGGAGAGGGGGCTCCACTGTCCACAGTTTGGAAGTTGGGGGCTATGAGAGTAATGGGGGGCCCTTCTTGGAACCACCTTTCCTTAGTCGAATGTATCCCCTTAAAGCTCATACCGAGCTAGAAAAAGGGTGAATGTAATATAATCCTCCATTCAGCTTACCTTGTGGGCGCTCCGTTCAGGGATGCCCTTCCTGATGACCTTGTTCAGTCAGGTACTCGTAGTTACCTCAGCTACTATGGGTGGCGCGCTCACGCAATTCTGGTGCTGTTTTGGCACAGTGTGATATGCACTCGGCTTCCAGCTTTTTGCCAGTGCACCTCACGATTTAGACTTATCGGGTTTTTTAGGTTTTGAGGGGAATTTTAAATAGATAAGGCCAACCCCCTTTCTGACTGCCTTAATTCAGGTTCAGCACCCGACCGATGTGGGACTTTCATTCAGTGGGCATTCGCTCACAGGTTGGGGCCTCGGTCTCCAGCCCATTACCTCGACGACTTTGGGTCTGGGGTTAAACGGGGCTTGGACACGTGTACGCGTCTCCTCATCACGATTCAGACACTCAGGTGGAAACTGGGTGTCCCCTTGGCGCCTGAATAGACCGAGGTCCCATATTCTGACATCACATTTACGCCTCGATACTGCCGTGCGGGCATCCAGGTTAACCATTGATACGGTGGCTTGGATGTCCATGGCGATTTTGGCATTGGTTGCCAAACATAGAGTATGCCCTTGGGAATTGTAGTTAATTCATTGCCCCCCTTAATTTGTTTGCTCTGGCTCAAATTACTCTTGGGTTTAGAGGGGTCTCTTATGGGAGATCAGACCTAGTGGTCTGCCCTAGATATCTAGTACGGTCAGATACCGTCGGCTCTCTGACTTACTGGGGTTTACTCTGAGGGTGGGTGCACGGATTGTCCCCGCAATCACCGTAATTACGTTTTCTCCCATTTTAGAGAGCACTGAGGCTATGGTGCAATGAGTGGGCCTACTCAGTGGTCCAATTTCGGTGTGACAATGTGGCAGTGGTGCACATTGTCAACACCCAGAAATGCAAATTCCCCGGGTCCTGACATTAGTTTGTCTATTCTTTTGTGAAGCCTACGCCTAAATGTGCTGTTCCAGGCCAGACATGTTCTAGGTATGAATAATGACTTTACTGCTGCTTTTCCCCACCAGCGGATCGCCCGTTTCCGTGCTTTACTCCCGAAGCAGAGGAATTCCACTTGCCACGTTTGGCCGATAGCTGGACGTTAGGCGAGCTGAAGGGAACCGGACATGTCATTGGCACCTCGCACGCGAAAGGCGTATCACTATGAGTTCATGCGTCGTGTTGGGGAGGGGTGGACACGGGAACGTGTCCGCTGCCCCTACACGCGTCACTCCTTTTCCCAGAGTTTTTGACCCACCTTGCACGAGGCTGGCATTACTTATATACAGATAGGTGGGAGGTGGCTCGTAGCCACGCAGCTACCACGGTAGCCTTTTGGAGCGCTCCGCATCAGTGAGAGGGTGCCAGAGTTGGTACCACCTGTGTAAGGCGGAGGTGTCTCGTAGGGCACTGGAACTCGAAGATGTCTCTGTCACATGAGTGGGCTCGTGTGGGGATACGGTCCTCACGGGTGTTTCAGCACGGTAGGCAGTGGTGTATACTGCTACTAAGTTTTCGAGACATCTGTCCGTTTGGTGCCCTACATGATTTTTCGACAGTGCCTGCTGTGCGCCCCAGCCTGTTTTCTGCCACCGGGATGGGTCTACCCTTACCATAGTACAGTCCCTGAGGGTGACCGGTGCCGCGTTTCGCGGTGTGGAGCCTGTTTTGGCACCATTTACTTAAGGTAGGTGTCGCGCTGATCGCGGCTACGTTTGGGGTACTACGAGGTGGATATGCGTCTACACGCAATTTCAGATATGTACGTCCCCTCATTGTATGAGTACCTGTTTATGCCCTTCACCTTTTTTCTCCTCTTTTACAGATCCTAGGGGTCTCAACACACCGGTGGTGGGGGGCTGGTGGGCCGCAGCTATGTACACTGGGCAGCGGTATAGGCTGCAGCGACAGAGAGTGGACCCCGGCCGGGCTGTGTGCATCCGCACGAAGGCTATGGTATGGTATGCGCGGCACATGGGGGCGGGAACTGAGGCCATTCCTGCTGTCTGACAGGGATGCTCGACTGCCCTATGTTTTACAGGCACCCCGGTGGCAGCGATATTATACGGATCACTACTAAACCGTCGGGGGGCTGTGACCTGGCTTTTACATCACGTATGGCTTACATACGGTCGCTATGGTCTAACATCGTGCCGAGACACCAATTTAGGGGAGATGCGGATCTCCCTAATTCGGACTGTTCCGGCAGTCAGCGGACGGGGCTGTGGCTCCATCCCGTTCGGTGCATGGCTGTAAGACGGCCATTGGATACCGGCTGATAGGATTAGACAAAATTTTGCTGGTAAGCGGGAGAAGGGGTCCACCTGTCGGCTAGAGGTATGTACCTCATTCTTGGTGTGATGCAAGCAGGCCTGGCGACCGAGATGACGGTCTTGGGGGGGGGGCGGTGAGTCATCATGGATGCCTCCCCGTGTGGCGGGTAGCACTGGTAAGGTAAATATTTATGACCCACAGGTATCCGGCAGGTTCGCAATTGACTGGCCAACACTAGATAGGTACAAGTTGGTTAACGTTGACCGGTCAACGACGAACCAGGCAATGGGGTGATGGCACGAGCTATTCAGCATGCATCACCACGTGATTTTACGGATACACGTCAGAGGGTGGGGTCAGTAGATAGTTTATTGACTACGGTCAACAATTTGTTTGTTGTCAACAAATAAATTGATACAAATGGATACATTGTAGCCAATTGCCGTTGGCAATTTGGGAGGAACCTTACCAGTGTTACTGCGGCCTGCTTGCCTTAAGAATTATAATTGGCTGAGTACCAATGGAAATTTATAATTCGGACTAGGGCATGAATCAATAAATGTGGCCCAATGCCGTTATCCACTTATACCGGTGTCTGAGTCCTTTTTTGGGGGGTGCGCCTGCAATGAAAGCGCGGCGTCAAAATGGCCGCCGCGCTCTTTGCGGGGGCCCCCCACCCGGACTCATACAAAGTCTGTCTGTTTGCAATAGCTGAACTTGGCATCCGGGCCTGATTCTGGCCTCTGGGACCTGCATGGGGGAGAGACTTGTTTGGTAGATAAAAATTCTGAAAGAGTTAGTTAGTTTTTGCACTTATAGGATAGCAATTGCTGTGCAACTATGGGATGTTGTTCCCCCCTTTCTGTTTGTTTGTCAATGTGGGACTTAAGCGTCCGATAGACCCGTTCCACAATCGCTTGCCCCTGCGGATAGTATGGAACGCCAAAGGTGTGCTTAATATCCCAGGTGGCCATGAAGGTGGCCAGCTGCCTGGAGCTATAAGCTGGGGCGCCATCGGACTTCATGTGCCGAGGTTCACCCATGGCCGTGGGGAAAGAGATGCTGCTCCACATGGGGAGCCGTTTCTCCCTTCTGTGCTGTTGCCCAAACAAACTGTGAGAAGGTATTAATGCAAACATGCATGTACTGCCATTTGCCAAAATGTGGGGCATGTGTGACGTCCATTTGCCACACCTGGTTGGCTTCTGTCCCTCGTGGGTTGACTCCCCACAAGGGCCCCCCTACCGCCCCTGCATGATGCAGACAGGAACGGACTATGCCTTGGGTTTGGGAGAGTGGCAGGTTGAACTGCCTTGCAAGTGCTTTGGCATTCTGATGAAAGAATGCATGACTCTGAATTGGAGTTGTGAAGACTCCCAAAACTGACCATTGCTGAATTTCCTTTGCGGCTGCATCTGCTCTGCTGTTGCTCTCAGAAATCGGACCAGGCAAGTCCTGGTGACTTCTGATGTGGGCTACATAGAGCGCTTTGGTGCGGTTCCGCAAGTGAAATTGAGCTGTGAGGAACAAACTCAGCAAGTTTTTGTCTATCGCGGGAGTGATGTATGCTCCCGGTAGACTGTGAAGCAAATTCCTAAGATACTGGTTGTCAGTAATTATGTTGAAGCATTCTTTGGCAAAGGTGCGCAAAGCGAGGTTCACGGCTGCCAACTCTGCCCGCTTGCGGAAGAGTCAGGAGCGTGCGCCAAGCTTGGTCCTCTTGCCAAGTAAGAACCTAATATGTGCGACCCCCATAAGTGAAAACTGTCCTAGCCCCCCAAAGGGGAGCCAGTGACATTTTTCACACAAGGTGACTATCTGCATTTGAAGCGAGACGAGTCTGGGGTCTTATGGCAAACCTTGGCGCATGACGTGCCAGGCTTCCCTTGGGTAAATTTCTCATGAAACCCCCCCTGCACACATCTGCCCATGGCGTGCGTGCGCACATTTCCTGGAGCTATTCTTGTGCTCCTGTGAGAAGGGTACCAGATGCTGGCTTAGCCTTTTGCCTGCACTTAGACTAACAGCAAAAAAATGAAGGGGTGGCCTGAAAATGCCTGTATCTGATTGAAAATGTGACCTGACTGCATTCTTAAAATGGTCCTAGGCCGTCCTGGCTAATGAGTGGCACTCTGCACATTCTCAGGAGCTCAGGGACTAATCCTCCCTTTGTGCTCTGGAGTTTGTGAAATGTGTCTGCTCAAATAGAGAGGGTGCTGTGGGCCAGGTGCCATACTTAAAATGACCGACTAAGACTTATTAAAAACAAGCCAACTATGACGTGCCAGCTGTAAGGAAACAATACACAAAAATGAAAAGACACACAAGTTAAACATTTCCAGCAGGGAGTTCCAATGGCGAAAGGAGGAAAGGAGGAAAGGAGGAAAGACAAGTCAGAAGTTAGCACAATGAGAATGCAACAACTCTTATCATAACGAAATCAGATTAGGTCAGATAATTAAGACAACGGGCTGGGATCCTCCTGTTAAGAAATCCCCACCAGTAATTAACTCTGGAGCCTGTGAAAGGAAGCAATTTAAGACTGTAGAAAGAAATAAATTGGTTACTTTTAAGGCCTGGAGAGGAGTTTTGTTCCTGTAAAAAGGTAACGATTAAGCATTTTTTGAATATACAGAG
Source organism: Bradypodion ventrale (assembly GCA_035047345.1). NCBI lineage: Eukaryota > Metazoa > Chordata > Lepidosauria > Squamata > Chamaeleonidae > Bradypodion > Bradypodion ventrale. The sequence goes on along the minus strand of JAWDJE010000001.1, from coordinate 196,775,675 downwards.
CGCAAGAATGTTTGCGTGTTTTTTCCTGTGAAAGGGGTACAATGAGTGAGTTACTTTACACAGATTAAAGTCAAAATATCAGAACAGTATCTTTCTTAAGAGAGTGAAGGAGAGTTAGAACGATTCTCAACCTGCTTGCCAGATGTGGGTAAGTGGGCCAGATGCAGCCCACGTTGCTCTGCCACTACCTCCACCAAGCCAAGAAGGGCTGTGTGGCAAAGGAAGGGCAGGATGACTGTCCGGACCCCCAGAGCTGCCTGAGGCCCCGGAACTTGGCTCCTGACTTTAAAAGGTTGAGAACCGAGGTTACAATACACACATGAAGACAATGCAATTCTCTCATTCCTAGTGAGATACGTGACTTAAAGACACTAAGGGACATTCAAACACCTTAAGACACAGAGATGGGGGTTTGAGAAACACAGACATAGGGAGGGGTCCCATAGTTTATGATTTAGTGAAGAAAACTCATAGAAGTGATTTTTGTTTTCAGATCGCACTTCTGAAAAGAAAAATCTGTTTTCCTGAGTGGCATGGATTGCAAAACCGGCTTCCAAGAGTGGCTTAATCCCTTGACAAAGGAAAAGTCTCAAGGGAAGAAGGGGGGGTCACTTTGCCCTATTGCAGGTTAGGATTCCCCCCCCTCCTACCCTCCTGCTTTCGTTGCTAAGCAGGCAAGGCAAAGGGGTCTTGCTCACCATGCTTTCTCAAACCTTAAATAGTTCCTGCCCAAGAACAGAGTGCAAACTGTTTAACACATATTTCACAGTGACATTACCACGCAGTTACACACAAGGAACACTTTTTCAACCATACTGTTGTCATAGAGACAAGGCTTTTGCAATCATACACAGTTCTTGCAATCATACATTCAGTGGTGCACCACGCATACACACATTTATTTACGCATTCGCACATTCCTTCCCTGATCTGCAGTGTTCTATCCTGCACATGAGGAGATGACTTATACACAGCTGGCTATCACAACCATCTGGGTGCTTCTACTTAGGGGTGAGTTTCTCTGGGCTACTCCAAGGTGAGACAAGTAGGTTCTGCCTGTGCCTTGGGAGAGCTCGGGGTACTATTGCTGGGATGGTTCCTCTGGCATAGCCAGGGCGATGGCTGCCTCCTTTCTAGCCTGGGCCAGATGCATGCCGGAGGGCCGGATTCCCGGATCTTGGTGCTGTCTCGCCCTCCAGTGCCAGCGTGGCCATTTGGTTTTAGGCTTATTCGGACAACCTTTTGAAGATCTGCCTGGTCTAGATTGGCATTCTCTTCTAAGGTGTCTCATTTTTCCACACTGGAAGCAGGCGCCTTTGGGTTTTGGCACTGCTCTGCGCCTGAGTGTGGTAATGGGTCTGCTCTGGAGCCCTGTGTGGCCAGGGGCCGTGCAGATTTCCATGAACAGTGGGCGCTGAGCAGCACTGCCTGAACGTGTGTCTGCCTTCAGATAGGCTGAACGCAGCAGCTGGGTGCTCACTAATTGTGCCACTGGCAATTTCCCCATGAATGGATCTTCCTCACCCATGCGCTGAATGGAGTTCTTAATTGGCAGGGAACTTTTAACTGTCAGAGAAGCGCTAGGGCTTCTCATGCCATGAATTCCTTCAGTGACGTCTGCAGCTGCCACTGAGGGAATGCTCCCTACACTGCCCTGCTTAAGCTGAAATGACGGTTAGAGAGCCGCTGGGGCTGATGGCTCTGACTGCGCTGGGGGTTTCTGGGTCTCTATCCGGACTGGGTCTACCTCTGCTAAGAGTATCCTACATTTGCTCCATGTGCGAATTATGCCATCTGCAGACTCCTATCTGATCCCAAAGCTGAAGGGTTAACATGCCTACTTCTGGGTGAAGCAGGCAGTGTTCCCTCAAGAACACCAAAAGCCGCGCTAGTTCTCCATTGTGAAAGCTTATCTGGTATACCCTGGCCAGGGCCTTGAATTCCTCTACATGAATTCTTTGACTAGTGGACGGACGTTGCTGCTGAGGACAAGTCCCCATATTACCTGCCGGTCCTTCGAAGTCTCCTTCTCGGGATGAGTCGACGTGTCTGAAGTTCAGGCAATAGGTTTTGCGTGACGAATCTCTGGGTAGAGCTCGGAGCGTGGGCTGCTGCCACGGGCCCTCTGCGCTGTCAGGGGTTCACAGCCGACCCTGAGCAGAACGTGCGCCGCGATAGCCGGAGCAAGCTGTAGGATGCCTCTCTGAGATGCCTCGCCGCGTAGCTGTCTTCCCGATCAGATGGCTTTCCGACCGGGGCTGCCGCACTGTCCTTCAGGGTGATCGGACACGGTTCTAGTGTAGAACCGGACCGCGTAGATCGCTTACTCATGAGTAGGATCACATCGGGGTCACCAGATGTTGGATTGGGGCCGCGAAGTGGCTGTTGGGTCCCGGAGGAGACTGGTCAGAAGAAGACGCGAGACATGATGGAGCGAAGACCAGTGGTTTATTGAGGGAAAATCATCATCATATATAGGAATTCAAGGCAGCGTGTGATAGAATCGTCATCTGACAGAAAATCACATCACATGTTTACCCGGGTTAATTGGGAATCTCTCTCGGGGAAGTTAATTAACTATGGCAAAAACTGGCCGGGGAAGTCCATTGTTCCTATCTTACACAAGAGTAAATATGGCCACTATTGACATTAGGGCTTGGGGTAATCCGCAGGTGCGGTATTACCTATTTCCTAACTGCTTAGTTAGGCATTCAATTTCCTCCTGCTTGGACTGCCTGTCAGGTCAGATATGGGTGAATCAATCTTATGACTATTAATCCGCTCCCCAATTTCTGTCCCCTTGGAGCCCAGAGGCCTGGAGCGTTCTCACATGACATGGCCTCTGTCAGGGACAGTATGCCAATTGTGCTCGCAGATACCACAAAAGTCGAGCGACTTTGTATGAGGTAACTTTTTTCAAGAAATTAGGTGATGTTGTATGAATTCAATGTTGTATGAAGCAGACTTTGTATGAGGTATTACAGTACTTAAGAATGTTCTTACTCTTGATGTCAAGGGGTGTCAACACATTAAGAGAACCTCATCAGAGTGAAAAGACACATTGTGAGTCACTTCTAGCCACAGTCCCTCTTCTTACTTTCATTTCTTTTGTTCCTCTATTCCCACTTCTGGTTTTCCTTTTATGATTTGTGGTAAAGTACCACACACCCTTCTTCTAAAACTGACCACATGGGGAAAGCCTCATCTAAATCTTTCTAGAAAGAAAAAGTAGAAGGCTCCCAGTGGCAAAGAAAAAGACTGGGCTGGGAGGGGGAAACCCCAGGATAGATTTGAATTAGCCTTTATGTCATGTGATCAGTCTGAAGAAAGAGGTGGTACAATAGTGGAACTAGGTTTTATCATATGTGACATTATGGGAACAAAGATGAGGAAACATATTTACTTCACAGAACTCTTTAGGGATGGATGGATTTCCAGCTTTATTTTTCCCATATTGAAATATTTTAAAACTTCTAGTATTTTCTACCCTGATTAGGAAGAAACTGTTAGTTCAGATAATTTCTTGAAAACTAATCTGAAAATTAGGAACTAAATAACATGAATAACTATTTGCAGATAAATTTCCTGTACCTGTCTACCATACAGGCATTAAAGATGAAGAGTGTCTCAGGAAAAAGAGATGACGACCCCAATTAGCATTAACAGAACTAAATACACAAGCTTTTAAGAAATAAGCACACTAAGCCCCTAGGCATGGATGAATTAATATATACGTTTCAGGATTTCCCATTAAAAAAACCCAAGTTCATGCTAGTCTGATTATGAATACAATGAATTATGGCAAATTCTTACCCAAACCACATTCTCACGCACCTCTTTATCATTTGAGGATAAATACAAACACAGACAACATGTTTTGGGATTTGTGTACAGTAGATATTGAAAGGGGGACAAATGAGTCCTGAGATCAATCAGAGGGTGGCAGCTGCTGGCAGGCTCTTCTACGTGATCAATCAGGGGTTTCTCAGCAAGGAAGAAGTCAGTAAGGCCACTAAAATAGCAGTCTAACAAATCGACCTTTGTTCCTAAGCTCATGTATAGCAGTGAGTCATGGTTGCTCACCTCCAGGCATTACAGCCAACTCCAAGAAATGGAGGTGAAATATCTGGGGAAGGTCAAGAAGAAGACCAGGCATGACCGAGTGTGAAATGTGACCACCAGACAGAACCTGAATTTTCAACCACTTAGGAGCACTGTCAGAGGGTTCCAGGCGTTGCACACACTGGCCCAAAATTCAGGGTTTCCCCCTTAGCCCTCATCTGTGTGGTTCAGGCCGAGGCGCTCCACTTTCCGGATGGATTACAACTGGTGCAGACCAAAGACCTAATTAAACTACAGTCGTTTAGGGGAGATGGCTGCCCACTTTTTAGTCAGGATGGTGGTAGCACAGTAACATGGCACAGTAAAAGTCCTGTTTACATACCTGTCAAGTGCAGCTCCAGAGATTACGGGACCTACGCAGAACGTTTCTGCACAGGTCTGTTGTACGCATGCATAGAAGGCTTTTACACATGCGTAGAACGTTTCTGTGCAGAACATTTCTGCGCATGTCCATTCTACGCATGTGTAAAAGACTTGTACGCATGCGTACAACAGACCTGCGCAGAAACGTTCTGCGCAGCTCACTTCTACGTGTGCATAGAAGGTTTTTACGCATGCGTAGAAGGCTTTTACACATCCCCTTCTGCACAGAAGCCTTCTTCACATGCGTAAAAGCCTTCTAGACATGCATAAAAGCCTTCTACACATGCGTAGAAGTGAGCTGCACAGAAGGGACGTGCAGGAACTCATTTCCCCCCACTGTCAAATTACGGGGTAGTGGCAACTCTGGGCGGGAAATGGCAAAAATCAGTGCAAAAATACAGGAAACCCCGGCCAATCTGGGATACTTGACAGGTATGTGTTTATACATTGCCAATCTCATATAAAAGCATCAGCCATTACCCTACCCATCATGTACTGAACATAATCAAAACAGTGGTATACGAGGGCATTGCCTTAGGGTATATTACAGAGAAAATTGCTAGGTTCTTATATAACGAATATCCAAGAACCCCCCATATTCCACCTAATTCCTAAAATACATAAGAAAAGAGTGGAGGGAGCTCCCACCCCCGCAAGATATATTGTCTCTGGAGTAAATTCAGCCCTTGAGCCCATCGCGAAATATGTGGATTTCTACATTAATAGGTACGCCAGGCAAACCCCTTCTTTTATACAGGATACTACTCATTTTATTTCACAGGTTGAAGGTTTAGAGGTAGTAAAAGAAGGAGTTTTGTTAACATTGGATGTAGAGGCATTGTACACCAATATTCCTCTGGAGGAAGCAAGAATTATTGTTCAGGACAAGTTAGACATGAGGGACATGCTTTTTCCCCCAACCCATTTTTGATGGATTTATTGGATATAATATTCGAACACAACTATTTCCGTTTTGAGAACTCCTATTATATGCAAATTAAAGGCATGGCAATGAGGAGTCCTTTGGCCCCCTCTGTAGCAAATATGTATTTGAATAATTTTGAAAGCCAGCATGTGTACAATTCGGCCTCCAACCCTTTTTTCAGCACATAATATACTATGGTAGATTCATAGATGATTTGTTTTTCATCCTCGACTCTAGAGATATAGTCACCAGTTTTGTATGATGGATTAATTCCATCGACACTAATCTACGCTTCACTCCTCATTCCGACTCTACAGCTATTTCATTCCTGGATGTGGAGGTTTACATCACCAATTTAAGACGAGTAGTGGTCAGGCTATACAGGAAGTCAACTGATAGGAATCCGTACCTAAAATACACTTCACATCATCCAGCCTTCATAAAGAATAACATTCCATTTGGCCTGTTCACTTGTGCAAAAAGGAATTCTACTAAATTAGTGGATTTTACCTGTTCCGCTCAAGTGATCCAGAAAAAACTTACACACAGGGGTTATCCATCCCACATTGTTAACAAAGCTTTTCAGAGAGTAAGGGACACTCCCAGAAAGCAATTGTTCGACAGAAAACAACGGGGAGGAGGTAATAAAATTAGATGCTCTTTCGAGTTCTCTCCAGCCTCCAGTCAAATAAAGAATATCATTTACAGACACTGGCATCTGGTTAGTGAGCTTCTTGGGTGTAACAATAAGCTGATTGTAGGTTTCAGGAGGTCTAAATCAATTAGTAACATTCTCATACGGTCAGACCATGCGGCCAGGGTAACTATGAAGGAGCAAAAAACGTTCCCTGTAGGTCACTATAGGGGCCATTCATGTATTGTGTGTCAATTCTGTTGGAAAACTAAAGAGATTTGCATTCCAGAAAAACAATTAACCTTTACCTTAAGGTCCCTCACCAGTTGTGCCAGCAGATGTGTCATTTATATGTGGGAATGCCCTTGTCAGATGCGCTATGTCAGACTTACCAGTCGGTCACTGAGGAAGCAGATATCGGAACATAGGAGTAAGATCAGAAACCAGGTGACTGACGCACCATTAGTTATCCATTACATGGAAAAACACCACTCGGACAGGGATTTCAGATTTGTAGCGTTAGAAATGGTCAGACCAAAACAGCATGAGAGGTGTGACATCAATAAAAGATTAAGACAGCGGGAAGCATTTTTATACACTTCTTTGATACTATGCATCCAAAAGGATTGAATCAAGAGTTAGATCTCTCATCTTTTTTATAACTTTTTGTGTGATAGGTCATAAGTGTTCGCAGTTTTAGTGTGAGGTTTGATAGTCTGCAATAATCAATCACATGTGTGGTATCATGCATTAAATATAAATGAAGTGGTTCTACAACCACTACTAACGTCCATACACATCTAATAGTCTAGCGGAGGTGAGGATGCGAAGTAAAGAATTACTTACAAACTGGTAAGCTTGTTGGCATAACATAGTTTTTTCATGTTTGCGATAGATAAGAATTGTATCAGAGGCGCTAGAACTTGCATTATAAATAAGTAATAATGAATGAGAAGTAATTTATGTCATGGTAATATATGTAGTTCTAGTTATATTAACTTTTATGTTATTTGTAATCCTTGTGTGCAGATTTCCTGAGGAAGAAAAATTAGTTCGAAAAGTCGAATTAACTGGTATCAACTTTGGAAATATTAGCTGTACCAGTGAATCTTTCATTTATAAAATACCCATAGAGGAATAATTTTTGTTATCAAGAAATTCGACAACACAGCCTTTCGTTACAAGAAGATTGATTGATTTGAAGTATAAACTGCATGTATTTACATATTTACCAAAGTTGGAAATATTTCTGTTGAACTCTATACTGATATATAAAGTCATTTTTTTGCAAAATTACATCGTATATCGTTATCTTCGTTCCAAACGGGTTTTTTCTTCATCTGTTGAGAGCCATACTATTTGCACCCATTTTTCCTAATGTGTTTATACATTGCCAATCTCCCAAACAAACCACACTAAGCATAAAGGAAGTACGCAGCCCTGGGAAAATGAGGTGGCGTAAAAATGAAACTTTTACCTCAAAGATGGAATGTCTGCTGATAAACTTTCCCAGGCTGTAGAAGTGAAAGTAACTCCCTCAAGAATCATGGGAGCTAACCCTTATCTTTGCTTTTAGTGTTCCCTTTGAGCTCCTTGCTCCTCCAAGGTTATGTTGATGGGAAACTGCCCAGCCTTATTCCTGACTGGCACCTGTTATCGGTGCGTTGGTGTGACTCCTTTCTGTAGCAAAGACTTGAGTCCATCCTTGTGTTTTGATGTTTTGTTAAAGCATAATAAAATCCATAGTATGAAGGATAAGCATGCAGAGAACTAAACTATTCTAACCTAACACAGAATCTAATAAAATAACAAAGACAAAATAGCTAATCTCACAGCTGGTTCTTTGCAGGCTTTTGCTCTCATTCGAGGCTTGCGATTTCATAGCCCCGGTAGAGAGAATAAATGGTGAGGGCTCTTGCATACCTGGGGAATGAACCCTTTTGAGAGCTAAAAGGCTTGACTTTTGATAACTGTTTGCCCACTCCTCACACCTTCCTTTAGAATGTGAAAGATGTAAGACTTTCTGATTGTTTTGACTATTGCCTTGATAATTGGGATGCTCAGGTGTTATTGTGATGCAATGTACCCATTGCTGGGATTCCCCTTTTGATTGACAACATGTATCTTAATCACGTGCTAATCTGTGGAGTGTGCCAAGTGTGTACTGGAATGTTAATGATGTATTTGCCTCCCTCTTTGAGACTTAGCCTTTCTCAACCTTAAAGAGAATATTGAAACTGCAGTGTAACTTAAGTGAATATGAAATGATCTTAATAAAAGTAAAGACCACCTAAGATTTTCACAACAAGCACCATCAAGAAGGGTCAGCTACATTGGTTTGGCCATGTCAACTGAATGGCTGATACCAGGATACCAAAGCAGGCATGGGAGGCCTGAGTGCATGGTGCAAGATCCTGAAGTAGGCACCACATTAAGTGTATTGACAACATCAAGGAGGCCCTCCAAGTTCATGGGAGTGACTTGAGGCAAGCCATGGAGCTGTCTAAGGAGAGATCCCAATAGTGATCTTTTGTGGAATCCTCTACACCATAAGGTAGAAGAGGAGGTGATTAAGTAAGAATGTGTACAGTGGTCTGATCATAAACATCTGGTTCCCAGAGATTTCAGACAAAACCCTGGGACGGTGTGTGTATGTTGCGCTCAAGGTGGTGAAGGAGGCAGAATGTTAATTGAGCCAAGTAATTATGGAAATGGGCATGAAAGCACCCTGAGAGTTCAGCTACAGAGGTTGTCCTAGATTAATATGAACTTTTCTACAACAGTCCTGGTGTTTAAATATCTTTGGGGGTTCACAGAGAATTGTACTAGTTCTCAAACAAATAAGAGAAAGTACTTTTTCACCCAGAGGATTACTGGTCTATGGAACTCCCTGCCAGAAGAAGTGGTGACAGCTGTCAGTCTTGACAGCTTTAAGAAAGGATTAGACAAGTTCATGGAGGACAAGAGTATCAATGGCTATAATTATGGATACTTAAGGACAACCTCCGGGTTGGAGAGATAGGCAGGATATCTCTCAATATCATTTCCAGGGAATCCTAAACAGGTGAAGAAGGCATCTGCTTGGGAATACCCTGAAGGATATGGTGAGCCACTGTGTGAGACAGAATGCTGGACTGGATGGGCTGTGGCCTGTTCCAGCAAGGCTGTTCTTATGTTCTTATGCTCTCTTATCCCCAGAAGGTGTTTTCCAAGTGTCTATATGCCACACAGCCCCATGTCCTCTCTCATCCTTTATTGCCATTACTACCAACTTCATCTCTGCCCATGTTGTCAGTCATTCACCCGCTTTTGGTTGTCATGGCAGAAAGCTAGTATCCTAACATTTTGTAACACATACCAGCAAGAAGGAACACGCGGTGGCAAAATGGCCGCCACACGCTTTGCTGGCCCCGCCCCTGAGGCACGGGCACAGCAAATGGAGTCGGGGGCATGGCCGGCCACCCCTTTATAAGGGGTGGCCAAGCCAATGGCCCCACTCCTTCAAATTGGCTGGGCCCCGGGCACAATTGCGTCTCCAGCAGTCCCAACCGATTTCCCTTGCCGACTGTCCTCAGCCTGGGAGCGGGCTTCGGACGGCGTTTCTGCCCCTCATGGTCTTTTTCTGTGTGGGCACCAGCCCTCGGATTGGGTCTGGCCCCGTGCCTCTTCCTCGCCGCCCCTGCCCGGGAACGGGAGTGGGCCGCGGGTAGCTTGTGCAGCTTGCACAACTTTCCCTTTGCCGGCCCCCATGCCCCTGCATCCGCCGATTGGCAGCTGGCAGCTGGCCCCCCAGCAGCCCGTGGCCCCACACTTTAGGGGTGGTTTTTTTTTAACTTTTTTAACTTTTAACTTTTTTATCATGTGTCTTTTATGTATTTACTGTCTGCTATGTAAACCGCCCTGAGTTGGGTTGTACCTGAGTGGGCGGTATATAAGCGTGAAAAATAAATAAATAAATAAATACATCATCGGTTCCAGCTGGGGTGAGCTCGACTTCGGTCTTGAGCTCCGGCACTGGCCTCCTGCCTTGGGTGGGGGCCGGATGGCCCACTGCCCCTCCTGCCCAGACTGTGGGAGTTGACCTGGCCCACCACACATCATCGGTTCCAGTTGGGGTGAGCTCTACTTCGGTCGTGAGCTCTGGTGCCCCTACTGAGCCGGAACCCCCGGTGGGGGCGGCTGGGGGGTAGCATCTGGTGAGTATAACGGTCAAGTTAACTCAACACACATCTCTGCTACTGCCCCTCTGCCTCAGTTAGCATGGCCTTGGCTGGCCCACCCTGCCACTGCGCCTGCTGGGCAGCAGGCGCCGACCGGGTCATCTCCCCTCACGGGATGGGGGCCTTATTACCCACCTTTGCTGAATGGCTTTTTGCCTGCGGGCACTTCTGCCTGGCCTTATGGCCCGCTGGCCAACACCGGCTACCATACTGTCCCTACTGCTGCATTGCCGATGGTGGGGGTTGTCCTGCCATTGGGTGACCACCTCCTCTCTGCTACCAGAGACAAGATCTGGCACAGGGAGTATGTGGACCTGTTCAGCTTGTTAAACAGGGAACCCACTAAAGAAGAAAAGGACAGGGAGGACAACAAGGACAAGGAATTGTCCCGTTGCCACAAGCCACTGCACACTTGGGCCAACTGGCTGCCCGCCTACCTTATTTACGCGGTGGTATCCCTAAGGGCCCGACCGGACTTGGCTATCCCACTGTTCCAATATCTCAATATTATTTATCGAGCATATGTGGACTTTCCGGGTCAGGCATGGCTGGCGTACAATGAGGAATTCTGTATGTGGGCCGCACTTCACCCGGAGATGCGTTGGGATGAGCCCAACCAACTTTTGTGGTTATATTATATGACCCCATCTTGCCCAGCCACGGGTGACCTGTACCACTCCGGCCACGCCGCCCAGCGGCCTGGCCCTGCACAATCACCCTGCCAGCCGGCGGGGCAGGGGGTTCTAGCCCGCATGTTGTGCTGGAACTTCTCCTCCGTGGTCGGTTGTCCCCACAGGCACTGTAGATACAGGCACGAATGCACAATCTGTTCTGGCCACACTCGGCCACCGTGTGGACCCGAGCTGGTGGACCCAGGGGGAGGGGCAGGGGACAACAGGGTGCCAGCCAGCCGAATGCAGACTCAGTGCCTGCTCCAAAAGGCCCCCTCCCCAATTAAGCTAGATGTTTTGGACAGATGGCTGTGCATTTACCCTAAGCGGGTGGATGCGGAGTACATTCGAGCTGGTTTTTCAGAAGGGTTTCGCATCCCACTTGCCACAGAATGCCCCAAATTTGGTTTCGTTGTGGGGCATGGAGCACGTGGCAAGGAGCAAGATATTTAAGGAGGTGCAGGAAGGCCGGGTAGCCGGTCCCTTTGATACACCTCCTTTTCCCAATCTAACAGTTTCTCCCCTTGGTTTGGTTCCTAAAAAAGTTCAAGGTGAATTCCGTTTGATTCACCATTTGTCATACCCGGCAGGCAAATCTGTAAACGATGCTATACCGGATGAGCTTTGTTCTGTCCGGTACACTTCATTTGACCAGGCACTCGGCATGGTCCAGGCCTGTGGACCCAGAGCACTATTGGCCAAGTGTGACATAAAGTCAGCTTTCCGCCTCTTGCCCGTCCACCCGGATGATTTCGAGTTGCTTGGTTTTTATTTTCAGGGGCAATATTTCGTGGACAAGGCCATGCCTTTTGGATGCTCTGTTTCTTGCTCGGCATTTGAGCGTTTCAGTTCATTCTTGCATTGGGCCTTCGTCTGTTGCTCAGGGGCTCGATCAGTAGCACACTACCTGGACAATATTTTGTTCGGGGCTGCTGCAGGCTCAGGTGACTGTGCACACCTGTTGTCCACATTTCAGGAGCTTATGGCAGAACTGGTTGTGCCGTTGGCTCCTGAAAAGACTGAAGGCCCTGCCACTACCTTGGTTTTTATGGGGATCAACATTGACACTGTGGCCCAGACCTCCAGGTTGCCCTTGGACAAGATAGCCTGCATTTCGGATGCTGTCCGGACCCTATTGGCCAAGCGTAAGGCATCATTTCACGACCTTCAGGTGCTTCATGGGTACCTCAACTTCACGTGCAGGGTTGTCGCACCCGGCCGGGCTTTTGCGAGGCGCTTATGTGATGCCATAGTTGGTTTATCCAGGAAGCACCACAGGGTTCGGTTGACTAGGGTTACTAGGGATGACCTCAAGATGTGGTTGGAATTCCTATTGGAATTCAATGGAGTTTCCTTTTGGCATGCGGAGCGCATCGCAGCACCTTTTTTCCAAGTTCAGTCGGATGCGTCCGGAGCGTTTGGCTATGGTTTGTACTTTGATGGTAACTGGTCATACAGCAAGTGGCCGGAGTCTTGGCAGGGCAGGGATGTACTCAGGGACCTTACCTTCCTGGAATGTTTTCCTATACTGGGTGCACTCCTGCTTTGGGGGGACTCCTGGGCTAACTCGGTGGTTCATTTTTGGTGCGACAATGCAGCTGTTGTCAACATAGTCAATTCTAAGACGTCCTGTTTGCCCCGGGTCATGGCCCTTGTCTGCCATTTCGTGTTGTGTACGTTGCACCGCAACATACTGTTTAAGGCCAGACACATCCCGGGTATCAATAATGATATTGTTGATGCTTTGTCTCGCTTACAGATAGATTGGTTCCGGACCCTGGCGCCGGAGGTCGACGACCTGTCTTTGACACTCCCGGCTGAGATGTGGAGGTTTGGCGTGGAGAGGTGAACCGGGCCATCTGTTTGTCGCTGGCCAGCAGTACCCATAAGGCGTACACTCTCACACAGAGAGCCTTTGAGGTGTTCCGCCAGGAGGCTTCCCTCCCTCTCAGTTGGCCGGTCCCAGTTGAACACCTATTGCAGTTTATGGTACACCTTCATTCCCAGGGATTAGCACCTAGAACCATTGCAAGCCATCTCTCTGCCTTGGCTTTTTATTCAAAGGTCAATGGCCTTTCTGATGCCACTTCGGATTTCAGGGTCCATCGGGTATTGGAGGGATGGACCCATGAACGTGGTCCTCACCCCGACTCTCGACGGCCTATTTCCCCCGATCTCCTCATGTGCCTGGCTGGGACATGGCAGATGGTCTGCAGGGATCAGTATGAGGCTTGCCTGTTCCATGCTGCTACCATAATCGCCTTTTTCGGTGCTCTCAGGGTTAGTGAGCTGGCCATGAGGTCCCGCAGTGATACACCCCACAGGGCTCTTGAGCTGGCCGATGTATCCTTGACCCAGGAGTTGGTGCGTCTCTCCATCCATTTCTCCAAGGCCGATCAGCTCGGCCGGGGCAGCTTGCTCATGCTGTACAGGTGTAGTAATCCTGTTATTTGCCCCGTCATAGCTCTTGATGCCTTCTTGGCCACTCGTGGCAGTAAGCAGGGGCCCCTTTTTTGTCATCAGGATACCTCCCCGTTGACCAGGTTTCAGTTCTGGCGGGTTACTGGTAACGTGTTGGCATGCTTAGGCCTTGCAGGGGTGTGCTTCAGCACCCATTCCTTCCGCATTGGAGCAGCATCAACTGCAGTGGCATATGGTTATCCCGAGGATGCCTTGGGGAGGTGGGGTTCCGACCGTTTTCATTCCTATGGGCGGCCACTGTCCCAGTAGCACTTTGCTCGTGCACCTTTCTTTTTCCTTTCTTTCAGCTCCGGCATGTCCTCGTTCACCCATGAGGGTGTGGATTGTCGGGCACAGCTATGTCTACTGGGCCGCCCGCCACACAGCATCCACTTCCTGGGGAACCCACCTTGGCATCGGTGCAGTGGCACTGCTCAGATGGTTCGGCTTCCGCGGTATGCATTGGCAGTCTTTCCTTCCATTCATCAGGTCCATGGGTGACCAATGCCCCCCCCCCCCTGATGTCCTTATCATCCACCTGGGTGGGAACGATTTAGCCCAGGTTACAGGTTTGGACTTGTCATGTGTCATCCACAGAGATCTTGCCCTGTTGGATCAGTCCTGGCCACGGGTGCGGATCATTTGGTCACAGATGGTGCCTCGTGTGTACTATCGGGGTGAGATTGACCCACGTGGTGTTGACTGGGCCCGCAGGTCAGTCAACAGGGAAGTGGCCCTCTTTCTTTATGCCAATGCTTTGGGGTCCATTGTCCCACACCCCCTGATCCGCATACAAGACCGCAGTCTGTATCGCGGTGACAGCGTGCATTTGTCAGCTGGAGGGATGGACCTCTTCTTGTCATCTTTGCAAACAGGCCTGTTGACCGTTTGTGGTCATGGTGGGACAGTGAGTCGGTGAACTCCTCCCCGAGTGGCGGATAGCACTGGTAAGGTGCAACTGCATTATGATTTAATAGGGCAAATCCAGTTGGTTGGCCATAGGGAGGACAAGGTTAGCCAAACTTGTATGGCCAGCCAACTTAATTAGTTAGGATGATATCCAGATTGGGTCAACAACACGCTTCCGCAGAAGCAGGTTGTTGACAGAGGCTCACACCTTGTTGCCGCTGTAACAAGCTGTGATAGGCAATTCATTAGGATTCGAATTGGATTTGCCCCTTACCAGTGCTATTTCGGCCCGTTTGATCCTTAACCGTTGTTAAGGTAGGTTTTTCATGTTGAATCTCAATAAAAGTGGCCCAATTTTCGATCCAATAAATGTGTCCATGTCGTTATTGGGGTGTGGGTACAGCAAAGCCTGGAAATGCATCACATACACACTTCTCCCCATATTTTCCAGACAATCATCAAATTTGAAACCATTCACTCATCCACTGAATCTCTATTAAATGTTTTATCATCCTTTATGGAAGGTTGACAGCAGTTTGAGACCCAAGTGATGTGTGATGGCGTGAGCTCCCATCATCTGTCCTAGCTCCTGCCAACCTAGAGGTTCAAAAATAAGAAATTGCAAGTAGATAAATAGGCACTGCCTTGGCAGAAAAGGTAATAGCATTCTGTGCATGCCTTCCACATGGCCACAGAAATGTCTGCAGATGCAGACATCACTGGTTTTTGGCTGAGAATGGAAATGAGTCTGTGACTGTCTTTCAAGCAAGGGAGACCTTTACCTTTACCTTATAGTCAGAAAAGATGGAAAGCAGAAGCTGATGAACAGAACAAGAACCCTTAAAATATACAGTGGTACCCCATAGAATGAAATTAATGTGTTCCATGGAACTTTTCATTCTACAATATTTTTGTAGTAAAGGTAAAGGTTTCCCTTGCTTGAAAGCCAGTCGTATCCGACTAGGGTGCAGTGCTCATCTCTTTTTCAAAGCCAAAGAGCCAGCGCTGTCTGCTTCTACAGACGTTTCAGTGGTCATGTGGCAGGCATGACTAGACACCGGAGCACATGTACAAAGCATGTTTTCCCATATGAATGCATTAAAAACCCAAACCTCCATTATGGACCTTTTTTTAAAAGGAGAAACAAATAACTAAGCCCCTACAGCACACATTAAAATGTTAAAAACATCTACATAACTTACCACCCAAATGTGGAGTGCTGAAACGTGGCCGGGGGGGGGGGTAGGGGGGGAGTCAGTGGCAGAATTGTGCACATTTTCAGCTGCACTTGCAGTGTAAATGGCGGCAGTGGGACAGGAGAGCATTTTTGCTTTCTTTGAAAAAGTACCAATATAGCCATTTCCGGTTCTGCAGACTCATTTCCCATTGTTTGTTTTAGTTCTCCAAGGCCTGCCTTGGATTAGGGCCTGCCTTAGGAGAGCATTTTGCACCATTTTTTTAAAAAAATAGGCACATTTTTGATGTCACAGAACTCCATTTTTGGTGATTTTTCAGCTCCAAAAACACATGTAAAAACTAAAATGAGGTGCAAAAATGCTCTCTTAAGGCCTCCCCATCCAAGGCTGGCCTTGGAGAACCAAAAATAAAATCCAGATGTACCCCGGAGAAACTGGAAGTGATTAAATCAGCACTTTTTGGGGTCAAAAAGAAAGCAAAAATGCTCTCCTAAAACCACCACCACCACCCCCATCCAAGGGAGGCCTTTGACCAAAACAAACAACCGGAAGTTAATGTGTAAAATTGGAAGTGGCTATATGGGCACTTTTTTGGGGCCAAAAAGAAAGCAAAAATCCTTCCCTACCACCTCCATTGAGGCTGCAAATGCAGCTGGAAAAAGTGCACAATTCTGCCATTGCCTCTGCCACCACCATGGAAATCCCTGGGAACAACCTTTCATTGTACAAAAAAAATCATACTACGAAGCAGAATGATTTTTTTTTCATTGTAAGAACCCTTCATTGTAAGGGGTTTTACTGTACTTGAAAATATACCACTGCATGCCTAACAAGAGAGTTAAAGAGTCTTTCAGCTGCTGTTTCTGACTCGCTTCTTCATGATTATAAAAAAATGAGAATAATCTGTGGTAAGGTTTAAAATGCTAATCTGAAGTTGGGGGAGAAATATTCTCCCATGTAGAAAACTAAGCCACCAGTTCAGTCTGCTACAGCCAAGCCAGTCATAGCTTTGTCACAACCACTGTGTCACAGGAAATAGTCTAATAGATGAACAGTTATAGAAATAGAAAAATACCCTCTGCGACCTTTCAGATACGTTTTTCCCCTGTGTCTTTATGTCCCTGCTCTTCTGCACAATATGATCCTTTAAAAAAAACTGTATTTATGTGAAGTGAATGCAAATAGGATTTTTTCCACTCCTGTCTCCTAGCAATGTGTCCAATTTAGGTCAAAGTTGGGGTGCTGATTAGTATGTTAAAAATGTTTCTTCTAGTAAATATGTAGATTCACTGTATAAATAGAATGCAAGGAATACAAATGCAGACTTTTCTGAATCCTGTTGGCACACCCTGCAATCACAAATATCTGGAATAGATGCATGCTGCTTTACAGCATCAAGTCTTGGCATGTTTTAGTCCCATATAGACACTCATGTTTCCACATATTTAATCTTAGTCTTCACCATTCTGGAAGCCGTTTCATAGGGTGTTTATTGGAGTCCATTGGAAATAGATGGACAGTATTGTTATGAGGCTGTCCAAATAGTAAGACCCTGGTAACATGCCCTCTTGAGGATATTGGTACTCAAGGAAGCCTACTTGCTGGGTATGTGAATAAGGTTTCCTTTTAGGATGCTTACACCTTACAGAATGCAGTGTCCTCAGAGTTCAATCTTGTTGCTTTAAAATAATAATATAAAGATGCTCCTTATTGGCCTTTTGTTTTTAATATTATAAATATTTTATGGTTTTTCTGTATTATTATTATCATTGTTGGAAGAGAGCTGTTTCAAAAAAAATAGACAAATAAGTGGGATATAGATCAAGTTAAGCTTGAACTCACACAGGAAGCTAATATAGCAATAACAATTACAATTATATACCACCCCATAGTGCGTAATTGTAGGCAGCTCACAAAGTACTTAGCATGTTTATCCCCAACATGCTGGGTACTTATTTTACCAACCTTGGAAAGATGGAAGGCTGAGTCAGCCTTGATTCCAATCAGGATTGAACTCACAAAGTCAGCAGTTTTGTCCGCAGTACAGCAGTTTAACCACTGCACCACCAAGAAACTGAAGCTATCATGGGCATATGCTGAAAAGACATGACTTGTTAAAATAGACAATAAAGGTAGGGAAAATGCAGTGATGCTTGGAAAACAGTAGGAAAACAGGAAAATTAGGGTGACATATAACAAGAAGCTAGGGCCTTTCATTTCCAAGACTTGGTCAGGAGGTTGTTACCTAATAGGGTTGGCATAAATCAAAAGTAAGCCAATGGCATATAAAACATTATTTTTCATTGTTTTAATGATGCTAGTTGATTATCTTGTTATTTTTCTCACTGAAAACATCATAATGAATAAAATAAAAATAAAAATGCACCTGCCTGTTTCTTTAAAAACATTATGCATCACAGTTTCAAGGTTTAATTTTGTTTTCTGCATTTGAAACTGTGTAACTTCACAAAGGCTGAAACAGATCTTAGCCCAAGGGTTTTCAACCTATGGCCTGTGGGCCAGACCCGACCCACGGCACCATTTCATTTTAATTTAATTTAATATTTTGACTTGTTCGCTGCCCACTCACTGCAAGCCCGACTCAGGGCGGCTTACATAATCTAAAACCCCATACAATAAAAGCAATTAAAAACCCCACCTACATTAAAAATCCCACCCACCCCGAGAAACAGAGAGAGGGTACATCTCATGGTAAAAGCCAGCAGGCAGGAGCCACATTGCCCTCATGGCTCCACACCTGCCCCACCAGCCAGGTCTTAAGTCCTTTCCTGATGGGCAGCAAATCCATCTGCAACCATAGCCCCTACTGGCAGGAGGTTCCAAAGGGCCAGAACAAACATGGAAAAGGCCCTTTTCCTTGTGCCAGAGAGGTGCCCCCCCGGCTTATGGAACAATTAAGGAACCCCTCTGGTCTGCTCTGGTTGGATGGACAGATGTTCTTAGGGCGATGCGGTCTCTTAGGTATCATGAGACCCACATCACCACCACTGCCACCACCAGAAGCATAAGTGTTTACGACAGCCATAGATGCACCTGTGGTTGTCGTAAACATGTCTACAACAGCTGTAAGTGCACCTGTGGCTGTTGAAAATGCATTTACAACAGCCCTGGATGCATTTTACGGCAGTGTTTATGGCGGGGGGAACCATCAGTCCAGCCCACTCAGCTGTCTGAGGGGGCATGGTCCAGCCCGTGTCTTGAAAACATTGAGAACCCCTGTCTTAGCCTAACACAAGAAAACATTCAAGCAAAGCAATTCCACAGCTGCTTGCAACCATTGGGTTCCTGCAGCTACTAAGTGTTGAGAGAAGCATGTGTTAAAGCCACTATTGAACTACTTCCACATTGATCTGGTTTGCATTTCCATGTTTTACACACTTCTCTTGCCAGAGTTAGCTGCGAATAAAGAAAGTTTTTACTCATTCATAGCAGACTAAGATTTTATTTAGGTGCATTTGAGGTACAATATACTCAAATGTGTGACACCCATACACTTTGACATTTCAAAATGGTACATTTCTAGGAGGGTAGTTAAGTGACTATCTGGAACACCACAATTACTGTTTGTTCACGCTGTATTAGCATTCCTCTCTTCCACATCTACCCATTTTTCCTGCTGCAGAGTCCCTCAAGAGTTTCTGTAAATCTGTTATTAACCCAGATAGACACTATGAAAAATTTAACATGTGACATCTATAAAAGAACCAGTGCCAAAGCCAATTGTATACACAAAGGCACCACAAGAAGGCAACAGTCTTGTGTGCAAAGCCCCTGGACTACAATTGGATTTAAAACTAATTTAATAAAAAAGCATGGGACTGCTGTCCAATTGAATATACTTCATTCTGAACTACCTGAGTGGTATATTGTATTTTAATCAAGAACCGTTGGAAATTTTTACATTGCTGTCAATTAATGTTGCCCATTTTACTCTGCTTGCTGTGCACTAGATTGAATGAATGAATGAATGAATACACATCATTGTGAACTGCCTGGGTGGTATATCGCATTTTAATCAAGAACTTTTGGAAATCTTTTCTTAGCTGTCATTTAATGCTTCCCATTTTATCTGCTTGCTATACTCTAGAATGATTTACCTCAAATGAATGCAGTTCAATTTACCAAAGCAGACTAACGTCACATACAGATTAGCACCAGGGCACAGCTCAATTAAACAAAAGAAAACAATGATGTTCCCCCACCCAATATAGACGTCAGCTTTTTGTGAGAACAAGAAATGGTTCAGGTGACTTGCTCTACAAAGGATCAATATATGCCTTCATCATCTTGGTGATGTGGCTAGAGGGTTCACAGTTAATAGGTTGCAATAATATTTTCTTGCTCTGCATAAAAGTAAATATTATACAATGATTGCCTTTAAAAAAACTTCACAATTGCATTTGTGTAATTACTTATTGCCAAAGCTTCCTTCTGCTCACAAGCCAGTTTGTCACTAATACTTCTCACCATGACTCCCTTAACCATGAAAGAAGGAAATGTTATGCATGTGTAATAATGAGCTGCATTTATGTGAACATTGCAGTCTGGCTGGATGCTGTTGGGCTTACAAAGAAAGTGAATAACAGAAAATGGCTGCATACCGCCCTTACTATTTATTTTCCTGTTGCAGCTTCCCTGTCTCAAACCTTCAATAACAATAATCTGAAATTTGCTCACAGAGGTATGTTTGTGCTTATCTGATGCTAAATAATAGGATGGATCCTTCTTGGCAATTCTAATTAGTGCTTGAAAGAATCCCTTCTTCAATCCTGCATAGCATTACCTTTTAAAAAAATTATCTTCCCTCCATTCTTGAAGATTTTTTTATACTACCCCTGCCCAATATGTATACAAAAGCTGAGAAAAGCTGGGGGGAAAGAGCTCTGGTGGTGCAGGGTTAAAATGCTGTACTGAGACCAAAAGTTTGTGAATTCAATCCTGGGGTCAGCCTTCCATCCTTCTGAGGTCAGTAAAATGAATACCTAACATGTTGAGGGCAAAATGCTAATTAACTTGTGAACCACCCAGAGGATGCATAAAGTGCTATGGGGCGGTATATAAATGTAATTACTATTGCTAAAATATATGCTCCCCAACTTTAATTAAAACCTTGATGATCAAGAAAACATGATGATGACAACATGCGTGTGCATGCACACACACGCATACACAAAACACACACACACACACCAATATCTGGTGACTCTGTGGTCTGGGGGTGCTTTTTCCTCCCTTCTTTTCAGGGAGTGGGAGGGATCAATAGTCAATGCTCTGGCATCTCTGCTTGTTGTTTCAGGTGTGTGCCTGCCATGTATTTTTTTAGGTCTGCTCCATCTTGTTTCTGGCCTCTTTTGAGTTAGTTCTCAGACAGCCTGCCTGCCTGCACCACAGGCTAGAGCCATGGTTCCCAAAGTGGGCCCAACCCTCCTCGGGGGCCTTCAATTCCCAAAAACCTAAGTCAGTACATTAGCTGATCAGTGTTTTGGGGAATTGACAGGCTTCTGGGAATTGAAGACCAAAAACTGAAGGTTGGGAAACACTGGGCTAGAGAGCTTTAGGGTCACCTTCGGGCAG
The DNA here is from genome assembly GCA_035047345.1 of Bradypodion ventrale. Lineage (NCBI taxonomy): Eukaryota > Metazoa > Chordata > Lepidosauria > Squamata > Chamaeleonidae > Bradypodion > Bradypodion ventrale. The sequence goes on along the minus strand of JAWDJE010000001.1, from coordinate 196,754,580 downwards.
AATTTTTAGGCCTGGTTTCCTGCTGGTTTCCCCTCATCCTGGGCCATTTTTTTTTTTTTTTTGCCTATCCCACTCTGGCACTGCGGGACATTATGGCTTATTTAGGGTTGGCATCTTTTAAATAGGTCACAATGGTGAGTAGTGCTGAGTTAGGGTGATAGTGGTGAATCCTTCAGGGCACCATTGGATGAGGTGAACATTCTATGCCTGATGTGAATCAGTGGGGCATTCAGTGGATACCATTGAACATCACTACGATCTGACCAAGATCCATTCATGCAAATAGAGTTGGAAATGCTCACAGTTACATGGCCATGACTTAGCCAGCCTCAGCAGCAGCTGGCAAGGATCAGCACTGCACAGAGGCTAGGGATTAACCAGTCTGGGCTAGATAGTTGAAGAGGAATTTACTTGATGTGGTACCAAGTTGTCACACTACCATGTCCCATCACAGGTCAGGGGATTAATTTCAATAAACTGTGGCCCAGGTTTCATACAAAAAAGTATTCCATCCCTTAATAATGGAAACATACCGAAGCTCACTGTAATTCTTTGCTACCCCATAATACAGAATTTCCAGAGAGAACCTCAATTTCCAATATCCCATCATTACGTAAATTGCTGAATTATGTTGTTGTATCTCAGTTCCAGCATTCCAGGATAAGGAAGATTTTCTAAATTGGCTTCAGTCTGCTTCAGTGCTAATTATAGAATAAAAACTGCCTCTTTGTATCAGCTTAGTGGATACTCTATGTGGTGAACTAGGCATGGGAAATGTATATCAGATGGCTGGGTTTGGCAACTTGTGATTTGTTCTAATGTCATGGCTCATGGTAACCTCCTGAGTTGCTTGTCTTGGACAGGACTTGGGAATCTTGTTTCTCCTGAAGAAGTGGTTCAGAAGGTGTTCTTCAGCATCTTGACATGCTACTTTTCAGGGTGTTTAATTTTTACATGAAAGCACTAGCAAATAATTTTTTACATTTTGGGGTTCAGTGTCAGTATACTGGTGGCACACAATACTGTTTCCCTTTTCATCTGAATTTAAAAAATCTGGTTTAAGAACAGTGCCAAATGCCAGTAAGAATGAACATACTGACAATTAATCCAGTCAAAGATATATGTGCTTCTGGTCAATCAAACAGAAACTTAGGGAAGAGACACTCATCTGATGCTTGAACAAAGGATACACTTCCCTGGAAGACTCAGCTGCATAGTTAAGGTAGACAGTTCTGGATGCAGATGTCAAGTTTCAGTGATTACTAGGAGCACATCAGCACAGTAAAGGTCCTTGAGGTGTCTGACCTGTCTGTAATTTCTTGTTTTCCACTCTATTTGGGCTACTGTAGCAAGCAAGCGATAGTTTGGAAATGTCAGCCACTGCAAAATACAACAGCTGTTCCGTTGACTGAAGACAGCAACAAGAAGCATGTAATTCTCTCATATCTTCACTGTTTCCTGATCTGTTTCCAGGCACAATTCAAATCTGCCAAGAGATAGCTGATTATAACGTCCATTATGACTTGGACATTGTATGTCATGTGAGCTAAAAACTCACCATCTTTGGTGGAATATTTGATGGGAATGTAGGAGTGGTCTTCTTTGATTGTTCTCAGGCTCTAATATTCCCTAAAAAGGGCAAGTAAGGTTCACTTTGGTCTTTCTTCCAACAACTGAAATAAATAGGAAAAATATTTATCATATGTTCTCTGTGAATGGCTAATCTTTCTCACACTAGGTCACAATGTTTTAATTTTTCAGTGATCCAATAAATGTATTGCCTTCCTCCTGCATTTTTGCATCTTTTATAATTTGAATATGGATCACACGGCTAATCTCCTTTGTTCATTTTGCCAGTTTCATATATGGCCTAGACACAGAAGAAGAAGGATGCCTTTCGAAACAAGGCCCCGTTGTTGATAAATCTGAAACATGAGAAATATGTTTTCTTTTGAGGGTGGAAGAAAGTGCATATTTTAGTAATTTTGGCCAGGCAATAGCAAAGCAAAGGCAGGCTACATACTGTGTCTCCTATTGAAACAAATGAAATGGTGAAAACAAATGAAATATCTATGGGAATGAATCATTGATAATAAAGCAATGAAAATGTAAGAAATGCAAAATGTAAAATAAAACAAAATAACATCACCAACGCCTCCCATTTGCAGACCTCTAATCCAGTCCCCACAGAAACATCAATGATTTATGATACAAATCTATGGATATCTACTAGGAAGCAAGTTCCGAAATATTTTTGGGAACATAGCCACATATACATAGGTTTACAGATTCATCTGGCTTATTAGGATGACTTTGTACTTGTCCATGACAGGGCGCTTAATGCAGGCCTGGCTTTCTACTTGGCTAAAAAGAGGGAGGAGCTTGGCAGCTTGTTTGTACTTGAAGAAGACAACAGAAAGTTAATGGACACGGACTACAATACAGCACAAATAATAGCTCAGCTACACTCTACTGAGTAATATTATTAAGCTATTGTTTCTTGAAGCTGACCTCGCAATTCCACATAGTGAATCTAGTTTCAGCCACCTCATGCGTCTCCTATTGTAACTGCTATGTTCCTAGGTGCTTCTTGAGTACTTGGGGTAGAGGGACACATTATCTAAATCTCATTTCCTCCAGCTTCTATTACCACTTCACTGTGGCATGCATTTAAAGGCCAGCCTCTTTCTCTCACAATCAGTTTCTGAGTAAGATTTTGGAAATGCAATTTGTAATTGCTGTGGTCGGTTGTTTACAAAGACTTTTATCAAATGTTTAAACTCAATACTGAATAAAATTGCCCTTCATGGCAAGAGTGAGGGGAACAACAGAGCACGGGTAGCAATCAGCCTGTATTTTCCATGAGTACTATTTAGCAAAGAAATCTTTTTATTTACAATCAATATGGGCACAAAAGATTTGTTCTAGAACGTTCTGGATAGCAAATGAGAGCAGGAAAATCTTTATGTTTTTCCTCAGGCAATTAAAATTTGCTAATTCATCCCATAACCTGTGAGCCCCCTTCATCTTGTTTACTCATTACTCTAAGAATTTGATTCTGCCTGCACATTTTCATATCCTACAGTGTTTTTTGTTTACTAAATTTATTCTCACAATATAGCATTCTCTTCTCTCCTGAATTTAAACACATGAATGTGCTTCTAATAGGTTACATGCTTATCATTTAAAAAAATAATTGGAGATGCTTTATAAATTGAACAGTGTGTCAATGCTATGTTATAGAGTCTGGCAATGTTATGGTTTTTTTGGAATACAATTTGCAGAATGCCCCAGTAGTCATATACATAGGCCATGCTGGCAGTGGGTTTCTGAGAGTTATACCTTAAAAAAATAATATTTCTAGACTTTAAAATTATTCTGCATTTTAGAGGTTCCCAATTTAATAGCTTTCCACTTCTTATATGGTGCTGTTTACAAAGGTTTCTGCAAAGAAGCAAAATGTTGAAATACAATGAATTTCTATTCTATAAAGCAGGGGTGCCTAAACTATGGCCTGTCGGCCAGATACAGCTCATGGTGTCATTCCATCCAGCATGCACTGCCCTCGCTGCTCCTGGAGGTGGAGGTAAAACATACATGTGTGGGCACATAACATGCCCATGCATATGCATAATGCTGCCATAAATGACCCACAGCTGTCATAAACCTGTGGCTGTTGTAAACGCTAGCATTTATAGAAGCAGCATAAGGCTCTGTTGTAATTTAAGGTATCTTTAAATTCATTCTATTTAGTTTATTGTGGACATGATTTGTGCGTGAACCACTCCATATAGCAAATATCTGCTATGGTCTTTTATATGCTATGGGAAAGAAATATGTTCTTTTTAATTAATGTATGTGCTAACCTTTCCCAACTATGTTTTAATTTCATATGTTTACAACAGCTGTGGGTTATTTATGGCAGCATTATGCACACATGCATGCATTTTTTACTTCTGCTTCCGGTGGGAGGAACCACGTGACCAGCCCACAGCCTGAAAAGTTTGGACACCCCTGCAATAAACCCTTACAGAGGAAGTTGAATTAATAAAACAAGCATATTTCAAAGAAAATTATACCTCCAAAAACAAATCAGGTAATCATTTAACATATGAAAGAAAAACATAGATGGGGGAAGTTAGCACATACATTAATTAGAAAGAACATGTCTTTCCCATAGCATATTAAAGACTATAGCGTATATTTGCTATATGGAGTGGTTCGTGCACAAATCATGTCCACAAGAAACTAAAGAGAATGAATTTAAAAGTATCTTAAATTACAACAGAGCCTTATGCTGCTTCCATAAATGCTAGCAGGAAAAAAATAGACTAGAAGTTAGATGCAGCAAGTTTGCCATCTACTGATCAATGGAAAATTTCTCTTTGGGAAGAGTTGTTTTATCTTTACATGTAATTAGTCCATAACTCTCTCTTTTTATACGGATTCAAAAGCTGCTTCCTTACATTCTAATATTCAATCAAAATCTTCCATTTAACAGACTCATCATATTTGGCAAAATGTTCCTTTTGATATCAACAAGCAATTATACACAGTTATGCACTTTCTCTTTCCCCCTAGTTTAGGTGACTATGGGTTACCTAAAATTATATTGACTGAAATACTACCACAGTAATAAGATTACACAGTATAGCAGAAGGTATAAAGAGGAAATACTAACATTTCTCCACTTCCCTCAAACTGGACTGTTTCTACCAAATGTTTCAGGAAAATTGGACAAGAATATACAGTATGCAAAATTGTACTATGGGTGGAAGAAAGGAGGACCAAGGGTGTATATTCAGTATTAAGGCATTTTTGGAAGAAGTACCTGAGTGAATGGAGCACAGGTCACATACCCATGGCAGAGAGGAGTGTGCTACCTCTAGCTTCAAATGTGCGTGTTGCATCCATGGAGGCCAAGCACTCACACTGGAATAGGACTTGTTGCTCTTGCAAAAATGTGTATTAAATAGCCACAAGCTTCCAGCAGAGTTGACCACCTTAGAAATTATATGCATTCAAATACATGTATTTTAATATACCTTCTATGTAATACCCTTTTGTTTCAACACACAAACAAACTGATTTTCTCCAGTCCAACATGGAATGAATGACATTATTAATAGCATGTCATTCAAATTTATCTAAGATATACTTGAAGTGATATTTTATTGTATTCTACCAATGAAGTGAATGGTAACACTGTTTGAGATACAATAGGCCATATAGCCTATTCAAGTAAAAATATGTACAAGCTGCATAACTGAACACAAATTTTTCATATTTATTACAATATTATACATCTGGTCTGATATTTATTTTGTTGATTCACTTTTTTATTTACTTGTTCTGACTTCTCTTTTGAGTCCCTCACTTTTATATAAGATTCTGGTGGAGAGATACAGAATCCAGCTCATTTACTGGTCTGCCAATTACTGCCAGAAACATGCACTGATGAGGACTTAAGTTTGGCCAATGAGAAAGACAAGAAAGTGGCTTCATTTTGGCACTCCAGGGTTTGATCAAGACACAAAAGAAGAATATAAGATTCTGCTCTAACTTTTATCATACTGTGGTCAAAGTCTGTGAGGAGACTACCATGAAGAGTGATGAATGGCCTACATAATATTGGACTTTGAACCAAAGAAAGAAATGCAAAAGAAAATTGTCACATCCCCAGGTTGCTTCCCTTGGCCTATTTTAAGAATCTTTAAAGACCCTCCATTTACTATCATTCCAAACACAGAAGTAGCCACTTCCTGAATTATTTGTGGGGCACTAGGCAAATTTGTACAGCTAGGGCTTGAAAAGCTTACCTTTTTTGGACTATAGCTCCCACAGACTCCAAAAGCTCATGGCCAATTAAATTTACAACAATAAAAACCATTCATTTCATGGCTGTAATAATGGCTACAATGTGCCTGAGGTCTGCATTCTTACACTTTAAGCATGGATAGCTGTCTTTTTCTGATGATGGATCTCAAAAGAAACCTTTTTTTGGCATGGGGTCTAGTTTCATTTAGGAAGGAATAATGGGGGAAGGGGGGGTAACATTTTTGCCATAATCTAGTTCAGTGTTTCTCAACCTTTGGTTTTAGGACTTCATTTCCCAGAAGCCTAAGTTAATTTCCTAAAGCACTGATCAGCCAATGTACAGATTTAGAGTTCTGGGAATTGAAGTCCCCCTGTGGGGTGTGTGCCTCACATTGGAAACCACTGATCTAGATCTTTATCTTTCAGGATAGTTTGTTGCTTGTTATGACAAGAAAATTTGTGTACCACCATTTCCCCTCTTTTCATACCTGTTGCAAAGCTTTGTCATGCATATAGACCAGTTCTATTGATTCATGGTCAAGGCCTTAAACTGGCTGTTGATATGTGTATACTTTGTAATTTTATTATTCATAATCAATCTACTTTTTGTTGGCAATTCATGTTTTCTCATCTTTTTCCAAGGAAAATGAGTAAATGAAAGCCAGTATCTAAGGAGTAAACAAACCCAAAAATATCTGTTTAAATATTTCTCATTTTCAGCTCATGATTTAGATACAGTACACTAGAACCATCATCTAATTAGATGACCCATAGATATACTTTTAGTTTATATGATGAACAGCAGACACAGATACTATTTATTGAGCTTCTAAAAGTTTGTAACCATTTCCAAATAGATTGGTAAAAGGTTAGCATATTCTGAAGCTGATTGGAGTGAACCTAGGAGTCTCTATTTGTTTCTCTCAAGTTCAAAATGAAACTGTATTTTCCAGCAAATTGTTCCTTTAACATTTTACTTAAAAAGACCATAGCTTACGTCATGTGCTATGTTATGAGCCATCAAGTGCATCTGACTGACAAGCAATCCTAATGGGACTTCCAAGTTATATGACATATATAAGGTGCAGTTTCATCAGTGCCACATCCCCAGTGAGTTTCTATGGCCTAATAGGGATTTCAACTTAGATGCATCACTCTATCTATCACAATGCACTGGCTGTCAAAATGAGATCCCAAATGATCCCAGAAGTATAGCTGATTTCCCCACAGACTGTTAGTCCTGGAAGACTAACATAATGTATATACTCGAATATAAGCCGACTGGAATGTAAACTGAGGTACCTAATTTTGACCTGAAATCCCAGGAAAATAGACTGACCCAAGTATGAGCCAAGGGTGGGAAATGCAGCAGCAGTTAGTGAGTTTCAAAAATCAAAATACATGAAAATATGGTAAAATTAATTAAATTGTTGACACATCTCAATCCAGTGTGGTCTTGGGACCCTCATGGTTGTTGACCCAAGTATAAGCTGTGTCCCCCTTTTGGGGCTCATTTTTGGGGCTAAAAAACTCACCTTATACTCGAGTCTATAAGGTATATATTTATGCTAGGAATTCTTATCACAAGCAGCTCAGGATTTCCTAAATTCCAAGAAAATAATGGGACTCCCTCAGTTAATAACTGGCCCAATGCCGGTGGAAGAGCATACAATTGCCTAACTAGCCAGGTTTGCCTAATGCTGTGGTAAAGTCTCATTTTTGCCAATACATGTAAGCACACACCACAGACTGTGTTAACTAGAAAATTTACTAGGCCAAGGACAAGTATAGGTTAGAAACAGCCTCTTTAAATAAATAGCCTTTGTCTCATGTGGTCCAAGCCCTCAAGATCAAATGACAGGAATGTAGCTCTAAACTACCTATAACAAAATCACATAGAAGGCATGACTCTTGATGTAGAGAAGTCATCAAGATTAGATCACCCGCTTTTGTTCATGTACTGCAAGGAGTGTCTAGAGGTCTGGGAAGGCAGACACCTTAGAACAGGGGTGTCAAAACTTTTCAGGCCGTGGGCCAGTTTTGTGGTTCAGACTAGTCATTATGGCCCAGGAGCCGGATCCAGCCCCTTATGCCAATTCATCCGGCTCATGAAGCCCTAGGCCAGACATGAAACTGCCAAACAGCAGGCACCATTTGGTGAGTTCATTCTGTAGTTTCTTTCACCTGATATAGTGTGAGAAGGATTAGATGGCAACACAGGGTTGCTGTTACCAAGTATGCCCAATTGTGGTTCAAAAATTTGAGCTGACTTCATTTTTTAGCTGAAATAATTATGTTAGCCCCCCAGAACCCAGGATTCATCCAGAGAATGCAACTAGCATATTTTGTTCTCTTGAATTCTTGGTTTCTAACCAAGGACTTCTGCTTGCCTGTCCTTTCTTGGGACTTTTGTCGAGAAATTCCATTGTTCCAGCTGCAACACTCCCCAGGTCCAAGACAGTCTAACAAAACTAAAGAGATATAATTTTCTTGCTCCTAATCTATCTTCTTTGAGTTTTCCCCCACAAGTTGGTGGCTCCCAAATCTGCCCCTACTTTTCTGTGGGACAGGAAGGTAAAGAAAAATCCTTTCTTCTTCTGTGAACAGTCTGATTGGATATTGCAGGCCTTTACAGAGCAGACTGAATCTTAGAACTCTCTTAGCCATACAAGTCTATTTCTTTTAAGTATATATTTCCCCATGTTTCCTATATTTTAAGTCTGGCATATTCAAATAAGATTCCTCTTATGAATAACTCTGTGTGAGTGTGATATACTCATCTCAATCTATATCAAGGTGTACTGTTGCCAATTTTCAAAGATCCCTTATTAGTGTGTATCTTAAAATAACTAGAGACTCATATGTACTTAGCCAGGAGATTGTAGTGATTATCTGGCTGCCAGCGAGTGCTAGTTCATTTAGCGTTACCCAGGGTGCACTACTAGGAGGCAAACTAGCTTTACACCCCTAGAGAACTAACAGTATATATAAATGGGAAATGTCTTGGTGATAATAAAGATCCTAAGTACCTAGGCATCACCCTAGATCAGGGGTTCCTAAACTTTTTATGCCATGGGATAGCTGAGCGGGCCAGACTGGTAGTCTCCCCTGGTGTAAACACTGCCATAAAATGCACCAGCTGCTGTCGCAAATGTGTTTATGACAGCAGCGGGCACATTTACACCTGTCATAAATGTGTCCACTTCTGCTTCTAGTGTGGCAGCAGTGCAGGCCACATGAAATAGTATCATAGGCCAGGTCCGGCCCATGGGCCATAGGTTGGGAACCCCTGACCTAGATCATACTTTGGCATTTAAATCACATCTCCTAAAAACTGCAGCAAAAATTAGAATGTGGAATAACATCATACAGAAATTACGCAGTTCCACAGCCAATACTTTACAAACTTCTGCACTAAGTCTAGTTTATTCCACAGCAGAATACTATGCCTCTGTTTTGCTAAACAGTGCCCATGTAAACAAGATTGATGTGCAGTTTAATAACAACATGCACCTTATATCCAGAACAATTAGATCCACACCTACTTACTGGCTTCCAGCGTTAAATAACATTCCTCCACCAGAACCTCACAGGAAAAAATGCTCTTTTAAGAGAGTACTACAAAATAGCTCAGAATCCAGAACTACTTGTAAATTCTGACATATCAGATCTGAATATTAACAGACTCTGCTCAAGACATCCACCTTTATCCAGAGCCACTAACTGGGAGCAATGAAGAGTTTAATCTGCAGGTAACATGGAGAAGATAACGTTTGAAAAAAGCACCAAACCAGTACCAGAATTTTCAATGAGTAAATGAAACACCACCTGGTTTTGATCAACCTTGCAAGATATGGGCTAGTCTTAATAGAATATGTACAGGGCATGGTAGGTGTGTGAACTTTTGCATAAATGGGGGAAACTACCATCACCAGCATGTGAGTGTGGGGAATTGTGACAGACTGTGCAACATATTGTAGAATAATGTAGCCTTAGAGCATATGAGGGCAGTAGTGAAGATTTTCTAAGGGCAACTCCTGGTGCAACCGAATATATAAATTGTTTAGATCTGATTTTGCTGGTCAGGTTGAAGGTGGAGAGTTAGAAAGAACACTACCAATTGGGGTTCAGATTTGCTGGAATGATTAACCTCTACGGGAGTTGGGAACTCAAAAAAAATAGTCTCTCCTCTAATGGTAGAGGATCTGGAAGGATTCCTAAATGTTCTGGAGAACTTGCCAGCTGTGAGAGCTGGCAATCCTCCTAAGGCCCTGGTTGATCTGTGCAATGGGAGGATGGCTTGGGACCCCTGTGTGATTGATATTATCACTCCTAAGGGGCCATATAACAATTATGTGATCCTGGAAGGGGGGAGGGGGTCTGCCATCTGAATTATGGAAAAATTACATGGGGGCCAGGAGGGATCAGGTCAAAGATTATGTAATCCATTTGGAGCTGTTGTGCATTAGGCACCAATAGTGAAAAGCTCTAAAAATTAGTTTCATTACAAAAGCTCTGGATTACATAATTTTAAAGGGAGGAGGGAGTCAAAGATAAAATTACGGTTGGATTACATAGGGGAGGAGGTCAATTTCCCCAGAAAAATGCATCACATAGTTGTTGATGGCCCCTAAGTATCTTCTACATAGGCATAGAGCACAAGCTGCTTGGTTTTCTGAGAAACTTAGGAAAAAGAAGCACTTGGACCAATATATGGCTATAATGGCAGTGGAGAAATACTAAGGATATAGAATATCATTAGAGCCCTTTTTAACGCTTTTTTTGTGACAAGAAAGTCAACAAATAAATCGTTCTTTGTATTTGCCATTGAATCATCACTGCAACTGTGTGCACATACATATGCACAGGTCACAATCATATGATAGAATAAGAACAATAATCCTGAACCTTGTCCATGATAATTTCTCTCACACACACCCTTCCAATGGTCCACTAACCTTCTTTCTAGTAAATTGAATCAGAAGGGTCAACATTCTCAAGGGATAAACTGTCAACACAGCACTAGCTGATTATACCAATCTCTCTTTTCTCCCCTAAGTGCTGCAGTGAGGTTGTGGAAGTTTCAAATTGATGTCTGGGTACAGGGAGGGACTGCATATGGATGAATACAGAGAGGTCTAATCCAGAGGGTACATCATTTCTGCTGTTTAGCAGAAAAGCCAAAGTATGACTGGAATTCATACTTTTTTTGGATTGATTACACTCACTTTGAAGTATCAGGTTTGTATCCTGGGAAATTCCTGGAGATAACATTTTTCCTGGAAGACCAGATGGCTGCAGCGGCCAAGAGTGGTCACAGTGTTGTGATACACTAGTAAACCTCCATTTTGATTCCATTTCCAACAGAAAAGCCATGTCTCAGCTTCACCAAACACCAGAAATGAAAGTCATGCACACAGTCAACATGTGTGCATGACTTTCAAGTATGACCCTTCAGAATAAAATGTCTGTGTTTCAGTCACTGATCTCTTTACATCTCTTTTGTGGCAGGTCCTGAATGATCCATCTTAGAGATGTAGATGGTAAGCTGCCATCTCGACACTGCCCTAAAAGGAAGTAAAAATAATCACCTAATACAACATTTTCTTGTTCTTCTATCTTAAATCTCTTGTCTGAATGCTTGAGTCTGCAATTGCTCATTATTCATGCTATCTGAGTCACCCATTTTTCTATTCTACCCATTCCTAGCACCTCCATTTTCCCCAAGGACCTTCACTTCAATATCTTTAGGCAGTGTGAATTACAGATGCCTCTTACTGCTGTAGTCCCATTCATTTTCATAGGACTTTTCCAGTGTATATCAGTGTCACATTATGTATTTTGAAACATGGAGCCTTTGGCAGATTATAATTGCATCTGCAAGCAGGAGAGATCCTCATGGAAGCACCATCCCTGCAGTTACTACAGACAGGTAATAATCTGGTAGGTTTAGGCATAATTTCTGCTTGTTTGTGTAATGCTAACCATCCATGAAAGTTTTAGAGATTTAAAGCTCGCAGAAAGGAAGACATTTTTACAACTGACATAGTGCAGGTCCCTAAAACAGTTTGTTAGATCTCAGTCTATTTCACAGTGCGTATAATCCTAGAGATAGCAAAATAAATCATATCTGCACTGGGCAGAGAGGATCATACAGGTATTGGTGTTGCTTATAGGAAATGCACTGGCACTGCTTCCAAATTGTGGCATCTCAAAGGGATTAGTAAAATGCTCCATTTAATATAGTAGTTGTGCTGGGGAGATGTGTCACCACGGCGAGTGGGTGGAAATATAAATATGAATAAATAAATAAATGTACAGGCTTTGCAACCTATATTCTCTGCCCATATGTATTTGTGGTATGGCTCCAAATTCTCTATTTTGCACTATTTGCATTATTTTGCACTAATTCTTTATTTGCATGATAAAATCAATAAAAAATAATACCAATATAGTTACCGAGTTGGCCAAGGGAGGTAGATCAGTAAAGGCTTACAAAGTAATGCCATGTCAAACAGATCAGCCCTGTCAGAGACCAATGGCCCCCGTGAAAAATAGATCTCCCTTTGCTGAACTCTCTTCCTTCCAGTAAGCAGCAGCAGTGGTCCCTTGGCTTAGGGAATAAAGCCTTCCAGAGCTTGCAAATCATGTTTGAAAAATCACTAGCTACTTTTAGATTTACAACAAACTATAGCTACAGTTTTAAAAGTAACAAATTATTTTCTCACCCCACCTGCCAAAAATGGTTACTTTTCATCTACATCTGCTTTTAAAACCCCAAATGTTAAAAGCCACTGACCTGTGTTGCAAAATAAAGCAATGTAACCTAGAGCAACATTATTGAAATAGCCAAGGTTGTGGCCAAAATTATGGGGTGGGGTATGACTATGCAGTGGAAACAACATCATTGTCAGGGGCACATTGCTGATCATTAAAGGCTTCCTTTTGCAATTGTGAGGTATACACAGCATTGTCTCACTGTAAGCAAGCCATGCACACCCTGAAATTGGAGGAAAAATTCCTAATAACAACAGTATCATTCCATATGTACAAAATTGGGAATGGTGGATCAACCACCGAGAAAGAATGAAAGTATTTAATTTGCCAGCATTGTTCAGTGGCTCATCAGCTACTTCACAATATGGACAAAGGTAACCTGTGTTGCTTGGATAGATGGTGTGGGCTAAATGTGATGTACAGTAAGTCCTCCCCCCATCCTCAGGAGACCTCATAATCAGTGATGCAAAGCAAAAGCAATCGCATTTATATACCACCCCATAGCGTTTAGTGCACTCTCTGGCAGGTTCACAACTATCCCAGACCACCCCACAAAGGGTAGTCTGGACTGTGTGTGTGGAGGGGCGGGGGACTGATACAGTTATATTTAGAAAGAAAATGCTACATCTGAATAGCCCGGAAAAAGCACATATTTAGTCACTGGATTTACAGTGATGAGTTTCGCGTCATGTGGATGACAGGAAAAATACTGATACATTCAGCAGCCAGCTGATTACCATACAGGTAGCAAAAGCTAAATGTGGAAGAGGCTTAAAATACAAACATAATCTAATGTATACCCTCATTATTTGACAAAGGACTTAATTACAAATAACTTACTGGAAGATTTTTTCTGTCCTTTGAAATTCTAGTAAGAAGGTCAAAGAAAAATTAATATATAAAAATGACTATTAAATATAAAAGTAGTACAGTGTAGATTTTTTGGGTTCAATAGAAGGTTATGTCTCAAATAAGTGGTGCTTCTCAAAATATTGCAGGGCTTCTTTTGAGTTCAAGCAGGATCAGCTTAATTGCACATACCTGCTCCTTACCATATGTAGCCTGCACTTAGCAAACCACTAGAGAATCTAAGATTTGTTACTTTAGTAGAAATTCTTATGGAGAGATAGCAATAGAATTATAATTGTGGTTATTCTTCTGTAGTTCAGTACAGTATATAGCAGTGTTTGGACTTCAATTCCCAAAAGCCTAAGTCAATTCTCCAAAGCACTGATCAGCCAATGTACTGACTTAGAATCCTGGGAAATGAAGTACCCCTTCAAGGCATGGCCCCCATGTTGGGAAACACTGGTATATAGCTTCTTCCAAACCAGCTTTGTTTGTCTGTTTTAAATTATGTGATTAAAGTTTATATAAGTAGAATTGAATTTGATAAGGTTTGCATGCTATGTAAATAATGCACAGAAAATTTCCTACTGTACCATTTTCAGCATATAAAGCTAAAGCTGCTTATTAAGATGTGAAGAACTCTCTAAACATAGGATATTAATTTCATGGATTCTCATTCTCTCCAAGAGGGAAAAGAAAGAAAATCCCCTTCTTACATTTAGATTTCATCCTATAAGATATCTCCAGAGAGATAACTTGCAAGAAATCATACAGCCCTTCTTGGTTGTCTCACACATTTTCCACAAACAAATTTATTGTTGTTTAGAAGATAAGTGTCTTCTTGAAAGATTCCCATCTCAGGACTTGACAGAAGAAGAAATCTCCACTCCTAATCTATATCTATAAAACAGAGGTGTGGTCTAAAGGCTCCCACACCCCTCGACCAATCCCACTGAAATTTAGCACATACATACCATGGGATGGAGAGATCAGCACCGCGGGGGACACAAGCCCCATGGGGGGAGTAGCCCCCCCAAATTGGGAAGCAATTTACCTATACAATGTGTGTATTTCCAAATGATGTAATTGAGCTGATGTCATAGTCCCAGGTCGGTTGAGATTGTGACATCATCTGACTAGCTGAGCTGTAGCCCTCTGAGCTCAGCTGTAGTTTTCACAGTAGGTGGAAGGTAAATGGGGCTTGGTCGGGCCAGTACTGCGGTGGCAATGGAGGCCCTCAAGAGAGAGCCAGGAGGGCATGGGAGCCACGAAGGAGACCAGGCCCCCTCTGGAAATGGCCACCCAGCCTCCACGGCCGCGGTGGCCATGGTGGGTGAAGCCGAGGAGGGAGGGAAGGTCTGAGGGCTCGTCAATGGCTGTGTGCCGCTCTCTCACCAGGTGGCAGGATACATGTATGGGAAGGATAAGGATGGTAAGTGACCATCAACAGAGAAGCGGGATGAGTGAGGGAAGAGAGAGACAGAGGAAGGGAGGCAGGGTTGACCCACATACACCTCATTAGGTTTCCAAGAGGGAAAGGCTGGCCTACGTTAAAGAAATGAAAAACCCAAGTGAAGCTGGGTAATCAGCTAGTTTCCTCTAAAATCCATGCCAATATTTTGAAAATGCTGCAGTTGCCCTTCAAAGCATAATGCTCTACACTTGGATTTAGATTTTTTTTAAATTTAAATTTTTATTTCTTTTTATCTTTAAGTTAATGAGTTAACATGAACACTGAGAGCTTCCCAAAGCACAAATTACAGCCATCAAAAAATTGAAAGAAAAAAATCAAGAAGCAAGATCATTTTCATAATTCCATTAGTATGGGGAAGTTCTCATAAGGAATTCACACCACAGTAAAATGCTCACAATTATAAAGAACAAGATGTTTTCCAAGAAATTACTGTACCCCTCTGCTAACTCTGTCTTCCTAAAGCTCAGTAAGATTACACAGGTCTGCAAAAATTAAAAAAATCAGCTGCATAGGATATTTTAAGTAAATTTTAAGTTCTCTAGTGTGCTGAATCCAAAAATGACCATTATTTCCCCATCACATACAGTTTTTTTCACAAAATATGAGGGGTTTTGCATTAAAAAGTATGATAGTGATCAGAAAATCACTATTTTATTACTATTTATTTATTTATTCTTAATTTGTATTACTGCTCCCTCACCTGAGGTGACTCTGGCAGGTTCACAACCAGATATAAAACATAAAAACATACATACTAAAAACATTTAAAAACCCCATTAAAAACACATTAAAACCCATTAAAAACCCACCCCATCTGCAAAGAGGGAAAGTTCAAATAAACCAGTGGGCAGGCACCACCTCCCCAGCAGCACCCCACACCTGCCCAGCCAGCCAGGTTTTGATTTCTTTCCTAAAGGGCAGCAATTCTGTCTGCAACCGTAACTCTGCCGGCAGGAGGTTCCATAGGGCCAGAGTAGAAATGGAGAAGGCCCTCCTCCTTGTGATAGAGAGGCAAGCCCCACTAGCTGATGGTACAGTTAGAGAGTCCCTCCGGTCCGCTCTAGTCGGACGGGCAGTCATTCTTGGGGCAATGCGGTCTCTTAGGTATCCTGGCCCACTACCATGTAGGGCTTTAAAGGTCATCACCAGTACCTTGAATTGCACCCAGAGGCAAAATGGTAACCAGTGCAACCCCCGGAGCCATGGCAAGGCACAAGTATAATGCCCGCACCCCATCACCACCCAGGCAGCTGCATTCTGGACCAACTGCAGCCTCTGGATGGTCGTCAAGGGCAGCCCCATGTAGAGTGCATTAGAGTAATCTAGTCTGGAGGTCACCAGTGCATGTGTGACTATGAGCAAGGAGTCCCTGTCCAGGAGCGGGCACAACTGGTGAATTACACGAAGTTGTGCAAAAGCCCTCTTGGCCACGACTGCCACCTGCTCTTCAAATGAACTAAACATATTATTTCTTATAATTAAACAAACAATTTCTTCATAATATATATTTAACATTCTGTGTTCACTCTTTTTATCTGTGAAACCTTTTCTTCTTCTTTTTTATGATCCTCCGAACACACTTTCGCTTTCCATGTTGTTTCCCGTTTGAGCATCCAACAGTAGTCAGCTAGCATATTAACATTCCATCATCCTTGTTAGTGTCTCTCAATATTACGGACATCCTGGTGAAATCTTTCACCCTGCTCTTCACTATAGGCTCTCATACTTTCAGGAAAATAGTTGATATGGGAGTGTAAGAACTGAACTTTTAAGCTCATTTTGCATCCTTGAGCTTTATACACATTAAACATGTGTTGTACAATGGTTTTGTATTAAGGGTCTTTAGTATTCTGTTAAAACTTCTGAACTACATCTTTGAAAGAGTCCCACACTTCCTTTTCTTTTTCTCCCATTGTTTCTAAGAAGAGGGGATTGGATAACAGTTTTCGTATGTCGGGACCAGTAAAAATTCCCTCTTTCAATTTGGCTTCAGACAGTTTTGGGAACATGGAACACAGATATCTGAAACATTCCCCATTTTTTGGCAGTGATTAAACAAACTGTTTCATAAGCCCTAATTTAATATGAAGAGGTGGCAATAAAACCTTTTCTGTTGGAACCAAGGTCGTATTAATGATGGGTTTTTCACCAGGGATTAAGGCGTCTCGATGTGGCCAGTCAGTTTTTGTCCAATGGAGGTCTCTGGCTTGAATTTCCCACAAACATAGTAGCAGGGATATTTTGCATAACTTGCCTGCTGGCATAACAACATGGTTAGTATTTTAAAGTCTCCACAAACCATCCAACAATATTCTTGATATTTGATTTTCTCAAGAATCACAGTTAAATCATTATCATTTTCATCCAAATGCACCAAAAGTCCTATAGGAAGTGATGCAATTGTATTTCCATTATGCAGCAAGACTGCTTTGAGGCTTGTTTTAGACAAATCAATGAATAGGCACCACTCAGATGATTCTTATTCTATTTCAAAGCACTTCATTAGCCTTTGAACATCACTACAATAAATGAGATTTCCATCTTTGGAGAAAAACTGAGTGAATTTCTTTGCAGGCGCACCCCCCAAAGAAAGACTCAGACACCGGTATATGGATAAAGGCATTGGGCCACTTTTATTGAATAATGCCCTAGTCCGAATTATAACTTTAAATTGGTACTCATCCAATTATAATTCTTAAGGCAAGCAGGCCGCAGTAACACTGGTAAGGTTCCTCCCAAAATTGCCAACGGCAATTGGCTACAATGTATCCATTTGTATCAATTTGTTGTTAACACAAACAAATTGTTGACCGTAGTCAATAAACTATCTACTGACCCCACCCTCTGACGTGTATCCGTCAAATCACGGGGTGACGCATGCTGAAAAGCTCCTGCCATCACCCCTTGCCTGGTTCGTCGTTGACCGGTCAACGTTATTACACCTGTGCCTGTCTAAGTGTTGGCCAGTCAATTGCAAACCTGCCGGATACCTATGGGTCATAAATCTTTACCTTACCAGTGCTACCCGCCACACGGGGAGGCTTCAATGAAGGCTCACCGCCCCCCCCCAGACCGTCAGCTCGGTCAACAGGCCTGCTTGCAAATCTTCCAAAACGAGATTCATACCTCTATCCGACAGGTGGACCCCATCCCCTGCATACAGATCATAATTTTGTAAACTAATGGTGGGGTGTCGGATGACCATCCCCAAGCCCTTGTCTGCCACGAACTGGGCAACTGCCCTGTTCACCCAGCGACGAGCGCGGTCAAGGGCACGGAGGTCAATACCTCCCCTGTAAGCGTGATGTGGTATGATGTCCGACCATAGCAGCTGTGTAAACGGCCATACATAATGCAAATAAGCTAGGTCTCTGCAAATCGCGAATTTTAAAGGAAGGCCAGTGACCTGGCCGAGGTCATTGCTCCCGAGGTGCAGTACAAGGACATCAGGCGGTTCAGCATCCCTAATGGAGAAAAGGAACGGCAACAGTTCCCGCCATCTCATTCCACGCTTACCGTACCAACGCATGCATGCGGCCGCACGCAGTCCAAGCTGGGGTCCCCACTCTGTCGCCGCAGCATACTGCGCTGCCCAGTGCACGTAACTGTGGCCCACCAGCCATACTGCCACCGGTGTGCGGGGACACACAGGGTCTGTAAGAGAAAAAGAGAACAGTGACTTAAATGGTACTCATGTCTGAAGAGGTCGAACATACAATGCAAAACGCAAAGATCCCCATCTTCCCATACGGCGTATATCAGCCTCAGAGTACCCAAATGCAGCTGCAGTTGAAGCAGCACCTATTCTAAATGAATGGGTGCCGTAAAGAGCCCCTGGGAGGCCAACACTGGAAAGTGCCATACCGGTCACCTTCCAAAATTGAAATTTAGTAAGGGGAGACCCATCCTGGTGGCAGAAAAATGGGCCAGGGTGCGTGCCACGCACTGCCAAGAATTCCTGTAGGGCACCAACCGGACAGATGTCTGAAATGGAACATCGTAGCAGTCTAACTCCACTGCCTACGCCGTGCTGATCAACTTGTGAGGACCGTATCCTCAACTGAGCCCACTCATTAGAAACATAGACATCGTCGAGTTCCAGTGCCCTACGAGTCGCATCCGCCTTAGACAGTAGTACCAACTCACTGATGCTGAGCGCTCCAAAGAAGGCCACCGTGGTAGCTGCATGAAAAGAGCTGCCTCATACCTGTCAAAACACAGATTATGCCAGCCTCGTGCAAGGTGTGTGAGCACCCCTGGGTAAATTGGGTGACGAGTGTCCGGGCGGCAGCCACGTTCCCGTGTCCACCCCTCCAAAACATGCCGTATGGAAAATCGTTTATGCTATCAGCAAAACCCCTCACCTTTGCAATAAATGCCAATGCTGACAGCCTGGATGCTATAGTGCGGGGAGCGAGGCCCTGACTGTGTAAATAAACCATGAATTGTAAAAACTGTTCCACTGGAATGGGCCACACCTCGGGCAACTGAAGCTGCACACAAAAGCTTTTAAATTGAACAAAAGCATGATGATACGCCTTATGCGTGCAGGGCGCCAAGGACATGCCGATCGCCCGGTTCACCTCTCCTTGCCAAATGTCCAAATCTCAGCCGGGAGTGGCGAGGGGAACTCCTCTGCGTCCGGAGCCAAGGCGCGGAACTGGAGGATCTGCAGGCGGGATAAAGCATCAGCAATATCATTATCAATGCCTGGTACATGTCTGGCCCTAAAAAGCACATTGAGGCGTAGGCTACGTAGCACGAATTGGCGAACTAAAGCCATCACCCTGGGTGATTTAGATGTCTGAGCATTGACAATGTGCACTACTGCAGCATTGTCACACCAAAAGTGAACCACAGAGTCGGCCCACTCTTTGCCCCATAGCATCAAAGCTCCCAGGATTGGAAAAAACTCAAGGAATGTAAGATCGCGGAGGTGATCCGTGCCCCGCCATGCTGGAGGCCATTGGCCGTAAGCCCACCTCCCCTGAAAGTAAATCCCATATCCCAGGGAGCCGGAGGCATCCGACTGTACTTGAAACCTAGGGGAAACTAAAAGGTCAGACCTCCAAAAGGATACCCCGTTAAAGTCCCGCAGGAATGAGAGCCAAACCAAAAGGTCAGCCCGCATGCCCCTGGTTAGTCGGACCCTATAATGGTGCCTTGTCAGGCCGGACATGGCATCGCATAGGCGCCGAGCAAATGCCCTGTCAGGCGTAACCACCCTGCAGGCAAAGTTAAGATGGCCATGCAGTACCTGAAGCTCACGAAGTGACACCTTACGTTTGGCCAGCAAGGCCAAAATCATCGCAGAGATCCGGGTGACCTTGTCAATGGGTAACTGGGATGCCTGTGCGACCGTGTCAATTTCAATACCCAGAAATGTGAGGGTAGTGGATGGGCTCTCGGTCTTTTCGGGCGCTAAAGGGACACCCAGTTCCTGCATTAGCGTCTGAAATGTGGTGAGGAGACGCGTGCACGTGTCCAAGCCCCGTTCACCCCCGAACAAAAAGTCATCGAGGTAATGGGCTACAGACCGAGACCCGGACCTGCGAACAAAGGCCCACTGTAGGAAGGTGCTAAAACGTTCAAATGCTGAACAGGATATAGAGCAGCCAAAAGGCATGGCCTTATCTACATAGAACTTCCCTTGGAATCTAAAACCCAATAGCTCAAAGTCCTTGGGGTGCACTGGCAACAATCGGAATGCCGATTTAATGTCGCATTTCGCCAGGAGGGCACCAGGACCACAAGAGCGCACCATTCGCAGGGCTTGGTCAAAGGACGTATACCTGACCGAACAAAGGTCGTCAGGGAGAGCATCATTGACAGAATAACCCGCCGGGTACGATAAATGGTGAATTAAACGAAATTCCCCTGGGGCCTTTTTGGGTACCAACCCCAGAGGGGAGGCCTTCAGGTTGGGAAAGGGTGGTACAGAAAAGGGGCCTGCCACCCTCTTGGCCTCAACCTCCTTAGCGATACTCAGGGCAGCCACCTCTTTCCTACCCTTCAGGGACAGTAAATTGGGTGCATCTTGGGGTCCCCACACTCCTTTGAATGGGATTCGGAAGCCCCACTGGAAACCCTCAAGGAGGTACTTCGCATCCTCTCTCCTTGGATAAGTTGAGAGCCATCGCTCCAACATATACACATTAACTGGGGAGGGGGCCTTTTGTCTGGCTAGCTCCCTCAGCAGCAGCTCTGCCTGCTCCCTGTCCACCTCTACCTCTGCCCCGTGACCCGCCGGCCTGCGGACACGCAGCGGCGGCGTGGGGGCCAGCACAAGAGGGACACTCATGTTTGTATCAGCACTGCCGCTTATTGCACACACCGCTAGCCGAGAAGCTCCAACACAGCAAGCGGGCTGGAACCCCCTGCCCCGCCAGCTGGCGGGAAGCCTGCATTGGAGCAGCTCGCTGAACGGCATGGCCACAATGGTACCTCTCCCCAGGCGCCGGACGCGTGGGGGTCATGTACAATAGCCACAATTTCTGACAGGGCTCATCCCATCTCATCTCCGGGTGCAAGGGCACCCTCATTCTAAATTCCTCATCGTAAGCCAACCACGATGGGCCAGGAAAATCCACCATTGCCCTGTAAATATTGTCCAAATATTGGACCATAGGAATGGCCAGGTCAGGCTGGGCCCTGAGGTACACCGCCATATAAATAAGATATGCGGGCAACCAGTTGGCCCAGGTGCGTGGTGGCTTACGACGGCGGGACAGCTCTTTGTCTTTGTCATCCTGTCCCTCTCTCTCCTCCTTAGTGGGCTCACGGTTCAATAGGGAGAATGTATCCACGTACTCCCCCCGCCAAATCTTTTCTCTCGTGGCCTGGGACAAATGATCACCAAGGGGCAACGAATAACCAGCCGTCGGCAAGGCCGTCACCGGCACATTAGGTACCCGGGGCATACGCAGCGGAACCTGGACAGTCCCTGCGATGCCCGGCACTGCCCCGGGGGCGGAAACCCCCACCCCCAACGCTGCACCAGTATGGAACCAAGGGGCACTGGGATAGGCTGGCAACTGATGCCCACTCGCCTCGACATGACAAGGCCATGGCCACTGAACCCCCCATTGGAAGTGGGCTGTGATGTGGGTGCATTAACTTGAACCTGATACTCACTAGGTGCACCCCCGTGAGCCGCCCCCACTGGGGGTTCCAGCCCACGGCGGGCGTCAGAGCTCGCGACCAGGATCGAGCTCTGGGGCCGCACCTGACCACCCTCCTGCTGTAACTCCGGACGAACAGGGAGCTGCGAGACACTGGCCGGGGCAGGCCGGAGCGTCTCCAGCAGCTCAACCCGGCTGGCCGCTTGTTGCAATGTGGCGGCCATCAGGGTAGCCGGTGGACCCAAAGGGCCCCCCGCAGCGAGTGAAGGGCCACCTGAAATGGGGTTGCGTGCCATCCCTAAGGATGCCTCAAGCACAGCTAAACGCGTTAGCAATGCATCAACTGCCACAGATCCCCCAGTATAAAGTGGGCCGGGTGGCCAGACGGCCCACCAGGCATTTGAGCAGGAACCCCAGCATGAGAGCCTGGGCCCGAATAGGGCCATGCCCAAAACTCCGGCCCATGAGGGGCCGGAGGTGGAACGTGCTGTGCACCAGCACCGGGCCCACCCCCGCTGACCGGGCCCATGGCCGGAAACTGCGGGCCGAGGGCCGAAGCCCCAGAAGGGCCGGTGGAAGGCTGACTAGCCGGGGGCCAAGCAGCCTTAATCGCCCCACCGGTATCGGTGGAGGTAGTGCCCTGCCGCGTGGGCGCAGCCCTGGTCCTCCGACCTGAGGGCTGCCCCCGGCGTTGCGCAGGGCCAAAAGTCCTCCCCGTCGGCCGCGGCTTCGTTGCCGAGGCCCTTCGTTTGGGAGGCATATCTGGGTAAAGAGCAGGATCCCTTTCCAGGGATCAACCCAATCGCCAAAAACACAGAGCAGCCAGCAAACCGAAGGCTCTGTGGAAGATTCCTCCTTCCCAGCCGGGAAAGAGCAGGGCTAAAGAGCCGAAGAAGCAGGAGAACAGCAACGGAGAAAACTTCTCCTCTCCGTCGCTATTTTAAAATGGCAGCTCGGCTGCCTCGTGGCCACCCCTTTTATAGAGGGGTGGCCACGCCCCCTAACTAACCCAGATGTCTGAGTCCGGGTGGGGGGGAGCCCGCAAAGAGCGCGGCGGCCATTTTGGCGCTGCGCTTTCATTCTCTCAGTGCCTGTACCACGAAAATATTGTTCCAGGTGATAGCAGGTTTTTATTTGTTCATCTTGACCCCAGCAATTCAGCTGACTCTTTGGAAAGGCCTAAATTTCTAACTAGGTCATTGAGCTCGCTCTGAGAAAAATATTGAGGCACCTCATCAACAGAAAAATCTGAGTTAGATTTGTCCTGGGAAGGCAATGTATCTCCATCCTCCAAATTGCTCAGGATATTATCCAAACTGGAAGGTGGATGTGGAACTGGTATTTCAGAGCTATGAAGCACTGGACAAATAGCTGAATTAAGGATTAGGTAAGATATCAACTTTTCATTTTTTTATTAAAGCCTTTCACATCTACCAAACAGAAATAGCAG
This sequence comes from Bradypodion ventrale, assembly GCA_035047345.1. Taxonomy (NCBI): domain Eukaryota; kingdom Metazoa; phylum Chordata; class Lepidosauria; order Squamata; family Chamaeleonidae; genus Bradypodion; species Bradypodion ventrale. The sequence goes on along the minus strand of JAWDJE010000001.1, from coordinate 196,731,092 downwards.
TCGGTGGTGTGGTTTTGCTGTTCACGCCACATCATAGGAATGACAAAATTGAATGAGGTTTTCTTACCTTTAAACCACAAATGAAGCTCTACTTCACTCCTTCTACACACCTTATGAGGAGTCCATGCTTTGACTTGATCCCCAAGATTCAACTTGAAGTAAGCAAACTACACTTTCTTCACAAAATTGCTTATGTTTCTTTGTTGACTTTTAATAGTGTATTCACCACAAATAAAACAAAAGTTGTCTACAGAAATAACATAACCTCTTGGAGCCATAATACAGAACTAAAAATGAGCACAATCATGTTTGAATGCAGGATGTAAACTGAGTGTGACTCATATAGCAACCAAGATCCTGAACTTATTTAGCACTAGCTGATTACCTGGCTTCACTTGGGTTTTTAATTTCTTTAACATAGGCTACCCTTTCCCTCTTGGAAACCTCATGGGGTGTATGTGGGTCAACCCTGCCTCCGTTCTTCCATCTTTCTCTTCCCTAACCCATCCTGCCTCTCCGTCAATGGTCACTTACCGCCCTTATCATCCTTCCCATACATGTGTCCAGCCACCTTGTGAGAGAGTGGCACACAGCTGTTGAGGAGCCTTTGGACCTTCCCTCCCTCCTCGGCTTCACCCAGAGGCTGGGTAGCCATTTCTGGAGGAGTGTGGGTCTCCTCTGTGGCTCCTGTACCCTCCTGGCCCTCTCAAGGGTCTCTGGCGCCACCGCAGTGCCGGCCCAACCAGGCCCCCCATTTGCCTTCCACCTATTGTGAAAACTACAGCTGAGCTCAGAGGGCTACAGCTGAGCTAATCAGATGATGTCACAATCTCAACCTACCTGGGACTATGACATCAGCTCAATTACATGACTGGGAAACACACACATTGTATAGATCAATTGCTTTCCAATCTGGGAGGTGTATGCCCCCCATGGGGCTTGTTACCCCAACAGTGCTGATCTCTCCAGCCCAAGGTACGTATGTGCCAAATTTCAGCATGATTGGTCCAGGGGTGTGGGAGCCTTTAGAGCACATACAAGACCAATGTCTGAAAAGAATATTTGTGTTTACAGTGTCAACTCTCACTGAATTGTTAAAAAAAAATTGCTTCCATTTTATCCCAGTTTATTTTCAGACCTGTGACCTCTTCAAAATCTTTTAAGTTTTGTTGTATTCTCTTCATGTTTTCCACCAGGTCCTTTATAGTTAACATTGTATCATCTGCGTAGACATATTTTTATTCCATCTATTCCTTCTATATGTTTATCTTCTCTTATTGCATTTGCTAACAATTCCATCATCAATGTAAACAAAATGGGAGAAAGGAGGCAGCCTTGCCTTGTTGCTGCCTTTAATTCTATACTCTTTGTTAAACCCTCGTTTAGTCTTACTATGGTGTGATTATTTTTATGTAGTTGTGTTATAACCCCTTGGAATTTATCCCCACATCCCATTTCCTTAATCAATGCTTTTATAATTATCCATTATACGAAATCAAATGCTTTAAACATATTGAGTGCAATTACCCATATTTTAAGCTTATTATGGTTCGCAACAGTCATGAAGATGGAAGAGGTTATGCCAGATGGACTGGCTGTGAAGGTGCATCTTGTCAAGGCTGCAGCATGATCTATCAAATTTAAAATTCTTCTTATTAAGTCTGACATTTGTCTATTACTCAGGAATCCAGCTTGGTCTTCAATATATCACAGATATATTCTCCTATGAAATTATTTAGCCTATTTGCTATAATTAATGTAAATATCTTAGCATCTTGGTTTAACAGTAATATGGGATGCTAAGAATCTATTAATTCTAAATTCTTCCCTGGCTTTGGGATCAATGCTGTTATTGATTTTGTTCACGACTGAGGAGTTCCCCTCTTTCTAAAATATGATTGTGCAGTTTACATAATTTTGGGATCAGGTGCCTTCATTTTGGCAGTTGCATGTCTGGCCTAGACATGGAAGACAAAGACCTGCTGAGGAAAGAGCACCATATATTAGCAGGAAGGTTTTGATCTGTTAGAAATTCTCTCTGGCTGGGAAAAAGAAGTGCCAATCTTAACCACCCCCACCCCACCCCTTCATTCTCTGCAATTTTTCCTGCAAATCTATTTTAGAGGGTAATAAATAAATAAATAAATAAGTCACCTGAGTCACCCTTGAGTTGAGTAGGGTGGGATATAAATTTAATAAAAATAAAATAAAAAAATAAGGAGACCCCATAGAACACTGGCACACATAACTCTCAGCCTATAGAAGGAGGGGGATTGCTAAAAGTACCTTCCCCTCCATCTTTCTGGAGCATTCTGGGCAGATTTTCACCCAGGGGTATTCCCACCAGTGGTATAAAATTGTGGATCCTCTCCAGGACTGGTGAATGTGTACTGCACATAATTTTCCACGAGGGGAATACTTGCAATATGCAGATTGTGATGTGAAGAGGAATAGTGGCTTTAGGCATAAACCAGTAAAATTGTAATAAAAAGGAACAGCAACATGTCCTGTTTTCTAATTAAGTGATAATAGTACTGCTGAACTATTTTATGAGGTAATAATCTTACTCCCAAGTGTGTAAACTAAGAGGCTGAAAGCCAGGTGCTTTATCTCAAGCCTAGCACTAGATTGTTGCCTCATAAGACAACGCAGTTTTACTATCATGACTATTATCTTCCTCAAATTAGTGTTGCTGGATCCTTTGAGACTTTTCAGATGTTTACATCAGCTAGTAGAAACCTAATCACAACAGCATGCCATTTGGCCTCTAAATGTGTGCATATGCGTACACTCTTTTATTTGTGTGCATGCATATGTGTGGGGATGTACATGTAGGGTTACCTACCAGATCAGGTTTGCACAACATCCCAGCAGAATCTTAGTTTTGCCAAGATGTGTATTTGTAGGCCACAGACTGCTGTAACTGGGAAAGTTGCCAAGCCAAGGATTAAAAATAGTTGGTGTAAGGAAATAGCCTTCCTATCCTATTGTTAAAAATCCTTGGAGCAAATAGTCTGTTCAGGTATGACAGAACTTTGTAGTATTGTCTGATTCTGAGAGCTTACTTACCCAGGTGAATCTGCTTCCTTTAAATGCACATTTCCATCTATTAGTTATATATGGGTTGCTGAATCTGTTATATTTTAATTATTTTGTGTTCAATGACATTTCCCTTGTGAATCGATCTGTGGAGTTTGATATACTCAGTCCAGACTGTGTCATGACACAGTTAATGTAATGGTTCAAAGATTCCCTTATGGATGTGTATCCAATATGCATGAGTTCACACATGTGCTCCAAGAGTTTACTTCAAAAATTAAGATGGACAGGAAATTTGTTGTTGTTGTTGTTGTTCAGTCGCACAGTCGGTTCCGACCCTTTGCGACCCTATGGACCATTGTTCTCCAGGCACCTCTGTCCTCCACCATCCCGCTCAGCACTCCCAGTTCTGTGCCCATTGTGTCTACAATACCATCTAGCCATCTCATCTTTGGCCTCCCCCTTCTTCTTTTGCCCTCCACCTTTCCCAACATCAGGGCCTTCTCAAGTGAATCCTCCCTTCTCATTTGATGTCCAAAATACTTTAGCTTCGTCTTTACTATTAGCCCTTCCAATGAGCAGTCAGTGTTGATTTCTTCTAAGATTGACCTATTTGTTCTCCTCGCTGTCCAGGGTACTCTCAAAACTCTCCTCCAACACCACATTTCAAAGGCATCTATTCTTCTGCGTTCAGCTTTCCTAATTGTCCAGCTCTCACATCCGTACATTACCACTGGGAATACCATTGCTTTGACTATTCTAATTTTTGTTTGCAATGTGATGTCTCTGCTTTTCACTATGTTCCCCAGGTTTCTCATGGCTTGTCTCCCAAGAATCAGTCGCCTTTTTATTTCATGGCTGCAATCCCCATCTGCCGTGATCTTTGATCCCAGGAAAGTAAAATCTTTCACTGCTTCTACTTCTTCCCCGTCTATTTTCCAGGGACTGATGGGGCCTGTTGCCATTATCTTGGTTTTCTTGATATTGAGTCTCAAACCAGCTTTTGCACTCTCCTCCTTCAGCCCAATCAAGAGGTTCTTTAGGTCTTCCTCACTTTCTGCCATTAGGGTGGTATCGTCTGCATATCTCAGATTGTTTATGTTTCTCCCAGCAATTTTAATCCCATATTGTGATTCCTCCATCCCTGCATTTCGCATTATGTGCTCTGTATATAGATTGAATAAGCAGGGTGATAAAATGCAGCCTTGTCTTACTCCTTTTCCTATTCCAAACCACTCTGTCATTCCATGTTCTGTCCTAACTGTTGCTTCTTGGTTCATGTACAGATTTCTCAGGAGGCATATGATGTGCTCTGGTATTCCTATCTCTTTAATTACTTGCCACATCTTGTTGTGGTCCACACAGTCAAATGCCTTAGTGTAATCAATGAAACAAAAGTAAACTTGTTTCTGGTATTCCTTTGTTTTCTCCATGATTCAACGTATGTTGGCAATGTGGTCTCTAGTCCCCCTGCCTCTTCTGAAACCGGCCTGCACCTCTGGTAGTTCTCTCTCCACATGTTGCTGAAGTCTGTCCTGTATTATCTTGAGCATCACCTTGCTGGCGTGTGGGATGAGTGCAATTGTTCGGTAATTTGAGCATTCTTTGGCGTTGCCCTTTTTTGGGATTGGGACGTATACTGATCTTTTCCAATCCTGTGGCCACTGTTTTGTTTTCCAGATTTGCTGGCATATTGAGTGCAGTAATTTGACGCCATCATCTTTTAGCGCTTTGAAAAATTCGACTGGGATACCATCATATCCACTAGCTTTGTTGTTTGCAGTGCTCTTTAGGGCCTTTATAACTTCGCTCTCCAGGATGTCTGGCTCGAGTTCAGTTTTTTCATCATTGTGGTTATCAGGAGTGTTGAGGTCCTTTTTGTAGAGTTCCTCTGTGTACTCTTTCCATCTTTTCTTTATCTCTTCTGCATCAGCTAGCTCTTTTCCGTCTTTGTCCCTTATCATGGTCATTTTTGCTTTAAATGTTCCCTTTATTTCCCCGATTTTTCTGAAGAGATCTCTAGTCCTGCCTCTTTTGTTGTTTTCCTCCATTGGCGGGAACACCAGACACAACGCCGATCCCAAATCTGGCCGACCAATTACAGATGGTGGCCTCAGATTCAAATCATCTGGTGGGAAACACCATCGGGCTACCAATACCCAGGGACAACCCAAGCGGGCCGGCAATGCATAAAAAGGAAGGGACCCTGGCACCCGGGAGGCTGGATGCACGCACCCCAGAAACGTGGGCCATGCCAATCCTCAGCCCCCAGACAATAGAAGGGGAGTGGGAAACCCCAAGAGCGCCAAAAAGGGACACCACCAGCCGCATGGCTGAGTCTCAAGGGGGGGCAGAGGATTCACCCATGACAAAAAGTCAAAGCGGACGCGAGGGGCATGGGGAACTGAGAACACAAGCAAGGGAAATGAGAGAAGCAGAAACCTACCGAGACCTTTTGCCCATCCGATCCGACCGCGGGAGAGGCTCCGAGGATGATGCAGACCCCCATGCCAGGCCACGATCTGAGGAGGCGGAGTCCTGGCGCTACGGAATTCCCCCAGCCAAACAAAGAAGGAGACGTCCCTCCTACGACTCCGCCTGGCCTCCCAACCAGGAAAGCAGCCCCAGCGACGGAACTGCACTTCCAGCAAGGCTCCAGCCAAGGCAAGCAGGACCTCCGGAACAGAGATCCACCCACCTCGAAGACCAACGAGGAATGAGCTCTGCGCAGACGCAGATAAGGCAGCAGAGCTCCCCCACTGGCGAAGAAGGAGAACCCGAGAGGAGAATGGGCTCCCCCTACTGGCAACCAAATGGGGAACAGGCGGGACTTTCAAAACCAACAATATGCGTCCCCACACCCTTCTGCCAGTTTAAAGGCAGCCCAGGACACCAGAACTATTCAAGCAACCAAGCCCAACAGAGCCAACTGCCAAATAACTTCCCAACCCTCGGCATGACTGGGAAGAACTTTATGGACTGGAACCAACAATTTCAGGTACTGTTAATGAGGGAGGGGGCTTTACACCTAATTCAAGACCCACCAGAGAAGCCATGGTCCATGGAGGTGGACAGACTGCATCACAGGGCATTTTGCCTGCTTTTGGGTACCATAGATGCAACTATGTATGGGTGTATTCCAAGTGAGTCAACTGTCTATGATGTTTGGGGGAAATTATATAACATGTTTTATTGCAAGAACAGGAGCACAACGTGCTTACTGCTGAGGGAGCTGTACGCATACAAGATTAAAGAGGGAGATAGCATGGGTGAGCATCTGATGAGATTAAGCAACATGAGGTCTGATCTCATAAGAAGGGGCGAAACCGTTACTGAACAGCACCTAATCAGCATCATCTACAATTCTTTCGACCCAAGTTGGGACGACTTCCTGACCCAATTAGACAACACCAGCGGTGACAATGTCACACTGGACTATATCACCAGGAAACTCATAGCCGAAGACAACCTCAGGAGAGACAGGGCCGCCATACGCAGGGAGAATAGGCCACACAAAAGGGTAGTTTTCACAGAACCCACAACACGTAGGGAAGACAGGCCACACAGGAGGGCAGTATTCACAGAGCAAACCAGCCCAACACGGGAATGCTACACATGTGGTTCCAGAAGACATATTAAAAGAGACTGCCCAAAATATGCCAAGGACAGGAGGGATGCAAGATACAGCCCTTCACATGACCGAACACGCCATGATGACACGCCGCGGCTGAGACGCGAGCCACGAGACGAGTACTCAAACAAACTGAGAGACAACGAGGATAGAGAGAATAGACGGTGGAGATCACCCAGTCCAGGCAGGCGACCTAGGCCCCAAAGAGACCAAGAGAGACACGAGCCTGATTCTATAAATGCAGTGAAACACGGCAAAGGAGGTAGACGCCATGAGACAACCAGGCCCACGGGCACCCACCCGCAACGCTGGCTGATCGATTCCGGGGCCAACACACACACATCATGCCACAGAGAGATATTTGATTTTTTTTGAAGAAGACTCTTTTAGCATCAAGGTTGCCAATCAGGCACACGCTAAGGTAGAAGGCAGAGGCGACATACACATCCCTGAAATTGGGGTGGTCCAAGACGTCCTTTATGCCCCACGCATCCCATACAATGTTTTAGCAGCCACTAGACTCACGGAGGACTCAGACCTGAGAATAATCTTCGGAAACAAGAAAGCATCCATTGAAAGAAGGGGAAAGGAAATTGGAAGAATGGAAATCATAGGCGGACTACCATACTTCATTGGAGGGGAAGACGAAGAGAAACAAGTCACCATAGGATCGCTCGACAGTAATGAAGAAGAAGAAGCACAGGAAGGCACATCAGATGAACCCGAGGAACAACAAAATGAAGGACCAGAAGCGGAAGCGGATGACCTCCACAACTCCCCCAGGGATGCAGAGGTCAACAGAACGAAGAAAAAAACACCAAGGATAACCATAGGGAAACCAGATCATGATGAGTGTGCACACTTACTGCACAGAAAGTTAGGACACATAGGTTTTCCCACCGTCAAGAAAATGTTGGAATGCTCAGAGGGACTGAAGGTCAAAGGCTGCAAGAACTACCTGGACTGTTCTGTATGCAAGAGCTCGAAGTCCAAAACTGAGCCACGACCAAAAACTTCGGCCAGGAAGTCAGACCACCCATTCCAGCTCGTACACCTCGATTTGGTAGGACCTCTTAGAAGATCAATAGGCCAGAAGAGATTTTTCCTAACAATAGTTGACGACTTCAGCAGGTACGGTTACGTGTACACACTTAACAGTAAGGACGAGGCGTTCGGCAAGTTTAAGGAATTCCACACAATGGTGTGGACCCAACACAACATGAACGTGAAGCAAATGATGACGGACAGAGGTTCGGAATTCCTGTCAAAAGAGTTTGAAGAATGGATAAAGGAGAAGGGGATGCTGCATTTCAAGACTGCACCATTCTCAGCCTTCCAAAATGGTGTGGCTGAGAGAAGAAACGGGGTACTACAAACCATGATCAGGTGTGCGATAGAAGACGCAGGTCTAAGCTTCTCATATTGGGGAGAGGCGCTGCTGTACTCCAACTACACGTTAAACAGGCTATGGTCTAGTGTTCTCGGTAAGACACCCTACGAAGCAATGTATAACCGGAAACCCAAGCTGGCGCACCTCCACGTCTTCGGCGTACCTGCAGACGTGCACATACCCAAGCAACTTAGAAAGAAAGGGGACAAAATAACCAGAAGGCTAAGGTTCCTAGGCTATGAGCCAGGTTCGAAGGCGTACCGGTTCATAGACCACAACCAGAGGCTGGTAGTTTCAAGATCTGCCACATTCCATGAGCACGCGAACTGGGGCAAGATACACGCGAATGAAGTATTGATGTCGAATCCCCAAGTCCCACAAAAGAAGCGCCTAGAAGGTCAACCAGGTCGACCAAGAACCAAACCCCGAGAAGACTGGAGGATTATGTTCTGAGCATGGAGACCTACCCCAAGACACCAGCGAGCTACGAAGACATAGCAGAGCTACCACCTGAAGAACAGGACAAGTGGAGGGCGGCCATGGAGAAGGAAATGGAAAGTCTCGAAGACCTCGACGTATATACACCCGCAAAGGTACCTGAAGGACAAAAGACGGTGGGAACAAAGTGGGTATTCAAGGTCAAACAGCTAGAGGACGAACAGATCCTGTACAAGGCCAGACTAGTGGCCCAAGGTTTCACTCAACGATACCCAGATGACTACGAGGACACATATTCTCCAACGGTGAAACCAGAAAGTGTTAAGGCCGCATTAGTAATGGCAACCGTACTTGGAGAACAAGTATATCAATTTGACGTACAGACAGCGTACTTACACGCACAACTGGACAAGGAGATATACGTCAGGGCTCCACCCGGTTTTGGACGCAGCAGTGGAGAAACATGGCTGCTAAACAAGAGCCTTTACGGACTCAAGCAATCTGGCAGAAGATGGTACGAGTGCCTAGCTGAAACCATGAAGAAATTGAACTTCTCTCCAGTTAGAGAAGACAAATGTGTCTTCTTAAGAAAATCTCCAGAAGGGGTAGAAAAGGTTCTGGTTTACGTCGACGACCTGTTGTACTTTGGGAAAAGCAAGTCTAGATGCGATGAGTTCGCCAAAGGCCTACAAAACGAGTTCTCACTGAAGAGTCTAGGAAGGGTGAACAAATACCTAGGGGTACAAGTGTCAAGGATAAAGGACGGCTTTGCCATATCTCAGAAGGAGAAGATAATCGAGCTCCTTAACAAGTGTAATATGTCCGACGCCCACCCATGTGGGACCCCCATGCAGACGGATTTCGTAAAAAACTCCCACGAGGAGGGAGAACCATTCGAGGACATCACACTCTATAGATCCATCATCGGATCACTCTTGCACATCGCCAACTGGACTAGACCGGACATCTCGTTGGCAGTGAACCTTCTCTCACGTCACTCCGGCAACCCAAGGGCCCACCATTGGGTAGCCGTAAAAAGGCTGTTGAGGTACTTGAAGGGTACCATGGACAAAAAGTTACTGCTAACCCCTCAAATAAATGACAGGATAAACATTTCATGCTATGCTGATGCTGACTGGGCCGGATGTACAAAGACCAGAAGGAGTACATCCGGCTACATAGTGATGCTGAATGGGAGCCCCATATATTGGCGCACTGAAAAACAAAAACTGGTCTCCTCCTCCACCGCTGAAGCAGAGTATGTATGTCTGTCTAACGCAGCAGATGACCTGGTCTGGATAAACGAGCTAATCTCCCTCATCTGGGAAAAACCCAGTCTTCCCATTATCATTCATGAGGACAACAAAGCAGCCATAGACATGGCAAGGGCCGAATGTTTAGCCAGGCGATACCGACACATCGATATCAAGTACAAAAAAGTAAGGGAAC